>CM045737.1:690996-875996 GCA_024760905.1 Plotosus lineatus | reverse complement strand
GTTTAATTTGAGATCCTGTAATTTACTCATTAATATAGATTGTATCATAATGGACAGCAATGGACTTTTATTCTTCCCTGTTCCTGATTTATTGGACGATAGTAATAATAGCCAGTGTTCATGTCATTTTCTGTCTCAAGATGTGATTTCTGTCTTGCGATGTGTGTGTGTGTGTGTGTGTGTGTGTGTGTGTGTGTGTGTGTGTGTGTGTGTGGGTGTGTGTGTGTGTAGAAACAATGTTGCCTAGTAGATGGGAACAGGGTTATCCTCCTGGCCCAGTGATGGAAATGTACAAGATGCAGGTAAAGGCATTTATGGAGGAGTGGAAGAGCCTGGAGTCATCCTTCACTTGCAGCTATGTTACACTGGAAATCTCCAAACAAAGTCCTCAAAGTCTGCTCCAGGAGATGGTGGAACAAATGGAGCGTATGTGTCTGTCTATTTCTCTCTTTAGTTCAAATTAGTGTGAATTTTAGATAAGAACATATTAACGGATTGTTTCCTGAGAGATTTTGTATTATTGTTCAAATCGTTATCACTTTCTGATTCTCAAATTTAGGACCATTTAAATACAAGGCCCAGGAGATGTCTAGCATTGATTTGGATATTGAAGAAGATGTGCCAGAGGATGCAGATGAAGTGGAGGTCGACACATAACCCAAATCGATGTTCATTGTTTGTTTTTTTTTTGATAATTGTACACATGAAAAAAAACTCGTTTCATCCTTAGGAAAGCAGCGGTGAAAGATGGTTTGGAGATACCATCAAGTACTGCCCTGTTGTGCTGAAGGAGAAGGGCACTTTGGTGCTTGGTGCAAACGACATCGCTGCAAAATACAGAGAGATGGTCTACTGCTTCTCTAGCAGCACAGCATGGGAGAAGTTCATGCAAACTCCAGAACTATATGTCCCAACTCCTCAACAGCTTAAAGTAAGATAAGCTGTGTACATGAATATGAAATCTACATCATTTATGTAAAAATTAGAAGACAGTAACTTCCTTCTCCTCATTCACTTTTATCTATCTAGCCTCCTGCTCTGCGTATTTTTCTGCTGGGAGTGCGCGGCTCAGGAAAAACCACCCATGGCACCTGGCTGGCACAACAGCTGGGGCTCTTTCATGTCCAGTTCCGTGAATTGCTGCAAGAGCTAATTCTAGCCAAGACTCAGACCCGAGTTCCTTACGCTGATGATGTAGAGCCACCTGTCGAGCCCCCCAGTGAGCTGCAGGCACATTCCCAATCCGCAACTTCTCTTGTTGAACCAGGGGCTGAATTGAGCCAAATGGAAAGCCTTACCAATGACAATAAAGAACAAACTGAGGTAGGAGTGGAGAACATTCATGACTAATCAAATCCTTTCATTCTGTTATATCTTAGCACAAATAATAAAATGGATTTCTAAGCTAATATTTTGAAGTCTTGTGTTGAAACGTGTATTATAGTTTTTATAATTAAATTATAGATAAATTCTTCAGTGATGATGAAGACGTAGGACTTGGTGATCATAATGGTGATGATGATGATGATGATGATGATGATGATGGAGGTGATGTAGGACTTTGTGATGATGAAGATAATAAGGGTGATGAAGGATGTGGTGATGACGATGAAGACAAAGATGAAGGTGGTGGTGATTTAGGATTTAGTGATGATAATGGTGAAAGGATTTGGTGGTGATGACGAAGATGATGATGATGATGATGATGATGATGATGATGATGATGATGACGATGGTGAAGTATGATTAAATGATAAAAACAATGTAATATGTGTTGGTAATGATGACAATAATGATGATGATGGTGTTGATGGTGATGATGTAGGCCTTTATGTGGGTCTTTGTTACCTGATGTTTCCAGATACTTTATTGTTGTCTTGATGTTAGTTGAAGCTTTTGGATGATAAGATAGTAGGTGTTAGGCCACTCTGTAGATGTTTATATTTATGTAATCTATGTTTGTGAATTTCATGTAGCAGTGGTGGCCTAGTGGTAAAGGGCGCTGGATTGCTGATCCTAAGGTTGGGGGTTCGAGTCCCACGCTCCAAAAGGTTGTCATTGTCCCCCCCCCAGTGCAGCTAATTGGGTTATCAAAGGCTGGCCATGTCTCTCACTGTCTATGGTGAGAGGTTCATGTAAAAGAACCATTGCTGAGTTTCGTCAAGAGTAGCTGCAAAGCCATCAGCGTGTTTCTGTCCCATGCTAAAGGGTTGTGTCAGGAAGGGCATCCGACATAAAAACCTATTCCAAATCAAACATGTGAATCAGATGATTCACTGTGGTGACCCCTAAAAAACAGGGGAAAGCTGAAAGGAGAAGATGTTTGTGAATTTCATGTTACTGTTTGAATTGCATGTGGGAATGAAAGGAATTGTTATTGCTGGTAATAAACAGTATTAATGAGTATATAGGTATAACTGTAATATAATAGGTACATGATATAATGTAGGTTGCAGGGGTTGAAGATGAAAAGTGCAGTGTGTTTATTGTATATGTGACACTCTAGGAGACTCCAGCACTGACAGATGAGGAAAAAGCCATAAAGTCATATCTATCTGATGGAGAGACATTACCACCCACAGTCATGGAGAAGGTTTTGCTGCAGTTCTGGCATCAAGAGCCATACAAGTAAAAGACTATCTTTACAATTTTACAAATTTATAATACAGTAGACCCTCGATATTCACGGGGTTCGGTTCCGGCCCCTCCAGCGAATGAATATAATCTGTGAGTTCTGTACCCGGAAGAAAAACCCCATGTGTCATATTACATGTGCAAATGAGCAACCGGCAGTAAAATACTGTGTTTCTATTACATGCACTAAAATATGCTTCTTAAACACATTTTATAGACAGTCTTACTCATTAAATGTAGTAAAATGTAGTAATGATTAAGAAAAAGTTAAATTTTTACTGTAATATTTATTGATGATAAAATATAAGCATCATACAGCATATACTGTTGTGAAGCACAGCATGAAGCAGTCCTGTAGATCCCTCTGCGCTGCAATCCGAGCATGAAGCGCGTCCGTCTTGTTTCATGGGGACTGAACATTTTCAAGCAGTATGACCGGAAGTGCTAACCTTCCACTTCTAACCAAGCGCCAGAGACACTGAGAACTCCACCTTGGCTTATTGTTAGCCAGGGTATGGCTAGCATTGCGCTACCATAGCATATTAGCTCATGACAGGAGTGGAGCGTGCTTAGCTATACACGCTCAAAGACTCCAATCTCATGGCTGTAGTAGGGTCGACCGGTCATAGAAGAGCATAGTGCAAAACATGAACAAACAAAACAAATTAAAATGAACAAAGAAACAATTTGACTCTGAGAACTCCGCAACGTCGCACTCTAGGCAGCGTCATCTTGGAGACGTCACTCCAAGTTCAATGTAAAAGGACATGAAGCGTAATAAAGTTTATCCTTTTGATATCATTTGTTAAACATGCTACAGAACATAAAATCTCACACATAAACATTCTAAGAATTAACTTAGGTACTGTACTGGAATAATAATTGAAAAAGACTTTAATACAACAGTTCAGAGGAAACTGTCGTTTCTTCAGGAGAAAGTTATTTCTTCAGAAGAGACATCCAGCATTTTCTATCGCTTAGCCAGAGAAGACGCATAGGGTTTGAGTGGTATAGAGCTCAACTGGTAATTAAAACACACTAAAAAAAGAGGCTCATTGATAACTTGTGCATGAATGAGGAAAAAGGGACGTTACATCCTCTCAACCAATCAGCAGAAAGGAGGACAGCCAATGGCTGTATTTGAGTGACGTGTCAGTCGCTTGGCAGTCCACGAATACTCAAACCGTGAATTCAAAACCACGAATAGTCAAGGGCCTACTGTATGCATTTTCAAAATATCACATTTCTTTAACTGTTTTCATTGTGTGTGTGGATGTGTGTGTGTGTGTGTATGTGCGTTTGTGGTTGCGGATGTGTGTGTTTGTGTGCGTGTGTGTGCGTGCTTGTGTGTGTGTGTGTGTGTGTGTGTGTGTGTGTGTGTGTGTGTGCGTGTGTGTGGATATGTGTGTCTGTCTGTGTGTGTGTGTGTGTGTGTGTGTGTGTGTGTGTATGTGTGTGTGTGTGTGAATATGTGTGTGTGTGTGTGTGTGTGTGTGTGTGTGTGTGTGTGTGTGTGTGTTTGAAGATCAACAGGCTTTATTCTTGAAGGGTTTCCTCAGCAAGCAGAGGAGGTGTCCTTTCTAGTGGAGCAGCACTTATATCCAGATACCGCATTAGTTCTGTCTGTCCAGGTATCAGATGTGTTGAAGCGTCTGCTGCCCGGTCGGCTTGAGAGATGGAGAGAGAGGTGCATAAGAAAAAAAGAGCAGATGCAGCAACTTATGAAGCTACACAGCAAAATAAGGGTGAGAAAAATCGTTTTTACAGAATATCGGAAAAAATTTCTTCAAACATTACCGCACTGTTTCACAAATAATTGCACACTGTGTTAAGGAAAGTCATTATGGTCTATTAATCATTCTTTTAACAGGAGGAGGCCATTGCCCGGAGAAGAGCTGAACTTCTGCCTGAATATGCACCCCAACCATCTAGTGTAAGACATAACTCTTGTTCTTATAATTACCACAGCAGTACACTGGGTCAAAGCCAGAATATCACACCAATGTCCTTTTTTATACAAAGGAAAAAGATGGAAAAGTGGAGGCGCAGGAAGACGAAGAAGATGAAGATCAGCTGAACTGGGAGCAAGAGCTAGAAGAAAGGCTGCAGGAAGAGTTTCCTCAGGAGGAACCAGAGGATGAAGAGGAAGAAGAATCTGAGGCTATCGCAGAAGATCGAATAGGAACAGAGATCAGTGAGAGGTTTGACAGCGATGACAGCAGCCTCGAAACGCTCACGGTAAACATATTTCCAGAATATAAACCTTCAGGATGATTTTCACAACATATTTTTCTCTATATATTTATGTAACACATTTTCTATGACTGTTCAGCATAATTAATTTCCATGCTTAGATCAAAGAATGTGAGCCTGACATGCCATGTTTTGTTTACATGCCAGGTTAAAACATGGAGACTGGGCTCTTGAGTGGCACATCAACAAGTTTCTAATAAACCAGAGATCACAAGTTCGAATCTGATTTAATGCCACAGCTATCCATGGCAGGGAGTCCATGGGAGCTAATTGGCTAAGCTCTCACGGCAGATAAGGACAGCATATGCTCACTGATTGCTAGCCAATCATGGGTGCCTGTGAGCTCATACATACAAGGGATGGATGGTACTTTCACTCTGAGTGTGTTAGGCCACCCCCAGAAATGCACATGTAGCACAGTTCAAAAAGTGGCAACTGGTGAGCATTGAATTCTAGCAATGTGAATTTCCTCAAAATCTGATCCTGATCAAGACAAATTCCACAAGATCTGAAACAAGAAGTTATTAAAAAAGATATTTTAAGTGTTACAAACCTGGGCAGTGGTGGCCTGGTGGTAAGGTGTTGGATTACTAGTCCCAACGTCAGGGTTTCAAGCTGGGGGGGGGGGTTTACCGCTGTCCCCAGAGTGCCGAGTTATCAAAGGCCGGCCATGTCTCTCACTGTCTATGGTGAGAGGTTGATGTAAAAGAACCATTTCTGACTTTCGTAAAGAGGAGCTGTAAAGCCGCCAGCGTGTCTGTGATGGACCGGCAAGCTGCCCAGGGTGTACTCTGCCCTCACACGGAGTTAGCTGAGAACTGCATCAGCCAACTCTGGGCGAGGACACAGTAGATCCTGAACAGCTCGCCAAACCATCAGAGAGCAGAAATGTGCTGATAATTATTTTTGTATATTTGATGATATTCTATCCGATTTTGTGACATTGTTTAATTATTTTCTGCTCAGAACTGTCAACTGCCTTGTTTTTGTTCTGCCATAATTTTGGTTTAAATGAGATTTTGAGTGTGTATGAAGAAGGGAATTGCAGCTCGACATCAGTAAAGGGAGCCATTTGTAAAATTTCTCAAAACTCCAAATTAGCTATAGTTATTGCTGTCTTTCATTTTCCCCCACAAACATCCATCCAACCACCCATCCACCCCAACACACACACACACACACACACACACACACACACACACACACACACACACACACACACACACACACACACACACACACACACACTCCTCCCAAGCTACCACATGTGACACATTGTATATTTCTTTGATTGATTGATGCTAGGAAGGAGTATGTCTTCTTTATTTACTTTCTGCTTCCACACTACTTTGCTTAGCATAGCTCAGTTTTATATGGCATATAATTAGAAGTCTGCACTTTGGAAGTGCAAACAGAGACTTGGCGAGACTGAGATTTCCTGCTATCCCTGTGTCATCTTAAATTAGTCACATGATTTGGATGCGTCAGCTCATCCAGCAAATGAAGGTTATATTTTTGCATTATTTTGCTCATTATTGCTCGATTATCACTTGTAAATCCTCGTGATGCTTGAGCGCACTATCTACTGCAAATTTATGTGCTTACTTTTAACCCCTAACAAAAGGAAAAGTGTACAAGGAAAAGTGTACAAGACGGTGTTGAGGCGAGATGAAAATGTTGAGGTTCTCAATGGGAGTAACGAGGATGGATAGGATTAGGAATGAGCACATCAGAGGGACAGCACATGTAAGACGTTTTGGAGACAAAGTCAGAGAGGCTAGATTGAGATGGTTTGGACATGTACAGAGGAGGGATAGTGAGTATATTGGTAATAGGATGCTGAGGCTGGAACTACCAGACAGAAGGCCTAGAGGAAGACCAAAGAGACGATTCATGGATGTGGTGAAGGAGGACATGAAGGTCGTTGGTGTAAGAGAAGAAGATGCAAAGGATAGGGTGAGATGGAGGCAGATGATTCGCTGTGGCGACCCCTGAAGGGAAAAGCCGAAAGGAAAAGAAGAAGAAGAAGAAGACTTTTAACCCCTAGCAGTGCTGTAGTGGTACTGTATAAAAACATAGTTAAAATACACTAAAATGTGTATTAATAAAAAATAAACGTGAAACCACTCAGAATAATATTTAATATTATCAAGATAGTGAGCAGAACATGTGGTCTCTGTGTAGTATCTTCTTCTTTTCCTTTCGGCTTTTCCCTTCAGGGGTCGCCACAGCAAACCATCCGCGTCCATCTCACCCTGTCCTCTGTATATTCTACTCTTACTCCAACTACCTTCATGTCCTCCTTCACCACATCCATAAATCTCCTCTTTGGTCCTCCTCTCGGCCTTCTGTCTGGTAGGTCCAACCTCAGCATCCTATTACCAATATACTCACTATACTGGGGATTTAGCTCAGTTGGTAGAGCGTCTGCTTTATCCTCCGGTAGGTCGGAGTTCGAATCCGGCCGCGTCATACCATAAGACGTTAAAATTTGGCAGTTGTTGCTTCCTGCTTGGCGCTCAGCATCAAAAGGATAGAACAATGCAATAACTGGCGCTGCACAGTGGCGACAGGTGCCTAGCGCACAAAGCAAATTTCAATGTATGTAATGTACTTTGACAATAAAGAGTTGTTTGTTTATCCCACCTCTGTACATGTCCAAACCATCTCAATCGAGCCTCTCTGACTTTGTCTCCAAAACCTCTAAAATGTGCTGTCCCTCTGATGTACTCATTCCTGATCCTATCCATCCTCATTACTCCCAAAGAGAATCTCAACATTTTTATCTCCACTACCCACCTAGCTCTGCCTCCTGTCTTTTCCCCAGGGCCACTGTTTCTAAACCATACAACATCACTGGCCACAACACCGTCTTGTACACTTTTCCTTTCATTCTTGTCAATACCTTGCTATCACACATCACACCAGACACTTTTCTCCAACCATTACAACCAGCCTGCACACGCTTCTTCACTTTTTTCCATACTCTCCATTGCTCTGGATTGTTGAGCCTAAGTACTTAAAATCCTCCACCTTCTTTATCTCTGCTCCGTGTAACCTCACCATTCCTCTTGGGTCCTTGTCGTTCACACACATGTATTCTGTTTTACTGAGGCTAACCTTCATTCCTCTCCTTTCCAGGGCATACCTCCACCTCTCTAGATTTTCCTGCACTTGTTCTCTGCTCTCACTACAGATCACAATGTTATCTGCAAACATAGTCCATGGAGATTCTTGTCTAACCTCATCTGTCAGCCTGTCCATCACCATAGCAAACAAGAACCCTTGATGCAGTCCCACATCCACCTTGAACTCTTCTGTCACACCAACAGCACACTTCACCACTGTCTTACATCTCTCATACATGTCCTGCACTACTCTAACATACTTCTCTGCCACTCCAGACTTCCTCATGCAATACCACAGTTCCTCTCTTGGCACCTTGTCATATGCTTTCTCCAGATCCACAAACGCACAATGCAGCTCCGTCTGACCTTCTCTGTACTTCTCTATTAACATACTCAAAGCAAACACTGCATCTGTGGTGCTCTTTCTTGGCATGAAACCAAACTGTTGTTCACAAATGCTGACCTCTGCTCTTAGTCTAGCTTCCACTATTCGTTCCCATAACTTCATCATATGGCTTATCAACTTTATCCCTCTGTAGTTGCCACAACTCTGCACATTTCCCTTGTTCTAAAAAATGGGCACAAGCACACTTCTCCTCCATTCCTCCGGCATCCTCTCACTCTCTAAAACCTTGTTGAATGTTTTTGTGAGAAAATCTACTGCTACCTCTCGTAGACACTTCCACACTTCCACCAGTATGTCATCAGGACCAACTGCCTTTCCACTCTTCATCCTCTTCAATGCCCTCCTCACTTCACCCTTACTAATCTTTGCTACTTCCAGGTCCTCAACAGTCACCTCTTCTACTCTTTTTTTCTCTTGCATTTTCCTCATTCATCAGCTCTTCAAAGTACTCTTTCCATCTTCCCAGCACACTTCTGTCATCAGTCAATGCATTTCCCTCTCTGTCCTTAATCACTCTAACTTGCTGCACATCCTTTCCATCTCTATTTCTCTGCGGTGCCAACCTGTATAAATCATTTTCTCCCTCCTTCCTGTCCAACCTAGCATACAAGTCATCATACGCCTTGTGTTTAGGCCTTTGACACCGCTACCTTTGCCTTACGCTGTGTCGCCCTGTACTCCTGTTTACTCTCTTTGGTCCTCTCTATGTCCCATTTCTTCTTAGCTAACCTCTTCTTTTGTACACACTGCTGCACTTCCTGATTTCACCACCAAGTCTGACACCACTGTTGTCCTTCCAAAGGACACACCAAGTACTCTCCTACCTGTCTCCCTGATCACATTAGCTGTAGTTGTCCAGTCATCTGGAAGCACTTCCTGACCACCCAAAACTTGTTTCAAACTCCTCCTTGAAGACAACATGACTCTCTTCCTTTTTCAGCATCTACCACTTTGTCTTCTGCTCTGCCTTTGCCTTCTTCACCTGTTTTACCATCAGCATCATCCTGCACACCACCATCCTATGCTGTTTGGCAACACTCTCACCCACTACTACTTTGCAGTCACTGACTTCCTTCAAATTACATCGCCTACACATGATGTAGTCTACCTGTGTGCTCCTACCTTCGCTTTTATAAGTCACCCTATGCTCCTGTCTCTTCTGGAAGAAAGTATTCACCATAGCCATTTCCATCCTTTTTTGCAAAATATATCAACATCTGACCTTTTGTGTTCCTGTCCTGGATCACTTCCTCGTCCCCTCTGTTGCCTGCACCAACATGTCCATTGAAGTCATAGTATATACCATAATAATTAAAAAACTATTAACTTTTATGAACATGTTTATCATAATACCCATTGGCCACATTTCCCGACCATAATATGCTCTGTTTCATTCAAATACAAAACAGGACAGGTAATATGAACTAAAACTAATATTGACACTCCGCCCCTTCTTTTAGGATCTTCTGGATGAACACCAGATCCCTCACCTGACAGTCAACTCTGGCCGGCTGCTATATATTGTGCGCAGGCAGCTACTAAAGATTTTCAAGCCCCTCATGGAGAACAGGGAAGCTCTGTTTCAAAGGTGTCGTCCTATCAACTACACCATTGCTCAAAAACTCCTGCATGTCTCTTACAAGTTTTACAGTGCCTTTGGGTGTTGGGATCCTGTCCAGGTTAGTCACTGACCTTTACAAGAGTCATATTTATGCTCTCGTCTATTTCAGAGCTTGAATTAGCTTGAATTACTACACAGTAATGATTATAATAACAAAAGTGTAGTGTTCATAATATGACATCATGCATCATATATTCATTTATATCGATATTAACCAGAAACCTAAAATCTCCAAAACAGTAATTTTTCTTTTTCTTTCATTTTCAAAAAATCAATGCTATTGGTCACTCTTAATGTCTGTTTTGGGGATTTAATGTTTAATACATTTAAAAAAAACATTTAAAGTGAGTTAATTATTGTAACTGCATTGGATTCTGGAAATATTGTATTCAACCTTGTCCTTCCAGCCCCATGGTATCTCTCTATCTTGAAGAAATTATAAGCTTATTGTGACAGCTTATCATTCACTTGTTCACACATCCTCCCACTAGAGTTTGGCAGTATGATGGTGTATACTATCTTGATGGTATAAATTGCCCATCAATATTTATTTTGCTATATATTGTTACTGGATATTGTTCTTTTTACTGAAAAGGGTATGTACTATACCGCTACTTTTTCTCATGCTTTGAACCCTGTAGCTTAAACAAATTTATAATCTATAGATTTATAATGGGCTAATGGACTCCATGGAGTGCTTTAGCAGGAAAAGCGAGAGCAAAACAGACATCTGCGTCTTATACAGAAGTGCGGCCTATATATGTACAAATTCCTTTTTCTTTTTACATTTAGTTGGTGCAGCTTATATTCGGGTGCACCCAATGGTCTGGGAATTACAGCGAGAGAGACGGTGGGGGGAGTGTGTGTGTGTCTGTGTGTATATATATATATATATATATATATATATATATATATATATATATATATATATATATATTCTTTTCCTTTCGGCTGTTCCCTTTCAGCGGTCACCACAGTGAATCATCTGCTTTCATCTTCTCGGAAGTCATATCCATGATTTACATGTTTGATTTTGCATAGATTTTTCCGTCAGATGCCCTTCCTGACACAACCCTTTTGCAAAGGGAAGAACCACGCTGACGGCTATGCAGCTACTCTTGACAAAAGTCAGCAATGGTTCTTTTACATAAACTTCTCACCATAGACAGTGTGAGACACTGACGGCCTTTGATAACCCAGTTAGTGCACTGGGGGGACAGTGACAACCTTGTGGAGAGTGGGACACGAACCCCCAACCTTAAGATCAGTGATCCAGGGCCCTTTACCACGAGTCCACAACTGCCCTTTATATATATATATATATATATATATATATATATATATATATATATATATATATATATATATATATATATATATATATATAAATTATTTAATTAAATATATTCCTCACCCTCTGCAGGTGGTCTCTGTCTCTTTTTTCTCCCTTCAAGCTCGGGTCCTCTACCAGAGGCCAGGGAGCTTCAGGGTTCTGCGCAGGATCTTTGCTGTTCCTAGGACTGTACTTTTCTGGATTGAGATGTCCGATGTTTCTCCTGGGATCTGCTGTAGCCACTCTTACAGTTTGGGGGTTACTGCCCCGAGTGCTCCGATAACCATGGGTACCACCGATGCCTTCACTTTCCAGACTCTCTCCAGCTCCTCTCTGAGCCCCTGATATTTCTCTACTTTCTCATGTTCCTTCTTGCAAATATTGCTATCACTTGGTATTGCAATGTCAACCACCACAGCTTTCCTCTGCTCTTTGTCAATCACCACAATGTCTGGTTGGTTCGCCATAACCAATCTGTCAGTCTGTATCTGGAAGTCCCACAGGATCTTCGCTCGGTCATTCTCCTTCACCTTTGGGGGTGTTTCCCACTTTGATCTTGGGGTCTCCAGCCCATACTCGACCCATGTTCCTGTACACGATCCACCTGGTTGTGAAGTTCCATGTATGCTTTTCCTGCCAGCATCTTACATCCTGCAGTTATGTGCTGGACTGTCTCAGGGACCTCTTCGCACAACCTACACCTTGGGTCTTGTCTGGTGTGGTAGATCTGAGCCTCTATCACTCTAGTATTCAAGGCTTGTTCCTGTGCTGCCATTATGAGTGCCTCTATGCTGTCCTTCAATCCAGCTCTTTCCAAACATTGGTAGGACTTCTTGAGATCAGTCATTTCAGTTATTTTCCGGTGGTACATCCCATGTAGGGGCTTATCCTGCCATGATGGTTCCTCTTGCACCTCATCCTCTGTCCCCCATTGTCTGAGACATTCACTTAGCATGTTGTCGGTTGGGGCTTTATCCTTGATATACTTGTGGATCTGAGATGTTTCATCTTGGATAGTGGCTTTCACACTCACTAGTCCTCGGCCTCCTTCCTTGCGGCTTGTGTTAGTCTCAGGGTGCTGGATTTGGGATGGAACCCTCCATGCATGGTTAGTAGCTTTCGTGTATTAACATCTGTGGCAATATATATACACCGTAGAACCTCACCTTACAAAATTAATTCGTTCCAGAGGTGGTTTCGTAACCTGGATTTTTCGTAAGTAGAACTGCATTTTACATGTAAAACACGTGATTCGTTCCAAGGCCCCCAATACTACCCCTAAACCCTTTTAAAATTATAAAAACATACCTATTAAGGTACTCAATTCATGTTGACCATGTCTTCTTCACAGAGTTATAATCATACAAATGTTTATGCAAGGTTAACAGCCTGAGTCAAAAAATAAAGTTGAATGAGCACACTCGAAAAACTCATGAAACAATAGTAACTCAATAGTATCCTTTACACGAAAATCATCATGGGTATTTTGGAGATAGAGCTCCATAATAGCCAATGGGAGGGAGCTGCGTCATTCTTCCTAGCCAATGGGAGACAAGCGGGGCGGGATGTTGGGAGATAGCCAATAGGAGGCAAGCGGGGCGGGATGTTGGGAGATAGTCAATGGGAGAGCAACTTGTGCATTGTTTGAATTTTTGAGATGGTGCTTTCGTAACGTGAGAGGTCAGGTCAGGTCAGGTATGAGGGCATGCGCCGGGACGGCACTTCGCTGCGTCCACCAGCCGCCTCCACTCATCCGGCCGTCTCCAAGCGATCAACCAGGCCTGTGCAGGGCCCATACCCCCTGGCAGGGCAGCCCTCAGCTCCGACAACCACGTTGCACACGATCATCCCCGCGATCGGCTCCAGCCCCTAGGATCCTGAATGGACAGGATCCGGTGTGCTGGGTCCGAAGGCGGGAAACGCGCCAAGTGCCCATAGTAGCGCAGCTGACGGTCGCGGATCAAGCAGGTTACTCTTACCATCCCCGCATCCCCGAGCACCTTCTGGTTGGTAACAAACTCCCACCAGCGGTATCCAAAGATTCGGCGAAGGGAAGTCACAACAAAGGAGTCCAGTCGTCGTCCAAGCTCAACCATGAGCGTCCATGTCTCACTTGAGTAGAGCAAGACAGGGAGCACAAGGGAGCGAAAGACTCGGACTTTCATCCGCCTGCTCAGATACCTTGACCACCACACGGTCCTGTCGAGTGAGTCCATTGCCCCATAGGCTAGACCAAGTCGATGATTGATCTCGGCCCTGCAATCAGTGGAACGATGGACCACGCTGCAAAGGTAAGTGAAAGACTCCACGATCTCTACTCTTTCACGACCCACAGCGATCGAGTCAACAGCAGCATCCAAGAGGTCGCCGAAAGCCTGGATCCTGATTTTGATCCAGGAGACTCGCAAACCAAGTGGTTCCACCTCCTCACCCAACGAAGAGAGAGTCTCCGTCAGGACATCCACCATTTCCACGAAGATCACTGCGTCATCGGCAAAGTCCAGATCAGTAATCCGAACCTCACCGAACGATACACCGCAGGCCGATCCACCCGATGCCACCGCCATGATCCAGTCCATTGCGGTACTGAAGAGAGTGGGGGCCAGAACACACCCCTGCCTCTCTCCGGTCTCAACCGAAAAGAAGTCAGAGGTGGAGCCCCCACACCTCACAGCACTCTCTGTCCCAGAATACAGCGACGATATCAGCCGGACCAAAGCCGACGGGATCCCACGTAGATGAAGTATGCCCCAGAGGGCCTCCCTATCCACTGAGTCGAACGCCTTGCGAAAATCTATATAGGCGGCAAGGAACCCCCTATCAAACTCCCGCAAGCGCTCAGATAGGACGCGGAGCGCCAGGATGCGGTCAACGGTAGACCTCGCTGGTGTGAACCCGGACTGTTCAGGGCGCTGGTGTGCTAGAAGCTGCTGACGGATCCTGTCCAGTAGAATCCGTGCGAAGACCTTGCCCGGAACTGAGAGGAGAGTAACCTCCCGGTAACTGTTGCATTCTCGGGTATCACCCTTCCCCTTCCAGATTGGGATGACGATGCCCTGTTTCCAGTCTAGCTGGGATAACACAAGTGCTCCACATGGAGCACACAAGAACGAACAGCCACCTGAGGACGGCCTCACCTCTCGCCTTAAGCATTTCCATGTGGATACCACAAACTCCCGCAGATTTGCCATCCGCCAAGCGCCACACCGCCCTCCAAGTTTCCACAAGAGTTGGCGGGTCGCAGCCCGGGGGAGGGTCGGCAACAAGCGTTTCAGAATCCCCAATGGCCAGGCTCCGGGCGGGAGCTCCTCAAAGTACTCGGCCCAACGAGTCCTCACTTCCGATTCTTCAGTAAGGACACTACCGTCTGCAGCTTTCACCGTCTGACATCGCGATGTGGACCGAGAGGAACGGAGGCTCCGCAACGCCCTGTAAGCCGGGCGAGAGTCACTCGAATTCAAGTGGCCCTCGACAGTCTCACAGAGATTGCGGCCCGCAGCCTCCCAATCTCTTCGCACTGCCTTGACGGCTTCGCGCTTCAGGTCCCTGGCCAGTCCAACTCTGCCGTCGAATCGTGCCTGTCTTGCTCTCTCGATGATGTCGATGGTCTCAGAGGAGATGGCTATTCCCGGTCGTTTGGGCGACCCCGATATGCAGCCACGGGAGACCTCCAGGATGCAGTCTCTGAAACAAGTCCAGAGAACCTCTGTGCCCGCACCCGCATCCAGATCCTCCAGGGATTCCCCAAGCCTACTGGCAAACTCCGAAGCCACATCAGGGTCCCTGAGTCGACTTACGTCAAATCGCATTTGATGAGCCAGTGCTTTCTCAGGGCGCCTGAAGCAGATCTTCAGAGTTGCCACCAGAAGCCCGTGGTCTCCCGAGAATAGCTGGACACTTCTGAAGACACGGCAGTTCTGGACCAGCCGCCAGCGACTACCTATGAGAACATGGTCAATCTCCTTCCAAGTTGGAGTACCAAGTCCAGCGTCGCAGATCCGAGTCCAGCAATCCTTAAGCCCCAACTTTTTGCGAAGTCAAGAAGCATTAAGACGCTTTCATCGCAGAGTCCAGAGCCGTGGGGACCGACACATGCTTCGTAGCCATCCCGGTTAGTGCCGGTGGTTGCATTGAAGTCCCCCAGTATAATCAGGGTGTCCCTTCCCTGAACCCCCGACACCACCGAGTTGAGCTGGTCGTAGAAGGTTTCCTTCATAGATCGATCACTTACCCCGGTCAGAGCGTACACTGCGACAATAGAGAGCATCCCCACTGTGTGAGTCACCCTCAGTCTCATAATACGCTCGTTGACCGGGACCACCTCCGATACCAAAGGAGCCAATCGACCAGCGACGGCAACTCCTTGAGTGTGAAGACCGTTGGCCCGGCCAGACCAGTAGTAGGTGTACCCACCGACACCTGTCTTGCCAGACCCAGGCCGCCGCACCTCAGAGAGGGCCGCAATGCCGACGCCAAGCAGACTAAGCTCCCTTGATACCAGAGGCAGGTGAGAGTCGTCCCGCAGGGAAGTCACGTTCTATGCGCTGACCCGGACCGACCACCTCAGATTCAACCGAGGTGACCGAAAGCAGCTGGTGTCCAACACTTTTGCACCGCCTGGGTCACTCACCCTATCACGCCCGACCTGGTTGCTCCAGGATTTCACCCCCATCATGGAGTGGGGGTCCCAGAGGCTTATCCCCACCCCCCTCATACGACGCCACCTAAGGCAGGCGTCGGGGTTACTTCCCCGGAGCAAACTACAGCGTTTAGTAGTGTGTTTTGCTGCCATTTTTTTAAGAGGGCGGGGGTGCAAACCCCACCCCTGAGGCTCCTCTAGGGCAGGGGCGCCGCTCCCTGACAGGCAAATGCCCGGAGGTACCCAAATACATAGTGTATATATATATATATATATATATATATATATATATATATATATATATATATATATATATATATATATATATAGTATATACATAGTGGTGTGGAAAATGTTTGTCCCTTCCTGATTTATTAAGTTTTTGCACATTTGTCCCAATTAAATGTTTTAGATCAACAAACAAATTTAAGTATAAGAAATACAACACAAGTAAACACAAAGCACAGTTTTTAAAGGAAGGTTTCATTGTTAATGGAGAAAAAAAATTCAAACTTACATGGTCCTGTCTGAAAAACCATTTGTCCCTTAAACCTAATACCTAGTTGGACCACCCTTAGCGAAAGTAACTGCAATACAGCGTTAGCAATAAGTTGTAAAGAGTGTTTGACAGCGCTGTGGAGGAATTCTGGCCCCTGCATCTTTGCAGAATTGTTGTTCTTCAGCCACATCGGAGGGTTTTCTAACATGAACAGAATTTTTGAGGTCATGCCACAGCATCTCACTCGGGTTCAGGTCAAGACTTTGACTGGGCCACTCCTAAGCCTGCATTTTGTTTTTCTTCAACCATTCAGAGGTGAACTTGCTGGCGTGTTTTGGATCATTGTCCTGCTGCAGAACCTGTTTGCTTCAACTTGAGGTCATGAACAGATGGCCAGACATTCTCCTTCAAGATTTTTTGGTAGGCACCAGGATTTGCCCAAACCACTGACTTGAACCCAGTATTTTTCTTCTGTGATATGGTTGTGTTAACTTCTATGTCACTGTGCTGTCATTGGAGAAAATTGACTACAGTCGGCCCTCTACTTATGAAATTAATCCGTTCCAGAGCCTTTTTCGTGCATTTTACATGTAAAACGTTCCAAGGCTCCCAAGACTACCCCCCTTTAAAAATGATAAAAGTACACCAATTTTGTATGAAATATGTATGAAATATGTGTTAAAATTAAAGAAAACCATTTAAAATTTTTATTAACATGTTTATTAATTAAACCATTATTAAACAATTTTTATTAACGCACATATACACACACAACACTGTCTCTCTCTATCCCTCATTGTTTCTCTCTCTCTCCCTCTCACACACACACACACACACACTCACACACACACACACACACACACACACACACACACAAACACACACACACACACAAAACTCTCTCTCTCTGTCTCTTTGGTGTGTTTTGCCAAATGTGGGCTCTGCCCACACGCAACGCGCAGCAATTGCATTTAAATGTTTAAATGGACGGGATGTTGTATTTAAAGCGGAATTACAGTACCTGTTTGAAAGATCAGAGGTCCTGATTCAATATTAACTTGCTTTCTTGCAAGATCGGAGGTCTTGTCCCATGGAGCACTCTGTTTTCATTCTCCTTCTGCTTCAATATCATCCCGATTGTAGAGGGGTTTCGGCGATAACAAAATATAACGCTGCAATGATCAATCTAAAAACAAGCCAACAGTCCTGTTCAACTCTCCACACATGTGGCAAACAGAAAATATGGGTACAGGAAGTATGGGTACAGGTCAGCTCCTTCCTGGCCAATGGAAGGCCAGCGGGGCGGGATGTTGGGAGACAGCCAATGAGAGAGCAACTCGCGCATTGTTTGAATTTTGAATGGCAAGTTTGAATTTTTGGATGGTGCATTTGGTGCTTTTTGTAAAATGAGTGTGTTTCATAAAAAGAGATGGATTGTTTTTTGTTTTTGTTTGGGGTTTTTTGCATTATTGGCCTTGTTTTTGTGGCATGTGCCTTAACTTTTTCCCCTATTCGTCCTTAATTTCCTTATTTTTTAATTCAATGAATATTAAGAAAGAAAAAAAAAAACGACGCACTGAAGCCACATGAAATGAAGCATGAAGTAGCAAGGGATTCCTGTATATGCTTCAGTTTATTTGAAAAATAAAAAAATAAGGAAATTAAAGACAAATATAGAAATGTATATATACAGGGATCCCTTTCTACTTCACGCTTCAATTTGTGCAGCTTCAGTGCATCGCATTTTTTTTTTTAATAAATAAATATTCATCGAATTAAAAAATAAGGAAATTAAGGAAGAATAGGGGGAAAGTTTAAGGAAAATGCCACAAAACAAGACAACAAAGCAACAATTATGCAAAAAAAAAAAAAACCTAAACAAACACGAAACAATAAACAACCCAAAATCTCCCATCAAAACCATCCGAAGATATAAACAGGGTGAGGTCGAAAGTAAAATGAAATTGAAGAAGAAATATTAATAGAAATGGAATAAAATATATAGAAAGATATATCATAAATATAAGTATTAAATATGATTAAACATTATCCTGAGGTACACTTAATACTAGGCTCCGGCAGAGGCACGTGGCTGACACGGTCCTGGAAGAGAAGCAGAACCATACATCTCTGAACTCCTGCCAAAAGTTTCAAAGAAGAAACAAATTAACTCCAGTGTTATAATGAACTGGATAAGAGTGAAACTTTGTAAATCTGATCACATCCGCTGTGCTGTGCTTGAGAGGAACCAGGAGTTTAAACACAGGACATAATGATATTGATAATGTGATGATTATGGAGAGACTGAAAGAGAGAGAGAGAGAGAGAGAGAGAGAGAGAGAGAGAGAGAGAGAGAGAGAGAGATTGTATACAGTACAAACTCGTATGGGTTACTTATACAAGGTTTAAACATAAGTTCCCCTCTAAAGAACGCCCTGTAATGACTTACGAACAAATTCATCTAACCAGCCGTCGGGAACCTAACTCGTTTTTAAGCTGGGGAGTGTCTGCACTTACATTGTTGGATCTGTGTGTGCACGCGCATGCGTGCGTGTGCATGTATGCTTGTCCTCTTCTTCTCATGCAGTTCCATTTGTGTGTGTGTATTTATATTTTATTTACATCTTATATTATTTTTTGAATGTTTAATTGTTATTATAACCATTTATAGCATTGAATATGTATTTATTGATATTATATACACATATACATGTACGTATACGTCGGAGGGGTTGGTGGGGGTTATCTTACTTCACGGATTTCGATGGTCACGTTGGGATCTCGGTTCCAATTAACCACGGAAAGTGAGGGATCCCTGTATATATATGAGATTTCTTTTTGGCTTTTCCCCTTTCTCAGGGGTTGACACAGCGAATGATTCGCATGTTTGATTTGGCAGAGGTTTTTACATCGGGTGCCCTTCCTGACACAACCCTTTACCAAAAACACGCTGACGGCTTTGCAGCTCCTCTTTTATGAAAGTCGGCAGTTGTTTTTTTTTACTTGTCTCTCACCACAGACAGTGAGAGACATGGCCGGCCTTTGATAACCCAGTTAGCTGCACGGGGGAGACAGTGACAACTTTGTGGAGAGTGACTTGAACCTCCAACCTTAGGATCAGCGATCCAGCTCCCTATACCACTATTAATGTGACACCCCACCATCACACACTGATCACCCATCATTCAGACAATCTTCGGTTATAGACTCAGCACCTAAATGCTTTCATTGTGATTTCTGGTGACCATGGACACTACACTGCAGAACTTTGTACAGAACGTGTACTGTCCCACCAGAGATGAGAGAACTTTAGACCTACTGTATGCAAACACTGAAGATGCAAATACTGAGGATGCCCGTGATTAAGGAGATCAAACCTTAATTTATTTTTCTTCATGCTTTATGCCTGTTCTGAAAAGGTTACAAATACTGTTAAGAGATGGTCAGAGGAGGCCTTGGAGGAGCTGCAGTTCTGCTTTGAAGTACCAGACGGGCAAGCATTCTGTGAGCCCCATGTTGATGGGTTTACATAGTATATTTTACACTATATAAATTTTTCTACCGACACCATTGGCCCAACTGAGATGATCTTTTGTTACCCAAATAACACGCCATGGTTGAAAAAACATCAAAGCACTCCTTAACAGTAAGGAGAGAGCATTCAGGGCTTCAAACAAAGGAACGATCAAGGCCATCCATCAACAGAGTAGCTGAGGGTGGTGATGACAGGGCCAGTGAGGTGAATATGATTTGTTTTAACAGATTCGACATTGCAGATGTTGCTCAACCTCAGGTTTGCTCCTGAAACTCCCTGCCATACTACACCCCCCCTCTCTCCTTACTGAACCTCTACCTTCTGTGATATATCTGACCACCCTCCCCCACCTATCAACTTCAAGTTGAGAAACAGCTGTAAAGACTCAGACAAGGCAGCAGGACCTGACAGGACCTGACAGGTTGAGCACCTGGGTCCTTAAAGTCTGTGCCTCCCAGCTCTGTGGCATCTTACATTGCATCCTCATGATAACTTTGAGTCATCAGAGGTTCCCAGTGTGGTGGAAGATGTCATGTCTCATTCTTGAACCAAAAACCTCATGTCCCAGTGGCCCTCAGGATTACAGACCTATGGCATAGACCACTTGTCATGAATACCCACGAGAAAATAATACTGGATCAAGTCCCAAACATAGTTAGACAACATATGAATCCCCTTCAGCCTGCCTACCAGCCTTATTGATGCCATCATCTACTTGCTGAACCATGCCAACACCCACCTGGAATAGCTGGCGAGCACTGTGAACTCATTGTTTTTAACTTTTCCAGTGCATTCGACACCATTAGGCCAACGCTCCTGGGTGATCAGCTGACAGCGATGCAGGAGGATACTTCTCTTATCTCCTTGACCAGAAGACCACACACAGTATGTATCCCTGCAGCATTGTATGTCAGTCATGGTGGTCAGTAATACCAGAGTAACACGAGGGACAATCCTCTTCCCTTTCCTCTTCACCCTCTACACAAATGACTTCAGTCACTGCACAGAGACCTGCCATCTTCAGAGGTTTCTGATGACTCTGCTGTTGTTGGATGTATCAGTGGATGTGATGAGATGGAGTATCAGGCTGTGGTGAATTCAGAATCATTTACAGGGTAATGTGACAAAGACTAAGGAACTTTTAGTGGATTTTAGGAGATCCAAAACACCAGCATCACAACCTGCATCAGTCACAGAAGCTGTTCAGTGAAAGAACACCAAAATGCACCATTCAATCACAGAGGAAATCATTCCTACCTGTGAACAGTGAACAGTACAAACTCCTCCATTTCGCAACAACATTCACTGTTATACATTTACATATACCATACCTGTCAACCCTAGGCCGTTGGCGATCTTAGAAATGGCTACTTATGCCCTTACAAAATAGCAACTAATATTACGCGTCTTCTTATCGCGTGCAATATGAAACAAAAATTAAACTCTATTTTTAATATAATATGAATTTATTGGTAATGCTGTAACATATAACCTGGTGCAATCAAATAAAAGAGTAATATCTTCAGCTGCATGATTAAGAAAATTTAACAGTGATCTTTATTATAACTATATGTAGCACTTTTGGCACTTTCAATCATTTCTTTTGATGGCTTCACTTCATGGCACTTGAGCTCGCAATTAAGTTTGACTTGAATGATGGCGGAAGTGAAAGTGCGGTCACGTGGTCGGAAAGAGCAGACGATAGCAGACGATAAACGCAACGCACGATTCTCGCGAGAAAACAGCTACAGACCAATTCGGCGTATCGTCTCTTTACCGAAACGGTGACACAAAAAACGGAGTTAAAAAAAAAAGACGAAATGATCGAAAAACGTACAGATTTCGGACGTACGGCGTACACATTTAAAAATCAGTGCTCACTTGTACAAATTACGCCAAAACCGTACAACTTGACAGGTATGATATACTGTTCAACATATTGATAATGCTGTACATATCTCTCACTGTCACCATTCATTCTCCACCTGTTTTTATACATATTACTTACTTCTCATGTATACACATATATACAGTCGGCCCCCAACTTACGAAACCCGTTCCAGAGTTTTTTTCTTAATGCGAGGATTTCGTAAGTAGGGGTCGCATCTTATATGTTAAACGCCTAATTCGTTCCAAGGCTCCAGTCTTTGGATTGGAAAACTCCATAAACCCTTTAAAAATGATAAAAGTACACCAATTTTGTAGGAAATATATGTTAAAAGTAAAAGAAAATCATTTATTAAACCATTTAAACATTTTATTAACATAAACCATTTTATTAACATATTTATTAATTAAACCATTATTAAACATTTTTATTAACACATACACCTCTCTCTCTCTCTCTTTTTATCTCTCTCACGTGCGCGCTGCAGGCCACGCCCTCAAGATGTGGAATTCAAAGCGCATTCCCAGCTTGACAAACTCAACTTTAATTTGATTCCTTGAGGGATTGGAATTCCAGATGAGCTCAAATGTGCCCACATTTATTAAACATTTACTGAATTAAAACAATTAAAAAAACTAAACTAAAGAGTGAAGCTTCCTTCTGTCTCTATCTGGGAGGCCAGCGGGGCGGGATGTTGCGAGACAGCCAATGAGAAAGCAACTCGCATGTCGTGTCAAATTTTGATTGGCACGTTTGAATTTTGAATTTCTTTTCGTAAAAGGGGGTTGTTTTGTAACTCGGGGACGGAAACTCAGGAAAATGTTTTTCGTAACCAGGGGATTTCGTGCACAGGTGTCTTCATAAGTTTGGGGATGACTGTGTGTATGTATATATATATATATATATAGATATATAGATATCTATAGTGGTACCTTGTCTAACAAATTTAATCCATTCCGAGGGCAAGCTCGTAAGCCAAAAAGTTTGTTAGATGATTAGATGAAACAATTACTCCCATAATTAACAGAAAACATTAAGTCAACTAACCCTTCCTATCATCGAATTCGGCGAAGATGTCACTTGAGCAGGCAGGAGGTGGTGTGTAATAGAGGAAGAGGAGGAGGAGGAGGAGGAGGAGGAGGAGAATTTTGTGTGTGTGCACAATATGAATGCCATTGGTGAGCTCCCACAAGGCCAGTGCATCTCAAATAGTAGGTGTGAGGCTAGGGGAGTGCATATGACCCTAGGGAACATGCTTTTTTGCAATACTTATTAGAATTATGTGTAATTGTGCATCCTCTACAGTAGTTGGCATTGACGCTCTCATTGTCCAGCTATGGCATGGGGGAAAAGCACAGCGCAAACAATATGAAGTGCAGTTAACATACTTTATAGTTACGAGCGGGGCGCTGGAGGGGCGTGAGATTTTTTTTTTTCTTCCTAGAGGTGGCATCACAGAAAATAATTGAGAAGCACTGCACAAGGCATTCTCAGAGCACGGAGGAATACACGCAGAAGAATACGAGGCTAATCAGCCTGGAAAAAACATTTCGAGGAGAGCTTGTAAAGTAAATTTTTGCTTGTTGGATGGAGCAGATTTTTGGTGGATTTGAAGCTCGTATCGTGGAAAACTTTTTATAAGTGACATTCTTTAGATGAGGTACCACTGTATAAATGTGGTGTGTGTGTGTGTGTGTGTGTGTGTGTGTGTGTGTGTGTACATACAGTGTATTTATACAAATCCAAGCATGACATTGACCACTCAATACTCATTTCTCTTTCTTTTTTGCTAGTATGCAGAGGGAGATTTGATCCAGCCGATGCAGGACCCCCTTAATCCTAGTTTCCCTGTCCTCTTCCACAATTGCATTTTCTTCTTTGCCTCCAAGGACGCACGCCACACCTTCATGATTAACCCTTTCAAATACCTCCGTCAGCCCAAGCCTACTCCACCACTGCCTGTTAAACTTGCTATCATTGGTAGTCCAAAATCTGGAAAAACCACAGGTAAGTGAGCCCTGCTTTGCAGACATATAGAAGTCAGCGTGGTCTGATAAAACTTTATGTAACATTCAGTGAAAGCATTTAAAACTGGATCAGATCCTACATTCTAAGGCTTTTAAATCTTTTCTCCAACCCTAGCTAATTCAAGATGCTTTTCTTATTTCTTATATCTTATGTTCGTGTGGAATGTATGGGCTAGTTGCCCGTATGCTTGCCCGCGAATATGGACTGGCGCACCTCTCCATCGGTGGTGTCATGCGAACAGTGCTCAGTGTCCAAGACAAGACGGAGCTCGCCACTGAGATGCTGAAGCACCTGAGCCAGGGCTTGACTGTGCCTGATGAACTGGCCATTCAGTGTCTAGAAGTGGTCCTGTTGAACTTAGTCTGCAGCACACGTGGGTAATGAAGAGAGAACAACACCTTTTGATCATGAGCTATATTGACTGTGTTAATAATCTGACAGTACCCATAAGTGACTTTACTGTTGTCATAGTTGTGCTGGTACAGCTGCTGTAATTGGTCCTGATCAATAAGAAAATGTCAATGAGCAACTGATGCCATCGTGCATATCATGACAATAGAATATTTTTATCAACATTAGGCCATTCTTTTTAGTTTCCTGTTTTGTGGATCTGCTGATGTGAATATTTACATATTTTTAAAAAAGATTTGAAAAAAAATATATAGTTTTTATTCCCTCTTATCTTAACTTCCCAAGTACACATTTTAAAACCAGATCTTTTTTTGGAGCCATGTCAGTCCTTTCATTGCTCTCTCATGGCAGCTATTGTAACTACATCATACACATCTGCGAATGTGTACTCACCACTGTTTTGAATCCGGTGATCGACACGTACATACAAACCTCTGGTGGTGAAACCATCAGAAATTATACTCTTAACACGAGTCAGAAATGATCCATACATGAAAACAATCGGAGCTGGTGGCAGCAGCATCAAAATCTACCTGGAGTCCAATTACTTTTAATCTCACCCTCAGAGGTGAGGTGAAAGGGGAAGTGCATGAAAGGTTTTTTTTTTTTTTAATGCTATGGTAAATGCTGGGACAATATGTGTCACTGGTTTGTTTAAAGCAGGAATTTCAACAACATACCAAGTATGAAAAGTGCAACATATGTACACACGATCAGCTCAGCATAGACTCTTGTATTCAAATTATTCCATCTTTGTATCAAACCACAACTTCAGGCTTCTTTACGTATACAAAAAACTAAAATACATGTTCTTAAGAGGGAATTTTTATAAGATTCAGGTGGTGGGTGATATACAATGCCCTCAAAATATGTCTGAATTTTTTTTTTTTTTTTTTTTTTGGAAGGCCTATAGGTTTCATTCCAGGGCCTCTCCAAATAGAAACTCCCATTATTTTATAAAAGTGTCTCTTAAATTTATTTTCCCTCCTCTCTTCTGTCTTGGGTTCTATAAGATATCCACCATAGAAATCCACCAAACAAAGAATAAAAAAGAATGGCTTTAGTTTTCCAATGGTTCCACTGATTTTTGCAGAAAACATCAGCTTACAGTAGGACCAGGTTTAGCCCATGTTGGGAATAATATATTTTCTTCTTTTCCTTTTGGCTTTTTCCCTTTTTCAGGGGTCCCCACACTCAATCATCTGATTCGCCTGTTTGATTTGGCATAGGTTTTTAAGTCGGACGCCCTTCCTGACACAATCCATTTAGTACGGGGCAGAAACATGTTGACAGCTATGCAGCTACTCTTTACGAAATTCAGCAATGGTTCTTTTACATGAACCGCTCACCATAGACAGTGAGAGAAAAGACTGGCCTTTGACAACCCAGTTAGCTGCACTGGGGGGGGACAGTGAAAAGTGATCCAGCGCCCTTTACCAATAGGCCAAAACTGCCACATGAAATTCACAAACATAGATTTTATACATATATGGAGCAGTGGTGGTCTAGTGGTATAGGGCGCTGGATCACTGATCCAAAGGTTGGGGGTTCGAGTCCCACTCTCCACAAGGTTGTCACTGTCCTCCCCAGTGCAGCTAACTGGGTTATCAAAGGCAGGCCATGTCTCTCACTGTCTATGGCGAGAGGCATGTAAAAGAACCATTGCTGACTTTCGTAAAGAGTAGCTGCAAAGCTGTCAGCATGTTTCTGTCCCTTGCTAAAATGGGTTGTGACAGGAAGGGCATCCGACGTAAAAACCTCTGCCAAATCAAACGTGCGAATCAGATGATTCGCTGTGGCAACTCCTGAGTCTTCTTCTTTTCCTTTCGGCTGTTCCCTTCAGGGGTCGCCACAGCAAATGATCTGCCTCCATCTCTCCCTATCCTATGCATCTTCTACTGTTACTCCAACGACCTTCATGTCCGCCTTCACCGCATCCATAAATCTTCTCTTTGGTCTTCCTCTGGGCCTTTTGCCTGGTAGTTCCAACCTCAGCATCTTCTTCTTCTTCTTTTACTTTCGGCTGCTCCCTTCAGGGGTCGCCACAGCAAATCATCCGCCTCCACCTCACCCTGTCCTCCGCATCTTCTTTTCTGACTCCAACGACCTTCATGTCTTCCTTCACCACATCCATAAATCCCTTCTTCGGTCTTCCTCGAGGCCTTCTGCCTGGTAGTTCCAACCTCAGCATCCTACTGCCAATATACTCACTATCCCTCCTCTGTACATGTCCAAACCATCTCAATCTAGCCTCTCTGACTTTGTCTCCAAAACATCTTACGTGGGCTGTCCCTCTGATATACTCATTTCTGATCCTATCCATCCTCGTTACTCCCAGGGAGAACCTCAACATTTTCATCTCCGCTACCTCCAGCTCTGCCTCCTGCCTTTTCCTCAGCGCTACTGTTTCTAAGCCATACAACATCGCTGGCCTCACCACCATCTTGTACACTTTTCCCTTCATTCTTGCTGACACTCTCCTATCACACATCACACCGGACACTTTTCTCCATCCATTCCAACCTGCCTGCACGCGCTTCTTCACCTCTTTTCCACACTCTCCATTGCTCTGGATTGTTGAGCCTAAGTACTTAAAATCCTCCACCTTCTTTATCTCTGCCCCCTGTAACCTCAAAGTTCCTCTTGGGTCCTTGTCGTTCACACACATGTATTCTGTCTTACTGCGGCTAACCTTCATTCCTCTCCTTTCCAGGGAATACCTCCACCTCTCTAGATTTTCCTCCACTTGGTCTCTGCTCTCACTACAGATCACAATGTCATCTGCAAACATCATAGTCCATGGAGATTCTTGTCTAACCTCGTCTGTTAGCCTGTCCATCACCATAGCAAACAAGAAGGGGCTGAGAGCTGACCCTTGATGCAGTCCCACCTCCACCTTGAACTCTTCTGTCACACCGACAGCACACCTCACCACTGTCTTACATCTCTCATACATGTCCTGCACCACTCTAACATACTTCTCTGTCACTCCAGACTTCCTCATACAATACCACAGTTCTTCTCTCGGCACCCTGTCATATGCTTTCTCCAGATCCACAAAGGCACAATGCAGCTCCTTCTGACCTTCTCTGTACTTCTCTATTAACATCCTCAAAGCAAACACTGCATCTGTGGTGCTCTTTCTTGGCATGAAACCAAACTGTTGTTCACAAATGCTGACCTCTGCCCTTAGTCTTGCTTCCACTATTCTTTCCCATAGCTTCATTGTATGGCTCATCAACTTTATCCCTCTGTATTTCCCACAACTCTGTACATCTCCCTTGTTCTTAAAAATGGGCACAAGCACACTTCTCCTCCATTCCTCTGGCATCTGCTCACTTTCTAAGACCTTGTTGAATATTCTTGTCCGAAAATCTACTGCTACCTCCCCTAGACACTTCCATACCTCAACTGGATGTCATCAGGGCCAACTGCCTTTCCACTCTTCATCCTCTTCAATGCCCTCCACACTTCTCCTTTACTAATCTTTGCTACTTCCTGCTCCTCAACGGTCACCCCTTCTACTCTTTTTTCTCTCTCATTTTCCTCATTCATCAGCTCTTCAAAGTACTCTTTCCATCTTCCCAGCACACTTCTGTCATCAGTCAATACATTTCCCTCTCTGTCCTTTATCACTCTAACTTGCTGCACGTCTTTCCCATCTCTATTTCTCTGCTGTGCTAACCTGTATAGATCATTTTCTCCCTCCTTACTGTTCAACCTATCATACAAGTCATCATACGCCCTCTGTTTGGCCTTTGACACTGCTACCTTCGCCTTACGCTGTGTCTCCCTGTACTCCTGTTTACTCTCTTCGGTCCTCTCAATGTCCCACTTCTTCTTGGCTAACCTCTTCTTTTGTACACACTCCTGCACTTCCTCATTCCACCACCAAGTTCACCAAGTTTCCTTATCTACTTTCCTTCCAGAGGACACACCAAGTACTCTCCTACCGGTCTCCCTGATCACATTGGCTGTGGTTGTCCAGTCCTCTGGAAGCACTTCCTGACTACCCAAAGCCTGTTTCAACTCCTCCTTGAAGACAACACGACACTCTTCCTTTTTCAGCTTCCACCACTTTGTCTTCTGCTCTGCCTTTGCCTTTTTCACCTTTCTCACCATCAGTGTCATCCTGCACACCACCATCCTATGCTGTTTGGCAACACTCTCACCCACTACTACTTTGCAGTCACTGACTTCCTTCAAATTACATCGCCTACACAAGATGTAGTCTACCTGTGTGCTCTTACCTCCGCTTTCATAAGTCACCCTATGCTTCTGTTTCTTCTTGAAGAAAGTATTCACCACAGCCATTTCCATCCTTTTTGCAAAATCGATCAACATCTGTCCTTCTGCGTTCCTGTCCTGGATACCAAACCTGCCCATCATTTCCTCGTCCCCTCTGTTGCCTGCACCAACATGTCCATTGAAGTCTGCTCCAATGACCACCTGCTCCTAAGCTTCTAGCCTTACTACCTTTCCACCTTGTCTCCTGAACACACAGTATGTCCACCTTCCTCCGCATCATGTCAGCCAGCTCCCTATCTTTTCCTTGCATAGTTCCACATTCAAAGTCCCTACTCTCAGTCCTAGGCTCACGCATTTCCTCTTCTCTCTCTGCCTATGGACACACCTCCTGCCTCTCCTTCTTCGACGTCTTCCACCAACAGTAGTCCAATTTCCATCAGCACCCTGTTGGTTGACAGCACTGATGGCGGTCGTTGTTAACCCGGGCCTCGACTGATCCGGTATGAATTCTGTATTGATCATTTGCATTTTTAAATGTGGCAGAAGTTTTAAGCCGGATGCCCTTCCTGTCGCAACCCTCTGCATTTATCCGGGCTTGGGACCGGCATAAGGGGGAGAGACACTGGTTAGTGCCCCCCACACTCCCGAGTAAAAGGGAAAAAGCCGAAAGGAAGACAGACAGATTTTATATATATATATATATATATATATATATATATAAAATCATTTGCCGTGGTGAACCCTAATAAAGGGAGATATTATATATATAGCATTGCAGGTTTTTTCAAAAGTATTCATGGACAAATAAAAAAAATAAGGAAATTAAAGAAAAATAGGGAAAAAGTTAAAATGCAGCCGTGAGGGGGGGCACAAACAAGTGTCCGCCCTCACGCCAGTCCCAAGCCCAGATAAATGCAGAGGGTTGTGACAGGAGTGGCATCGGGTGTAAAACTTTTGCCAGAATACAAAATGCAAACCGTAAATACAAATTTCATACCGGATCGGTTGAGGTCAGGTTAGCAACAACTGCCATCAGTGCTGTTAATCAACAGGGTGCTGGTGGAAATTGGACTACTGTTGGTCGAAGGAGAGGTTGAAGAAGGAGAGGCGGGAGGCATGTCCGTAGGCAGAGAGAAGAGGAAAAGCATGACTCTAGGACTGAGAGTAGGGACTTTGAATGTTGGAACTATGAGTTAGATGAAGTGATGCAGAGTACCCCCAGAGGTGAAAGAGTGGTCATTGGTGCAGACTTCAATGGACATGTTGATGCAGACAACAGAGGGGACAAGGAAGTGATGGGCAGGTTTGGTATCCAGGACAGGAACGCAGAAGGACAGATGTTGGTAGATTTGCAAAAAGGATGGAAATGGCTGTGGTGAATACTTTCTTCCAGAAGAGAGAGGAGCATAGGGTGACTTATAAAAGCGGAGGTAGGAGCACACAGGTAGACTACATCTTGCGCAGACGATGTAATTTGAAGGAAGTCAGTGACTGCAAAGTAGTAGTGGGTGAGAGTGTTGCCAAACAGCATAGGATGGTGGTGTGCAGGATGATGCTGATGGTGAGGAAGGTGAAGAAGGCAAAGGCAGAGCAGAAGACAAAGTGGTGGAAGCTGGAAAAGGAAGAGTGCCGTGTTTTCTTCAAGGAGGAGTTGAAACAGGCTTTGGGTGGTCAGGAAGTGCTCTCGAAGTAAAAGAAATGGTATGGTTTAGAAACAGTGGCCCTGGGGAAAAGACAGTAAGCCGAGCTGGAGGTAGCAGAGATGAAAATGTTGAGATTCTCTTCGGGAGTAACGAGGATGGATAGGATCAGAAATGAGTACATCAGAGGGACAACACGTGTTAGATGTTTTGGAGACATGTACAGAGGAGGGCTAGTGAGTAGAGAAGATTTATGGATGTGGTGAAGGAGGACATGAAGGTAGTTGAAGTAAGAGTAGAAGATGCAGAGAATAGGGTGAGACGGAGGCAGATGGTTTGCTGTGGCAACCCCTGAAGGGAAAAGCAGAAAGGAAAAGAAGAAGAAGTGAAAAAGTTAAGGAAAATCCACAAAACAAGGCCAATTATGCAAAAAAAATCCCAAACAAAAAAAACAACCCAAAATCTCCCATCAAAACTACTGACATTTGTATGTGAGGTGCACATCTGTGTGTGTGTGTGTGTGTGTGTGTGTGTGTGTGTGTGTGTGTGTGTGTGTGTGTGTGTGTGTGTGTGTGTGTGTGCGCGTGTGCGCAGCTGTATGTGTGTGTATTTATATTGTATTTACATCTTATGCATTATTTTTGAATGTGAATTGTTATAAGCATATATAGCATAAATATGTATTTATTGATATTATATACCTCAGTCAGGGGGGGTCGATCTTACTTTGCAGAATTCGGCAGTTTCAGGGGTATCTCAGACCCAAGAAGTGGAAAGTGAGAGATCCCTGTGTATATATATATATATATATATATATATATATATATACCCCCTCCAGTATATATCCCCACACTTCGTGGACCTTGACCTACAAGCCCAAGGTGCTGCTACATGCCTTGCCTGCATTGCCTGTTTGCTCGTCTGCTTCAGTCTCCGGCTTCAGCAAATTTTTTCGGTCAAAATTATTTCTGCCTGCTCACATCCATGATAAAAATTTGTAGCTTTAAGTTTATCGTGATTTTCATTTTACAAATCATCCTCATCCAAATTAATAGATAATTGGAATTATTTCCCAGTTGAGTATGTTATTCTTGTTTTTAAAAAAATTATAATACTTAAAAAGAATATGATGACATGCGGCCCCAGAATATTTACTCACTCATCCATTCACTAAACTTATTAATCTCACAAGGGTCCTGGGTACCTCATCACACACATGTACATCTCGGGGCAATTTGGAAAAGCCACTTAACTTAATGTGCATGTGTTTGGAATGTGGGAAGAAACCTGGGTACCCCAGATGAGAACTCCACACAGGACCTGAACCCAGCACCTTTTTGTTGTAAGGCAGATCTGCCAACCGTTATGCCACAAGGCTCACAAAATGTACAACCAAAATACAAATGTACAACCAGTCCTGAAATCTCATGACTGGTGTTGAAGAGTTTTAATGCCCATACCTTGCAGAGTGAATAGTTTAAGGAGGGTAGATCTAAATGCGGTATCATTGTGAAAACCTGTCATTTGTTTAACCCTAGATATGTGCTGGATGGATTTCCCATGAGCAGAAGACAGGCAGAGTTGATGGCAGCTCGCCGCATTGTTCCTACTCACATGATCGAGCTACAACTAGACAAAGATGAAATGCTGAGGAGAGGCATGAAAGATAAGATGAAAACAAACAGGTGTGAGTCATTATCAGAGCGATCACATCTCCTCCATATGTTGTATATGCTGCACTGTGTGTGCTGAAGATTGTACAATAAATATTTCACTGAATGAATTGGGTTCACAACTGACACTATTAGGTATTAACACTGTTGTCCTCCCCCCCTTTTAAAGGCCATATCCTCTGCACAAAAGCACTCGCATGCTGAACATCCGGATTTCATGCTTTCAACGTGAGGTGCAGGCGCCAAGGAAACACTTCCATCAGCAGTACCAAAACTGGGTTCCTGTTGATGCACACAAAAGCACTTGGTGGGTATTTCAACGAATAATGGATGACACTCGGAAAAGCATGTGGTACATCCACAACTACTTGAAAAGAATTCGTAAAGGTGAGAGCTCAAGAAAAATGTATAAACTCCTTCTTGGTTTTATTTACATTTATACTAATGTTTAAACTTGAACTTTTTTCCACCCATTCCCACTGTGCAGTTCAATAGTCACTGAAAATATTTTCACTCTATGACTTGTCTCTCAGGCCAAGCTGCCAGCATTGAGTGTCTTTGTATTACTCCGTCCGAGCTCGAGTCTCGCCTAGGAGAATTCGGACATTATTGTCCCGTAAGCTTGGCGCTCCATAAACACTTGGTTGACTGCTCCTTTGACACTTCCTTGGCATTGGCTGTAGAGTTCAGGAGGCACTATTACAAACTAGCATCCAAGGACTACCTTGAGGTGGGAGTCTAAATCAAAATAACTATTATAATTAATTCATTCTTTCATTCATTTTCTGAACTCATTCATTCATTTTTAAGGTACTTATTTCTAATTAGGGTCATGAGGAGGTTGGCGCCCATCTCAGCTGAGTTGGGGTGATGGTAGAGTACACCCTGGATGGCTTGCCAGGCCATCACAGGACAGAAACATGCTGATGGCTATACGGACGACTCTTGATGTCAGTAATGGTTCTTTTACATGCCTCACACCATAGACAGTGAGAGATATGGCCATTAGTCACACTGCAGGCGCAGTGCCAACCCGTTCATAGTGGGGTTTGAACCTCCAACCTTCAGATCAATCATCCAGCACCTTTACCACCAGACCACTGCCCGATATACACTCATATACATATATACCGTAACCCCCCGTTATTTGCATTCCACCCCTTTCCACAGATCCTGAAAATCCACAAATTATCGATGTGGTTTTAAAACCCTATGTATGATATTACATGCGCTAAAATATGCTTGTTAAACACATTCTATAGCCAGTCTTACTCATTAATGCATTATTACTGTATATACTAAGGAGCACTTAGGCTCCTTACCAGAAGCTAGAGAAGATGCAGGGCTTTTGAGTGCATCATAGCACTTAAATAATCATTAAAAACACTAAAAAACATGAATTCACAATTTAAGCAGTCACGTTGATGGCATGTGCACGAAGGAGAAAAAAAAGACATGTGCACAACATTTCACAGAAGGGTGAAAGATATGTCAAAGGGGCAGGGTATACACTGGGTAAGAGGAGCTTTTAATTATAAAGTACTACCCTGCTGTGTGATGTTCGAGACCTGCTCCTACACATGAGTATTGCACATAAACATGAGTATTGCACATCCAAGAAAATGGTATGAACTATGATTATTCAGTCAGTGTGTGCTGTTGGTGGTGGTTACACGTTTAACAGCTTCTGGGTTAAAACTGTTCTTGAATCTGTTAGTTTTTTGTTTTTAATGTCCTGTACCTTTTTCTGGAGGGGAGAGGGGATGTGTGGTGAGTGTGTGTGTGTGTGTGTGTGTGTGTGTGTGTGTGTGTGTGTGTGTGTGTGTGTGTGTGTGTGTGTGTGTGTGTGTGTGTGTGTGTGAGCGTGTATGTGTGTGTGGGTGGGTGGGTGAGTGGGATCCCTGATAATTCCATTGATTCTTCTCTGAAGTTGAAGTGTTGGCAGAAGCAAGAAAAGAACTGGTTTAGGGTGTCTGAGGAGTCTCTCCTGCCACATGTTCCTGGTGTTCTTGTGGATGTGCTCCTCAATGAGTTGTTTATGTATTTGTACTTAGCTTTTTTCATACCTCTTTGTGGGGTCCCGTGTGCTTCTTTGAAACATTGCTGGTCTCCTGACTTGAAAGCATCAGCCCATGCTCTAAGCAGGATGTGCACCTCACTGTTAAATTATCGTTTCTGGTTGGTTTCGTAACACTTTCACAGTCCTTGTGGTCACATTGGCAGATAAAATGGTCTACACTGGATCATCAGATACTCAATACCTGAACAGCAGTGAATATCTTTAATTATGGAGTTGGAAGACCAGCTATTAATGTAAATACACAGGCATCCTCCATGTTACTGGTTCTGTCTGTTCAGAAGGTAGTGTGGCCGGCTAGCTCAATATAAGTATCTTGGGGAGAAAATGTCCAACCAAGTTTTAGCAATTACCGTTACACCATACTCCATGTGGCCTGAATTAAAGTGCAGTCATAACTCATCCATCTTGTTGTTGATTTGTAGGAGTTAGCATTTAGCTTAGCCCTCAGCCCTGCTCTGTCCCCCCTGTTCTGTTGTCTGTGTTGTTGCCGGCTTCACCATTTCAGCTGGGCGTGTCCTGCAAAGCTAATGGTTCTCTGGCGGAATGAAACCCCAGCTGCTATTATCTTTGAATGTGGAGCTGTAATTATCTAAAATCATGAAGAGTTCGACAAGGAACGATCAGGAAAATTAGAGAGCAGTATGGACGAAACTGAGCAGTGCCTTAGAGAAACTCATCCTGATCCAATAAGAAACCAAGCCCTGGGCGACTGTCCAAACATTCAGCCAGTTCCAGCCCCTACCATTCCTCTAGCCAGCTCAGAACCGACCTTAAAGGAAGTCCAAGAGGTAGAGAGACATGCAAGATCAAGATCAGATCTGGGACCAAACAGGGTCCCATACAGTCTAATAGATGTGTCCTGGTCTACTGAGGAAACTCTGGATCCTGCTAAGACTTGTGTGAAGAAAAGGCGAAGTACCAGATCACTGGAGACAAGCAGAAAGAATATCCATCCCAAAGAAAAATAGCTCTAAAACATTTGTCCGGTTTAGGACAATATCTCTATTGAATGTGGAAGGAAAAATCTTCTTGCCTGTCCTTATCAAGTGGATAACTTTCTACATAACAGCAAATAAGTATGTTGACACTTCAGTGAAAAAAGGTGGCGTTCCAGGGTTCTCAGGATGTATAGAACATACAAGTTGCATCGGTCAGCTCATTAGAGAAGCAAAGGTGAATAACCGAGACCTAACAGCAGTGTAGTTGGACCTAGCCAAGGCATACAGCTCCATTCTACACAAGCTGATTGAAAAGGTGCTACATAGCTACCATATTCCTGATCACACCAAGGGGATCATCATATATTATTTTGATGGTACGTGTTACGAGCATCTACATATTTATGTGAATGTAAATATAAAAATAATAGAAGAGAGTCACATGGTGTGACTCAGCTGTTTGAGTCTGTAATTTTCCATAGAGGACTGGAGTTGCAATCCAACAGAGGGGAGGAGCAATACAGACATGTCTGGGCTTGTCCGGGCTTGCCTGGGCTTGTTCAGGCTGGTACCAGAGAGAAAACAACTTGTTGGGGGAATCTATATTAAGGACCTGTTGCCGACTGGCTACAGTCTCTTACAGTCTCCTCCAGTCTCTGACAGTCTCCTCCAGTCTCCTCCAGGATTTCGGGTCTCTTCGTGTCGCTTCAGGCAGATCAACTAAGGAGACTCATCGCGGCGGATCACCAAAAGGGGAAGTCATCCAAGGCCGATCATGGAACCACCGTTCGGGACTTCAGCGCCAAAGTCCATCATCCACATGCACCCACAGCCCACGCGAGGATGGTTATCTTTTGTTTCATTCAACCCGCGGGATGGCAAGCCTTTCCCCACCAGCACATGCGCCATTTCTAAATTCACCCTGCTGCAGGTGCTTGGTGACTATGGGACCCTTGGTTAATTTGTATATGGTTTAGGTCTAAGTTGTAAATAATGTGTATTTTGTCTTATTTTGTTCATATTATTAAAGTGTATATAGTTTATGTTGTGGTCTGTCGTGCTTTGCTGGTTTCATAGGGCAATTTCAATCCTCTAAATTTTCCTATCCGTATCAAATGGGGGCTCATCTGCTAGAATCCATTAGGCATACATAACAGTATGCATTTGCGGTTTTCTGTCAGCAACAAAATGACTCAGCGGCAGATGAGCCCCCATTTGGCCATGAGCCAAGAAGTCTAGGAGCCTAATCAAGAGGGGACAGACCAGCCAGAGATTCATACTCCAAGTACAAGGTGAAAACATTCCATCTCCTTTTGGATAGCCCAATAAAGTCCCTGGGGAATTGGTATGATGTAAGCCTGAAAGACAAGAACAACATGGTTCAGGTTAAAAATCAGCTCCTCGAAAACCTAAGGCAGATAGACCACACAGGATTGCCAGGAAAGTTCAAGGTTTGGCTGTACCAGTGTGGACTATTGCCAAGACTACTGTGGCTTTTCATGCTTTATGAAATTGCCAGTACAGCAGTGGAAGGATGGAGAGGACCATCAACAGGTACCTGTGGCAATGGCTGGGTGTGCCACCAAGCTTTACAAGCATTGGTCTGTATCAAAGAATCAATCAACTACAACAACTTTGTTGCAGCTACCTACTACCTTGCAACTACTCTGGCAATTTGCTTGGAAAGACTGGTGATGACTCTGATGGAATACAAAGATGAGATGATCAGGAAAGCAGGTATAGAAACCGTACAGGGAGGAATGGTCAGCCAGGCAGTGGAGCAGTCAGAGAGTAGGCTAAAACTGAAAGACATAATTGGCAAAACAACAGTTGGATGGCAGAGCCTCGGAACGGAACTACTAGCACCCCACAATGGTCTGCTGCAACAGGTCTCTACCTGTTGCAGCAGACCATTGTGGGGTGCTAGTAGTAGTAGGTAGTAGTAGTAGGTGCAAGAGGAAAATAGTCCAGGATGAAATGCAGTTAACTGAAGAGGAATCATGCAAATCAAGAGCAGATGAATTAGGGCTGCAGAGTGTATGGACAAAATGGACAACTACAGAAAGAAAGTTAACATGGTGGAGATTGGGCAGTACAAGCCTTTCAGATTGAGTTTTCTGCTGAGATCTGTATATGACCTTCTACCCTCACCAGTCAACCTGCAAAGATGGGGTCTGAGAGAAGATCCAAAGTAGCCACTGTGTGACAAAAGAGGAACAGTGAAGCATGTACTGTAATATAGCATTAAGTCAAGGCTAATACAGATGGAAACATGATAAACTTCTAAGGGAACTAGCAGACACCTTAGAAAGAGAAAGGAGTTAGAAGAGAAACCCCAAGAAAACAAGAGAATTTATCAACTTTGTCAAAGAGCAGGATGCTAGAAAAACTGCAATGGCACAACCATTATCCTCAATATTTGACGAGTCCGATCAGTGGGGATGAAATTAGACCCGGAACAGAGGCTGGTCTTCCCAGACATAGTCCAAACCACTCTGAGACCTGATATTGTCATTTGGTCAGCTAAGAACAAGAGGATTGTAATCATTGAACTCATTGTACCCTGGGAGATGGGATGTTAGGAAGCATTTGAACACAAAAAAAGTCAAATATACTGAGTTGGTTAGAAGTGTTGTCTTTTTCCAGTGGAAGTAGGAGCCAGAGGATTTGCTGTACAATCCCTATGGAGAACACTAGGAAGCCTTGGTGTCAAGGGCAGAGAAAGGAAGAGAACTGCAAAAGCAGTATGCCAAGCAGCTTGAAAGATCACTGAGCTGACTGGCTGAAGAGAGAGGAGAAGAGCTAGAAGCTATCGGCTGACATGTACTGCAGGTAGGACGTTATCACTGCAGACCCACCACCTAGAGAGAGTGTGCTGGGTTTAAAGGGCTGAAACACTTTTGGAAGTTTGGTCCTTGTCTGAAGATGTCAACTAATTCAGCAGCAGTAGCTGTATATATCACACAAAATGTAATGTGTATCACAAAAAAGGGGTGTCATGGTGGTGTAGTGATTAGTACATCTATCTGAAAGTAAGAAGGTCCTTAGTATAAATCCTGTGTGAAGTTTGTGTGGCTTTTCCCCCGAAACCCCAGTTTCTCCTCACAGTCTAAAGGTATGCGCTTCAGGCTAATTGGCTGTTTTGAATTGCCCTATGTATGAGTGTAGATGTGAGTGGTTGTGTGTATGGCCTGACAAGCTGTTCAGGTTTTGTCCTGTGTTGACTGATATAGGTTCTATAGTGCATTTTACTGGGTTATCAAGGGCCAGCCATGTCTCACTCTCTGTGGTTATGTAAAAGAATCATTGCTCTCATTCATTAAGAACAGACCATTGTTTTTTTCCATCATGGTGTTTCTGCCCTGTAATGGCCAGGTGAGTTATCCAGGGTATACTCGGCCCTCGCTCAGAGTTGACCAAGGACACTAGCCTTATTGCAACCCTATTTAGGATAAAGTACATTTTTGTCTCTAAAAAACATCACATTATTTACACTCCACTCTCACATTCTGATATTTTGTCCATCTCTCTCCTACAATAGAAGTTTCTTGAGACACCCGCGCAGTTTGTGGCTCCAATTTGTCCCCATAAGTTGCCCCTTCCTCAGTTTCTTCCACGTAAGCTGAATGCAGGGGAGATAAAGAGTTGCATCCTTCAGCAGGTAGAGCTAAAGGGCTACTGTCCAGTCACATACCTAGATGGCCAGCAGAGGTACAGCATGTATATTCACACTTTTTAAAATTCTTGGCTTTGCATAATTATTTTATTTATTTGTGTATTTGTTGTAAATAGATATATATATAGATATATATACGTATATACTAGTATATGCAGGGATTCCTCGCTACTTCGTGCTTCAATTCATGTGGCTTCAGTGTGTCGCGGGTTTTTTTTAAAATATTCATCGAATTAAAAAATAAGGAAATTAAGGAAGAATAGGGGGAAAGTTAAGGAAAATGCCACAAAACAAGGTCAATTATGCAAAAAAAAAAAAAAAAAAAACCCAAAATCCTCCATCAAAACTATTTATATTTTTATGTGAGGTGGTCATCTGAGTGTGTGCAAGACCATCCATATGTGTGTATTTATATTTTATTTACATCTTATGCATTATTTTTGAATGTTTAATTGTTATAAGCATTTATAGCATTGAATATGTATTTATTGATATTTTATACACATACAGTGGTACCTCAACTCGGTGGTCGGTGCTCGAACGCTTTAGAGATCAAACAAATCAGAACTCGACCAACAATTCTGGGAATTTTGGTCCCGGAAGTCGACCAAAATCCAGAAGTCCAACGCTAAAAAAGCGCAAGAAAAAACGAGACCGAGAGGGAGGGGAAATGCACGCTTTCCAAAAGTCCAAAAGTTGTTGATACTATGTATCACTGATAAAGCGAATGCTAACAGCGCTGTGAACACCTTTATCAATGAGGTCAGGAGCCACTTCGGTAAGGTTTTGAAAAGAAGGCAGAAACAAGCCATGTTAGAAATGTTCTTCAAGAAAAGAAAGGGAGATCCTGAAGAAGAGTCATCCATGCCAAAGCGAGTAGTAAAAGAAAAAAAAACACCTTTAGCTGATTCCTCTGAAGCTGTTATGGATGGGGATCCTCCTCCTCTCTCCCTCTCTGTAATGGGATCCTCCTCTCTCCCTCTCCAACATTTATGTATGCCAAATGCTCACCACCACAAAGGTAAAAATTCATATCTTTATTGTTCTTATGCTTTAACTGTACTGTGGTTTTTATTTTAGTGTGTTATGGTCTGTGTTGTGAGAGACTCTGGTTTTGGCAGCGCTCTCTCTATGCATGTAGGCACAGGAAAGGGGTGTGGCTGTCACATGCGGGTGGAGCGCTAAGCACACACACTTGATTCCACTCAGCAATAACCGGGCTGGAAAGACAAGCGCACTGCTCCCGGTGCTAGAAGATTGTTCCTGTTCCCCATGATCTCTCTGGCTCTCAGCTCCATGCTCAACCAGTTCCCTTAGTTTATGATTTTCATGTTTCTCAGAATCTCTAACAGTAACTACGATTTTGCCATGCTCTAGTGCCTTCCCTGTGAACAATAAAGCTAATCCATTTTTATCACACTCTGTCTCCTGCATTTTTGGGTCCGGCTGAATGTTTCTGACATCACAGAAGGGATAGAAGATTCTGTGATGCCAGAAACATTCAGCTGGACCCAAAAATGCAGGAAACATGCAAATCAAATAATGTGCTGTAGCGACCTCTGAGAAAAAGGGAAAAGATGAAAGGAAAAGAAGAAGTCATTGGAAAAGCCGATTCGGAATCTGACCAAATCAGAATTCGACCAGCCATAAAGGTACTACTGTATACATGTACGTATTCATCAGTCAGGGGGGTTAATCCTACTTCACTGAATTCAGTGGTCGCAGGGATATCTCGGTCCCAATTTACCATGGCAAGTGTGGGATCCCTATATATGTATAAGGTAAAAAGGTAAAATCTGAATGCACTGATGTGGAACTGCCAAATTTCAATATTTTATTCCGAATAGAGCATAGATGAAAGGGTCAAAAGTTTAAACTGAGAAAATGTATCATTTTAAGAAAAAAATATGTTGGTTTTAAATTTCATGGTGTCAACAAATCTCAAAAAAGTTGGACCAAGGCCATTTTCACCACTGTGAGGCATCCCATCCCCGCTTCTTTCAACAGTCTGTAAACGTCTGGGGACCGAGGAGACATGTTTCTCAAGTTTAGAAATAGGAAGCCTGTCTAACTGTTCAACTGTCTTGGGCCTTCTTTATTGCACCTTCCTCTTTATGATGTGCCAAATGTTCTCTGGAGGCGAAAGAGCTGGACTGCAGGCTGGCCATTTCAATACCCGGATCCGTTTTCTATGCAGCCATGATGTAAGTAATGCTGCATGCAGTCTGGCATTATCATGTTGAAAAATGCAAGATCTTCTCTGAAACAGATGATGTCTGGATGGGAACATATGTTGTTCTAGAGCCTGAATATACCTTTCTACATTGACGGTGCCTTTCCAGATGTCCAAGCTGCCCATGCCACACGCATTCATGCAGCCCCTCACCATCACAGATGCAGGCTTCTGAACTGAGTGCTGATAACAACTTGGGTTGTCCTTGTCCTCTTTAGTCCGGATGACATGGCATCCCAGTTTTCCATAAAGAACTTTGTATCGTGATTTGTCTGATGACAGAACAGTTTTCCACTTTGCCACACTCAATTTTAAATTACCCCTGGCCCAGAGAAAACGCCTACACTTCTGGGTCCTGTTTAGAAATGGCTTCTTTATACTGTAGAGTTTCAGCTGGCAATGGCGGATGGCATGGTGGATTGTGTTCACCGACAATGGTTTCTGGAAGTATTGCTGAGCCCATTCTGTGATTTCCCTTACAGTAGCATTCCTGTTTGTAGTGTAGTGCCATTTAAGGGCCCAAAAATCACGGGCATCCAGTATGGTTTTTCGGCCTTGACCTATGCACAGAGATTGCTCCAGATTCTCTAAATCTTTGGATGATGTTATGCACTGTAGATGATAATAACTTCAAACTCTGCACTTTTTTGCTGGGAAACACCTTTCTGATATTTCTCCAATATCTTTCTGTGCAACATTGAGGAAAATGATGAACCTCTACCCATCTCCGCTTCTGAGAGACACTGCCAATCTGAGAAGCTCTTTTTATACTCACCATGTTGCCAATGGACCTCATTAGTGGTAATTGGTCTTCCAGCTGTTTTGTTATAAGTGCAACAGACTTTTCCAGCCTCTTATTGCTACCTATGCCAACTTTTTTGAGATTTGTTGACACAATGAATTTTAAAATCAACCTTTCCCTTAAAATTATCCATTTTCTTAGTTTAAACTTTTGACCTGTCATTTATGTTGTATTCAGAATAAAATATTTAAATTTTGTACTTCCACATCATTGCATTCAGTTTTTATTCACAATTTGTATAATGTGCCAACTTTTTTGGAAGAAATCTGGTTTGTGTGTACAGACTCCCCGACTTACATTTTTAATTGGTTCCGGATGGCCGAACGTAAGTTGAAAGTGAACGTAAGTTGTTACAGTGACGTATGATGTGTGATGTATGACGCTCATACTGTACTATACATCCATAAATACCATTACCGTATCTCATAAAACACTCCTAAATCAATTATTATAAACATAACAGTGTAAAATAATATCAAATATATCAAATAATATCAACATTAATTTCAAATAAATGAAATTCAAGCAAAATAATTTCAAATTGATAAATTTTAATCAGCTTCACTCATCAAATATCAAATACAGTATCAAATATAACCTTTAACATTCTCTATGATGCGATCTTTCTGTTGTTCAATGGTTCCGATGGTCGACGGATGGTCACTTTACATGAAGCTTAAAACAGCCAATCAATGCTTACAATATGTGAGGCGCTCAATACCGAAAGTAGTTTACTTGCTGTGCTTGAAACAAAGCATGGGTTATACAGACTCCTGGTCTTTCAAGTGAGCAAGGGTGCCATCACCAGCAGAGCAGAGAGTTCTCTTTCTTTTCTGGATTTGGGTTTTCATTCATTTTGCAACTCTCTTTGCTTAACTGAGTATGCATGGTAAACTGCGCCAATCCGAGCAGTAGTTAATTCATCTCTGTGTATAAGACTTGCACCCATACTAGTAGGCTTACCCTTCTGACCAATCATATTTGCTTAGGGTTACAAAAGTCCGCAAAACAATGTAAACACAAAGATCACAGAGACAATGTCTTAACACAAGGGTAACACGCTATATAACTGATATACGTATATATGTGTATATACAGTCAGCCCCCAATTTACGAAATTAATCCGTTCCAAAGGGCAGTGGTGGTCTAGTGGTACAGGGCGCTGGATCGCTGATCCAAAGGTTGGGGGTTCGAGTCCCATGCTCCACAAGGTTGTCACTGCCCCACCCCTCCCACCCCCCAGTGCAGCTAACTGGGTTATAAAAGGCAGGCCATGTCTCTCACTGTCTATGGTGAGAGGCATGTAAAAGAACCATTGCTGACTTTCATAAAGAGTAGGCTGCAAAGTCATCAGCGTGTTTCTGTCCCTTGCTAAAAAGGGTTATGACAGAAGGGCATCCGACGTAAAAACCTCTGCCAAATCTAGCGTGCGAATCAGATGATTCGCTGAGGCAACTCCCAAGTAAAAGGGAAAAAGCTGAAAGGAAGACAGACAGACAATCCGTTCCAGAGCCCTTTCGTATTGCGAGGATTTCATAAGTAGGGGTCGCAGCTTACATGTTAAACACCTAATTCGTTCCAAGGCTCCAGTCTTTGGACTGGATAAACCCCATAAACCCTTTAAAAATGATAAAAGTACGCCAATTTTGTATGAAATATGTGTTAAAAGTAAAAGAAAATTATTTATTAAACCATTTAAACATTTTAACAACATATTAAACCATTTTATTAACATATTTATTAATTAAACCATTATTAAACATTTTTTATTAACACAAACACACACACACACACACACACACACACACCCCTGTCTCTCTCTCTCTGTCTCCCACACACACACACAGATGCATTACAATGCACATGTTTATTCTAGCGTTGCGGGCCACGCCCACAAGATGTGGAATTCAAAGCATACCCTGCTTGACCACTTACTGAATTAAAACAACTTAAAAAACTAAACTAAAAACTAAAGTGTTATTCCTTCTTGCTCTCTCCTGTCTCTCTCTCTCTCTCTCTCTCTCTCTCTCTCTCTCTCTCGCGCATGCACACATGAATTCAAACCGCATTCCCTGCTTGACAAACTCAACTTTAATTTGATTCCTTGAGGGATCAGAATACCAGATGAGCTCAAATGCGCCACACACGCACACACAAACACACACGCACACACACACACACACACACACACACACACACACACAAACACACACACACGTGCACGCACATGCACACACAAACATTTGTAAGATTATAACTCTGCTAAGAAGACATGGTTAACACACACACACACACACACATACACACACCTTAAAAGGTATGCTTTTATAATTTTTAAAGGGTTTACGGGTACTTTGGGGGGCCTTGGAACCAATCACACATTTTACATGTAAAATGCAGTTCTATTTACGAAAAAATCCAGCATCCGAAAAAGGCTCTGGAAAGGATTCATTTCGTATGGTGAGGTACCACACAGAAGGCCTAGAGGAAGACCAACGAGACGATTCATTGATGTGGTGCAGGAGGACATGAAGGCAGTTAGTGTAAGGCCCCATCCAACGAGCAAATTTTCGACTTACGAACTCTGATGAGGAAATGCTTTTTCCAGGCTGATTAGCCTTGTATTTTTCCGTGTGTATTCTTCCGCACTCCAAGAACTCCTTGTGCAGTGCTTCTCAATTATTTTCTGTGATGCCCCCTATAGGAAGGAAAAAGAACATTTTACCCCCCAGCACCCCGTGCGTGACTATAAATAGCATGTACTGCACTTCATACCTTTTGCTTGGAGCTTTTTTCCCTACACCATAAGGAACACAGTGAGAGTGCCACTGCCACCTAATGTGGATGATGCGCAATCACCACCAATATGTTAAAAAAGCATGTTCCCCAGGGTCATATGCACCAATTAGCCTCGTATTCTTCCACGTGTATTCCTCCACCCTTTTCAATGCTGACATTTGTCACGTGCACTTGCACAAAAGTTTTTCTTTTCTGTGGTTTGAATTTTGTGACTTAGTCTTATTTTTATTGTGTATATCCCAGTGTTTCTAAGATGGGTCGTAAGAAGGTGGCTAATGTATTCAAGAGGAGAAAATCGATTTCTCTTGAAATGAAGCTTGAAATCACAGATAAGCCTGAAAAAGGAGTCCGCTTGGCCAATCTGTGTAAGGAGTATGGGAAGAATGCACCAGCTATCTGTACTATTCTCAAACAAAAGGCCATGTTGAAGAGTGTTAAACCAGCAAAGGTGGTTAGTGTTTTATCTGAGGAAAGATCAGGACTCAGCGATGAGATGGAGAGGCTTGTCCTATTGTGGATCAATTCGAAAGACATCAACAGCGATGGGAGTGCGGCCAAGCAGCAGAAGACAAGTGATTAAAATTAGTGAAGTGAAATAAAACAGTTAAAGAATCCAAAAAATTAATTAAATAAATAAATAAAAAGTTTTTTTAAAAATAGTACTGTACTTTAATGTTAAGTGCTATTCTTAAGTTCAGACCCACTTACTTGTTTATTGATGTATTGTTTATTCTTGTTTTATTATTTATTGTTAATTACAGTATTAATGCATGTTTGTTTCAGGTTATGAGTTTCGGAGGGGGTGGGAATGGATTAATTGGTTTTCTATTGTTTCCAATGGGAATTTTTGTTTCATCGAACGAATGTTTCCACTTACGAGCTTGCCCTCGGAACGGATTAATTGCGTAAGTCGAGGTACCACTGTATTAGTGTGACCCTGCTATGTTACTGTACATGTGTTATTATTGTAAAATGTTTGTTACATGTTTATCTTAAATATAGTATGTCAAAATACATGTTTGTGTCAGGCTATATGAGTTTGGGAGGGGGCTGGAATGGATTAATTGGTTTTCTATTGTTTCCGATAAGAATTTTTGTTTCATCTATTGAACGTTTCCACTCACGAGCTTGCTCTCAGGATGGATTAATTTCGTAAGTCGAGGTACCACTGTATATTCAATTACTGATTATAGACACTTAATGAACAAACACCCAAACGTAACTAACAGCGTAGCATAAGCCAGGAACCATTTTATAGTACCTCCTTGCATGTAGGTATGAGGCCCTGCTTCTTGGTACCATGAACCTTGCAGTAAACTACAGGGAGAAGATCTTCATTTTTGAGACAGAAGAGAAACAACACAAGTTTCTACGGTGAGTAATATCAGCTATTAGAAGAGTCCCAGTATCACTTACCTTGTGTAATTGCAATACTTTTAGGTAACTGGTTATTAAAGGTTTTTTTTTTTGCACCTGCTCTCAGATCTCCTGAGACATACTGGAACCAGAAACTTCCTGATAAACTACCACCAACAGCAGACGCAGTCCAACTGACCTCTTTGCCAATATTGGGATTTATGGAGCAGGTATGGGGAAATAATCAAGTCTTTTTTTTTACTCATTTTTTACAATAGTCAGGTGATGTTATATACCAGTTTTTGCAAGTTTTAGGAATGTATAGGCTTCATCCCAGTTTTCATTTAAATCACTATCAACTTGTACATTCTCCATCCAAGGGAGTAGCTAAAGTCATCATTCAGAGCATGACAGAGTTGGGCAACCTCATGCCAAAGTGCCCGTACCTGAGCATTAAGAGATCTGCAATACTTTTTCTGGTGTTACATCTTAAAGGTAATGATTCCTTTTCAGATGTTTATTCTTGCTTTGTGTGTTTATTAATTTTTGTGTACACTCAGTACATAATTTTAACATTTTAAACTAAATAATTTTTTCCCCATCTTCTACCCAGCATTTAACAGTAGATCACCCAACACTCAGGACACATACAAGAAGAAGCTGCTTCAGTTTAAGATGGACTGTGAGCTCATCTCCTTCCTGAGTTCCACCTTGATCAAGACGTATAAGCTCCCTCATGAACTTCCCAGAGATTTTCAACCAAAACTCCAGAGGTTTCTTGCCCTGAAGGACTCCACAGAAAAAACAGTAGGACTGTGACAACCTGGAGGGAACTACAGTAATTGTTTAATATAAGGGGAATGTTTTTTGTTTGTTTGTTTGTTTGTTTGTTTGTTTGTTTTTCACCTCAAAAATGAATAAGAAATAAAAACAAATTGTTATATATGCTGTCCTGATTAGAACTAACAGACCATAAAATGATTTAATCACCCAGAGTTGAGTATTCAGAAAATTTGCGTAAGAAAAAGTTGAAATCTTCACATGGTTTGTTAACATATTGAATGTGTGGTGACAGATGAATCTCAGTTTTTAAATCTAGGCTGAACCAGTTTATTTGGTCAAGACTTGAAATAGTCTTCAGATGGACCCAGAGATCTTGTTCATAGCACTCTCTAAGGTCAGGGCACAAATCTCTGGATCCATCTGAAATTTCTTAATAGTTTCCTCAAGTTTGTTGATGGTGGACAAATGGGCCACAACCGTCCTCCTCTACCCTTTTCCTCCACTTATTTTCTGCAATGTACTCCTGCCCTCCATACCCACCTTATCCACCCTGTTGCTCTTGTGCTTGGAGGTTGCTTCATCTAAGAATCATTTAATGCTGCTGAGGACAACTCCACAATACTAGGCCCAAGTTTCTCTGTAATTACTGTTGACAGTGTTGCAGAAATATCCTAAAGTACAAGAGCCCAACCTTGGTCGAAAAGGACCGCGGACTGCACAAATTAGGCTTTTCCTGCATGTCGATTCAGGAAGGACTGATTAAGTAGGCAATTGTCAGTTAAATCAAAGTATTAAGGAAGAGAAATCTCTCAAATATGCAGGATGGAAGTTTCAGGTTTGGGAGCCTCTACTCCAGTGGTTATCCACCGTTCCATAATGACTTTAGATTCCAACCCTAATTATATCTCTCTGACCATCCAATTATTAAATTAAGAAGTTCTTGATCAGTTAAGAGTTTACTCGGCATCGGAAACAATAGGTCGAATTTGCTTCCAGTGAGGCTTTTTTTCTGGTTTCGTTCTGGTCCCCTGCTGCAAAGCAGAGCTTGTACTAGTCTGAGCTGAAAGGAAAATCTCAATTTACTAGGATCTATGTTCCTACCCTCACCAATGGTCATGAGATTTGAGTAGTGACAGAACAAGATTGTACATACAAGTGACTGAAATAAGCTTTCTTCGCATGGTGGCAGGGCTCTCCCTCAGAGATATGGTGAGAAGTTTGGCCATCCGGGGGTAGCTTGGACTAGACCCACTGCTCCTCCATATTGAGGGGAGCCAGTTGTGAATGCCTCCTTGGTGTGGTGTTTTAGGTATGGATCATGTCTCTCAGCCGGTCTCAGAATACCTCAGTGTCCACCTGGGAGAGCTGGAGGAACTGGATTTTGAGAGGGAAGTCTGGATCTCAGTGCTTAGGCTTCTACCCCTGCAACCCGACTCTGGATCAAGTGGAAGAAGATGACTGAGTGACTGAGAACTGAGCTCTCATGTGGAGCACTTTAGTCATGGGTGATGTATGCTTGTCCCATGTCCATCCACTGTCCATGTACAGTTACAACAAGAAACCTAATAAGACTGCTGTGTCACTGAACTGATGCTAACCGGCTGTTATGTATCACTGACTTACAGTATGATGGGCAGAAAATAAAATAAAATTGTTTATAAATAATAGAAAAAAAGAACATGCTTGACAGAACATAAACCCATTAAACAAATAATTAAAATAATTTGAAATATTTAGGCCGTCCTAAAATTGGAGCTCCTTAAAGTGTTTCAGTGTGTTAGTTTACAGAACCATGCATACTGTATGTAAAGAGAAACTGCCAAGTGCAAGTCCACTCAGCAACCAGTGGTGGCATTGTCTTCATTTATTGAGTTACCTGTGTGGACATATGGGCACAAGCATGATAACAAAATCTATATCATGGCTTTCCGACATTTGCATAAGTACTGGAGCACTGCTAACAAGTCAGGTGTAAGAAAACAAAAGGAAAGGCACTGAAAAGCATCAGGACAACCATCAACAGAGGCATTTGATGAGAATCAGTTGTGCATTTAGACAGAGAAACAGTGGCTTTTGTCCTTGTACCATCCCCAAGTACTTTTACATGGCTCTCGGTTGGGAGTGTTACATCAAACACCTGCACAACACGGGGGTAAGGGCAGCTAATCAGAATGCTCAGGACACCATGATGCACTAGTGTGCTAAAAAATAAATTAATTAATTAATTTAAAATTATAAATAAATTAATTGCCCTCCCATGGACCCACCACCCGTGGGAGGAGTTTTAGGGGTCAGGTGCAGTGTGAGTTGGGTGGCAGCCAAAGGCATGGGTTCTGTCGGACTGATCCTCGGCTACTTACTCTGACCCTCGGGACATGGAATGTCACCTCTCTGGCGGGAAAGCAGCCTGATTTGGTGCGTGAGGTGGAGAGATACCGACTAGATATAGTCGGGCTCACCTCAACGCATAGCTTGGGCTCTGGAACCATCCATCTCGAAAGAGGCTGGACCTTCTTCTATTCTGGAGTTGCTCATGGGGAGAGGCGGCGAGCCAGTGTGGGTATTCTTGTTGCCCCCCGCCCTCGGTGCCCAAATGTTGGGGTTCTCCCTGGTTGACGAAAGGGGAGCTTCCCTCCGTCTTCGGGTGGGGGGACAGGTCCTGACTGTTATTTGTGCTTATGCACCAAATGACAGTTCAGAGTACCCACTCTTTTTGGAGTCTTTGGGGGGGGGTGTTGGAGAACGCTCCCTCGGGAGACTCGCTCGTTGTCTTGGGAGACTTCAACGCCCACGTGGGCAACGATAGTGTGACCTGGAAGGGTGTGATCGGTAGGTACGGCCTCTCCAGTCTGAATCCGAATGGTGTTACGTTGTTGGACTTCTGTGCTCGTCATAGTTTGTCTATCACGAACACCATGTTCGAACATAAGGGTGTCCATAAGTGCACTTGGCACCAGGACACCCTAGGTCGCAGTTCGATGATTGACTTTGTAGTCGTGTCATCGGACTTGCGACCATATGTTCTGGACACTCGGGTGAAGAGAGGAGCTGAGCTGTCTACCGATCACTACCTGGTGGTGAGTTGGCTTCGGTGGTGTGGGAGGTTGCATTCCAGACCTGGCAGGCCCAAGCGTGTAATCAGGGTCTGCTGGGAACGTTTGGCAGAGCCCCCTATCCGAGAGGCCTTTAACTCCCACCTCCGGCAGAGCTACAACCACGTTCCGGAGGAGGCAGGGGACATGGAATCCGAATGGGCCATGTTTCGTGCCTCCATTGCTGAAGCGGCAGCCCATAGCTGTGGCCGTAAGGTCGTCGGTGCTTGTCGTGGCAGTAATTCCCGAACCCGGTGGTGGACACCTGCGGTGAAGGGGGCCGTCCAGCTGAAGAAGGAGGCCTATCGGGTTTTATTAGCCTGTGGGACTCCTGAGTCAGCAAACGGGTACCGGCAGGCCAAACGTGCTGCAGCCGAGGCTGTCGCAGATGCAAAATCTCGGGCATGGGAGGAGTTCGGTGAAGGCCTGGAGAGTGATTATCGGTTGGCCTCAAAAAGGTTCTGGGCCACCATCCGACGCCTCAGGAGGGCGAAGCAGTTCTTCACAAACACTGTTTACGGTGGAAGGAATACTTTGAGGACCTTCTCAATCTCACCAACACGCCCTCCGTGGAAGAGGAAGACCCTGGGGGTTCGGGTGAGGGTCCGCCCATCACTGGAGTGGAAGTCACTGAGATTGTCAAAAAGTTCCTCAGTGGTCGAGCTCCGGGGTTGGACGAGATCTGCCCGGAATATCTCAGGGCTCTGGATGTTGTAGGACTGTCTTGGTTGACACGTCTCTGCAACATCGTGTGGTCATCAGGGGCTGTACCTCTGGATTGGCAAACTGGAGTGGTGGTCCCAATTTTTAAGAAGGGGGACCAGAGGGTGTGTTCCAATTATCGGGGAATTACACTCCTCAGCCTACCTGGGAAAGTCTATGCAGGGGTACTAGAGAGGAGGATCCGACCGATAGTCGAACCTCGGATTCAGGAGGAACAATGTGGTTTTCGTCCTGGCCGCAGCACTCTTGACCAACTCTATACACTCCACAGGATTCTGGAGGGGGCATGGGAGTTTGCCCAATCTGTCCACTTTGTGGATTTGGAGAAGGCTTTCGACCGTGTCCCTCGAAAGATCTTGTGGGGCGTGCTCCGAGAGTACGGCGTTCCGGATCCGTTGCTACGAGCTATTTGGTCGCTGTATCACTGGAGCCAGAGTTTGGGCCGTATTGGTAACAGCAGGTCGGATTCGTTTCCAGTGAGAGTTGGAGTCCGCCAAGGCTGTCCTTTGTCACCGATTCTGTTCATAATTTTTATGGACAGAATTTCTAGGCGCAGTCGAGGCGATGAGGGGTTCTGGTTTGGTGGCCATCGGATATCGTCTCTGCTTTTTGCGGATGATGTTGTCCTTTTGGCTTCATCAAGTCGGGCCCTCCAGCTCTCATTGGAGTGATTCGCAGCTGAGTGCGAAGCAGCCGGGATGAGGATCAGTACCTCCAAGTCCAAGGCCATGGTTCTCAGTCGGACAATGGTGGAATGCACCCTCCGGGTCGGGAATGAGGTCCTGCCCCAAGTGGAGGAGTTTAAGTATCTTGGGGTCTTGTTTACGAGTGAGGGAAGGATGGAGCGAGAGATCGACAGACAGATCGCTGCAGCCTCTGCTGTTAAGTGGTGCCTGTACCGGTCCGTCGTGGTGAAGAAGGAGCTGAGCCGCAAGGCGAAGCTCTCAATTTACCAGTCGATCTACGTTCCAACCCTCACCTATGGTCACGAGCTTTGGGTAATGACCGAAAGAACAAGATCACGGATACAAGTGGCTGAAATGAGCTTCCTTTGCCTGGTGGCGGGGTTCTCCCTTAGAGATAAGGTGAGAAGCTCCGCCATCCGGGGAGAGCTCGGAGTAGATCTGCTGCTCCTCCGCATTGAGAGGGGCCAGTTGAGGTGGCTCGGGCATCTGGTCAGAATGCCCCCCGGACGCCTCCCTGGTGTGGTGTTTCGGGCATGTCCAACCGGGAAGAGACCCCGGGGTCGACCTAGAACACGCTGGAGGGACTATGTCTCTCAGCTTGTCTGGGACCGCCTCGGTGTCCCCCCGGGAGAGTTGGAGGAAGTGGCTCGGGAGAGGGACGTCTGGACCTCTTTGCTAAGGTTGCTGCCCCCGCGACCCGACCCTGGACTAAGCGGAAGAAGATGATGATGATGATGATGATGATGATGATGATGATGATGATGATGATGATGATGATGAATTATTTAGTTAAAAAACCTTGTGTTCCAGACTCCCCGTGACCTAAGTAGGACTAAGCTTTTGGTAGATGACTGAATGAATGATCCATCATACACAGAACCAGCCGGCAGAGGGGAGCACCTTCTACAGAATGTTTATACTAGTACTCATGCTTGCCATCTATGCTTCCAGCATATACTCTATTTGTATACATGGATATTGTAATTAGAGGCAAAGCAGTTGTGCAATTGTTTGAGGTAAAGTGTGCATAAGGGCTAATCAAATCTTTGTTCCATTTCTTGAAACACTTTATAGTCGCTGTGATATTTGTGCATTCTCATGAAGATATTCCTTAGCTCTTAGATCTGTATCCAAAAACATGTGAACACTTTAAACCCCTTTTCACCGGAGAGGCAGCATCTCTCAGAGCACCCTGACACTGTGCTATAACTCCATATTCAACAGAGTGGTGCAGAACTGCTGGGTACTGGGAGGAATTATAATATTACACACACACACACACACACACACACACACACACACACACACACACACACACACACCACATCTAGGTGGCTGAAGCAGAATTCCTGTACTTAGTCCATACCTCTATTGCTGATCTGTTATCTTGTATTTCACCTGCACTGCAATCATTACAACACAAAACAGAAGTGATGATGGGGAGTCCATCTATGGTCCAACATTTTAAGGTACAGGATTATTATTGTCCATCCTGCATCTGGTCACAGACCCTTAAAAACACGAATATAAACATTTATTCACTAAAGGCAGAGCTCTACTGTTCGGAATCCAAAGCAGGTGGTATAAGAGTAGTGCAGCTCCATTAACGACTGAAAAAGAATTGCCCAGATCTGGAGGAAATCAATCAATTAATAAATCTCCCATGTGTTTCCTGACTACGGTCTGAAGTGAAAGAAGGAAAGGTGAACAGTGAGATTTTTTTTCACCACCTTTCACTAATATACAATTGGGTTCAAAATAATATCAGTCAGATGTCATGAACCTGATGAATAAGTGTTTTTGGTAGAAATGATATTTGTACAGATGCAGGATGACGGAGAGAAGCTACGGAGGGAAGCTACCCTTTCGTCAACCGGGGAGAACCCCAACATTTGGGCACCGAGACGGGGGGCAACAAGAATACCCACACCGGCTCGCCGCCTCTCCCCATGAGCAACTCCAGAATAGAAGAAGGTCCAGCCTCTTTCGAGATGGATGGTTCCAGAGCCCAAGCTATGCGTTGAGGTTAGCCCGACTATATCTAGTCGGTATCTCTCCACCTCACGCACCAAATCAGGCTCCTTTCCCGCCAGAGAGGTGACATTCCATGTCCCGAAGGTCAGAGTAAGCAGCCGAGGATCAGTCCGACAGAACCCATGCCTTTGGCTGCCACCCAACTCATACTGCACCCGACCCGTAATAGTCCTCCCACGGGTGATGGGTCCATGGGAGGGCGGACCAATGTCTCCTTTTCGGGCTGGGTCCGGCCAGGCTCCATGGGCATAAGCCCGACCACCAGGCGCTCGCCTTCGAGCCCCTCCCCTGGGCCTGGCTCCAGGAGGGAACCCCGGTGACCCGCGTCCGGGCAAGGGAGACTGATTCCTGTGTTGTTTTCTCATGTCTTAGGGGTCTGTTTTGAATCGCACTTTGTCTGGACCTTCACCCCGGACCTGTTTGCCTTGGGTGACCCTACCAGGGGCATTTGCCCCCGACAACATAGCTCCTAGGATCATTAGGTCACGCAAACCCCTCCACCACGATAAGGTGGCGATTCGAGGAGGGGTGTACCCCTGAAGGGAGCAGCCGAAAGGAAAAGAAGGAGTTCAATAAATGACATTTATTCTTTGTTGAACAGGAGCCAGTTATTGTCCTTATTTAAATAATGAAGGCAGCAGATGTAACTACTGGTTATAAACATTTCTCTCGGAAATTCTGAGGAAAATGGGTCGTTCAGAAGAACAGCGTACCTTGATTAAAAAGTTGATTGGAAGGGAAAACATAAAGAAGTGCAGAAAATGAGAGGCTGCTCAGCTAAAATCATCCCAAATTATTTAAATTGGAAAACAAAACCTGAAAGACATGGAAGAAAAATTACCATTCAAATGGATGAAGAGCAAAAATGGCAAGAACTTAACAAGCCGCTCCAGGAAGATCAAAGAAGGTCTAAAGTTACCTGTCATGCCTATTACAATTAGAAGATGCCTGTGTGAAGTCGAGCTATCTGCAAGAAGCCCCGCAGCATCCCACTGTTGAAAAAAAGGCGAGCTGAAGAGGTTACAATTTACCATTTGTACATTGACTGGCCTAAAGAGAAACAGAGCAGCATTCAGTGGCCTGATGAAAGTAAGATTGTTGTTTTGGGGTCTAGTGGCTGGAGACAGTTTATCAGACGAGCCCCAAACACTGAATTCAAGTCATGGTACACTGTGAGGTAAGGTAAGGTAAAGTCTGTTGGGTTTTTACACCCGAGCCATAGTGGCACATCAGGCCGGTGCTTATCCCCGCTTTCCATAGCGTGAAGCGACCAGGAGTTCAACTCCTGGATGGGACGCTAGTCCATCGCAGATTACCTTCCCAGTATATTTTACTGGTACCCATTTATACTGCTGGGTGAACAGAGGCACACTTGTGGTTGAGATCTTGCCCAAGGGTCTTAGCACAGTGAGGGTCTCGGTGGGATTTGAACTCACAACCTCCCGATCATGAGCGCATCACCCTAACCACTACACCACTGGTCCCACTGTACACTGTGAGGACAGTACAGTAAAACATAGTGGTGCAAGTATCATGATATGGGATGTTTCTCATAATACGGTGTCGGGCCTATTTATCGCACCCCAACGATCATGGATCAGTTCAAATCCATCAGAACACTTGAAGAGATCGTGCTGCCTTATGCTGAAGAGGAAATGCCCTTGAAATGGGTTCCAACAAGACAACAACCCCAAACTCACCAGTAAACAGGCAGCATCTCGGTTCAAAACCAACAAGATTGAGGTTCTGTAGTGGTGGCCCGACCCTGGACCTTCATCCAATAGAAAACCTGTGGAGTGACATTAAAAATACAGCTTTTGAGCATAACCAAGAAATACAGAAGATCTGTGGAATGTAGTCCGATCATCCTGGGCTGCAACACCTGCTCACAGGTGACAGAAATTGGTCGACTCCACAGCACAGATGTGCAGCAGTTCTCAGAAAGTGTTTATACAAATAAATATTAGTTCAGAGATTCAATGGAAAACAAAATCCTACAGCATTTTGCAGTTTATAATAAATGAGTTTGTAAAGAAGAAAACAAGCTGCTGTTTTTTGAAAGATATAGTATTAGCTTTTCTACAATTGTTTTAAAGGAATAATACAAATTTGATCTATTTTTGTTTAAGTTTTGATTTGGAATAGAATGGGTCTGATATAGAATGATACTGATGTGTTGTGCTCCCAATGTATTTTTGTGTCTGGAAATAAAAGAAATTATCAGGATTTCAAACTTTATTCACTTATTAAAAACACTGATATTATTTTGAAACAAATGTATTTCTCCCTTTGTTGTTGCTGCCAGCATCATGCAAATAAATGAGACATAACAATCAATCAGTATCAACTTGGAAACGGACATACAACGACCATCGAAGACATGTTCCATGCCTATGGGTTTCGGCTTTAGGAGCTCTGTTTCTGGACACTACAGTTGCTCACACATGTACTTGCAGTAAGCTTTTCATGAGCTGCGATTGAGCTTCTATTGATTTTACTTATGAGAAATGATTACTAGTAACAAATAAATACAAGTGTCACTGAAGAGCCAACAAGTTTTAAGCTTTTGGCAAAAGTCTCTGATGGAATTATTTTAAATAACAACAGTATAAAATCATATGATTGCTATTTTACATAAAGTTTATAAAAGATTTCATTGGGAAAATGTTGATCACATTTTGATATTCTGTCCGAAGATGAGCATTTGTCTATCTCACAGAAAGCGAGGTATCCCGAGCATGGCCAACCGAGGACTCCATACGAACAGGTCTCAGTTCTACATCACCCCACAACCAGCTCCATGGATGAACAAAAAATATGTGGTCTGTCGGTAGGAGTTTCAGTAATGCTATAATGGAGCAGATGGTGGCGAACGTGTTTCAGCTTCTCTAAATTCAGAAGCACTTCAAAGCTGTCGGAGATGTTTCCTGCGACCTTTTTGTGTGGCACTGTGAACACTTTCACTGTCATGTTGAAGTTGTGTGATTATGATTTGAATGGGACTGAAGATTCAGTGATTAATATGGAATGCTGTGATGTACTATTTCTCACCAAAGAGATTTCATAGTTTATAGTACCCGTTTAACAAAACAAAACTCACCCTTTGTGGTTTTTCTCAGCCCCATTGTTATGGTCTGTGCTGGCTGGCAGAATTAACTCTTCTTTAATCATTGCAGGTGCTGGCGAGGGGTGTGGCGGTTGCCGGTAGGCAAGTTCCAAGCAGAGCGCACCTGGTCCCTATCTGCAATCAGCAAGTCCAGCTATAAATGAGAGCGACGTGCTTCCCTCCAATATCAGAAGATTGTTTCCCCGTGATTCTGCTCCTCGAATTTCTCTTTAACCCCTGGTTTGTGCTTCGTGCTCGACCAGTTCCCTTGACTTAGTATTCCCGTAATTTACTTTCCCTAGTGTTTAATAAATCATTTGAACCTTATTTTGGTCTCCTGCATCTCTGGGTCCTACGCACAAACCCCAGACATAACAGAATCTTCTGACCAGAATCATGGACCCAGCGGAGACCGTGCAGCTTCAGCAGATACTAGCTGACCAGGACGCCCTGCTAGGACGACATGACGCCACCTTGCATCAGATGATGGACAATCTCCAGCACATAACCACCAGCTTGGCGCAGCTCGGCAGAAGGATGGACACCGTCGCCACTCACCTCGCTTCCTCGATCACGCCCCCTCACCCTTCACTTTCCACTTCGGCAGCAGCGCCAGCACCAGTGATACTCCCTGCGCACCGAGAACCTCTCATCCCCACGCCAGCCAGGTATTCGGGTGCGATCGGCTCCTGCGCACAATTCCTTCACCAGTGCTTGCTCGTCTTCAGCCAGCAGCCACTCACATATGCCACTGATCAAGCTAAAACCGCCTTCATCATGAGCTTCGTCCTGGGCGCTAGCGGTCGCTACCCATATCCCGGAATTATGCTCCCAGGTAGATCAGTTCATGCGAGAAATGAAGGTTTTCGATCATCCAGCGAAAGGGGAGGAGGCGAGCTCCCAGCTTCTACGTATTCGACAAGGCTCACAGTCAGTGGTGGAGTACACCATACAATTCCGGATTCTCATCATCGAAAGCGGCTGGAACAACCTCACGCTTTGGGGGGCTTTCCTGCAGGGACTCAACGAACGGCTGAAAGATGAGCTCACGGCCCGAGACGAGACGACTACTCTGGAGGAATTCATCGCCTTGTCTACCAGACTGGACAACCGGCTGAGAGAGAGGGATAGATCCTGGAAGGAGGCCCCACCTCGAACTCACTCGTCATTTCCCCTCTGAGGGAGGATGACGGCCAAGAACCCATGCAGGTGAACTGCACCAGACTGACGGCTGAAGAGAGGCACCGGTGGCTAGCCAACCATAACTGCATCTTCTGCGCTGAGAAGGGCCATTACCTCGCCCAGTGCCCTGCGCAGCAGAGCCCAACATAGATGAGAGGATCCTCCACGGCACCCGGAAAGCGCCTGCAAGTTCAAGGTACGCTACACTCCGCGCAACACTCTAATACTCTAGACGTATTTATTGACTCAGGCGCTAACTTTATTGATCTTGAGCTGGTTGAGCTCCATGACCTACCCGTGTATGAACTCGAGACCCCCAAGGAGGTTGTGGCCATAGACGGCTGACTTATCACTCGCGTCACGCACAAGACCAAGCCAGTTAAGCTCAGTTTGTCCGGGAACCACCAGGAATATTTGTAACTGAAGACGAACATCTCCGCCACGTGAGAATGGTACTGAAGAGGCTCCTGGAGAACAGATTGTTCATTAAGGCAGAAAAATGCAAGTCTCGTTCCTGGGGTTCATCGTGGAGAAGGGGCAGATAGCACCCGTGAAGGTGAAGGCAGTGACGGAGTGGCCGACTCCAGGGATGCGGAAACAGCTGCGGAAACAGTGGACCGGTTCTCCAAGGCAGTCCATTTTGTCACCCTACCCAAACTCCCCTCGGCAATGGAAACAGCTGGTCTCCTCGTCCAACACGTCTTTCGCCTCCATGGCATCTCCCAGGACGTTGTTTCAGACCGGGCCCCCAGTTTTCATACAGAGTTTGGAAGGCGTTCTGCGACACCTTGGGAGTCTCCTGTAACTTGACCTCTGGCTACCACCCTCAGTCGAACGGGCAGGCGGAACACGCGAATCAAAGCCTCGGATCCTCCTTGCACTGCGTCACCTCCCACCTCCCAGCCTCCTGGGCCACACACCTCCCATGGGTCAAATTTGCACACAATTTTCTGATCTGCACCACCACTGGGATGTCCCCCTTCATGGTGATTAATGGGTTCCAGCCCCCCCCCCCCCCTGTTTCCCAGCCAGGAGGTCGAGGTGACCGTCCCATCGGTCCAGGCACAGTTTCACAGAGCACGCCGGGCCTAGAAAGAAGCACGGGCTTTGAAGGTTGGAATGTAGATTGACTGGTAAATTGAGAGCTTTGGCTTGCGGCTCAGCTCCCTCTTCACCGGTAGATAAAGAAAAGAGAGAGGTTGTTAGGGTTTCTTATAATAGTGTAATGGAAATAGAAGAATTTATTATTGCTGAGTGCAGCAGCGACTGCGGCAGCATAACTAAAAGAGAGAGAACCAGAAGGAAAATAGACATGAGGGCACCTGTGAAGTTGGGCAATCAGCCACTCAACGGACCTGGGTGAGCATGTAGAGCGGAGGAGCAACAGCATCCTAACATCAGAGTTTACCAGAACTTTCTTTGCCTGAGAGCTCCAGATCTGCTCCTTTATCTAATAAAAACCTTTTAACTAAATGCTCCACTGAAGTTTACACACACAAAACCAGTCACAGCTAGGGGGTATTTGGAACAGCCAGTTAGCCTACTACGAATGCAGCCATGAGGCGGGGGGGGCACTAACCAGTGTCTCTCCCCCTTATGCCGGTCCCAAGCCCGGATAAATGCAGAGGGTTGCGACAGGAAGGGCATCCGGCGTAAAACTTCTGCCACATTTAAAAATGCAAATGATCAAAACAAAATTCATACCGGATCGGTCGAGGCCCGGGTTAACAACGACCGCCATCAGTGCTGTCAACCAACAGGGTGCTGATGGAAATTGGACTACTGTTGGTCGAAGACGTCGAAGAAGGAGAGGCGGGAGGCGTGTCCGTAGGCAGAGAGAGAAGAGGAAATGCGTGAGCCTCGGACTGAGAGTAGGGACTTTGAATGTTGGAACTATGCAAGGAAAAGATAGGAGCTGGCTGACATGATGCAGAGGAGGAAGGTGGACATACTGTGTGTTCAGGAGACAAGGTGGAAAGGTAGAAAGGCTAAAAGCTTAGGAGCAGGGTTTAAACTGTTTTATAATGGTGTGGATGGGAAGAGAAATGGAGTAGGAGTCATCTTGAAGGAGGGGTTTGTCAGGAATGTTCTAGAAGTGAAAAGAGTGTCAGACAGAGTGATGAGTCTCAAGTTAGAAATTGAAGGCGTGATAGTCAATGTTGTTAGTGCTTATGCCCCACAGGCAGGATGTAAGCTAGAAGAGAAGGAGAGATTCTGGAGTGAGTTAGATGAAGTGATGCAGAGTACCCCAGAGGTGAAAGAGTGGTCATTGGAGCAGACTTCAATGGACATGTTGGTGCAGGCAACAGAGGGGACGAGGAAGTGATGGGCAGGTTTGGTATCCAGGACAGGAACACAGAAGGACAGATGTTGATCGATTTTGCAAAAAGGATGGAAATGGCTGTGGTGAATACTTTCTTCCAGAAGAAACAGAAGCATAGGGTGACTTATGAAAGCGGAGGTAAGAGCACACAGGTAGACTACATCTTGTGTAGGCGAGGTAATTTGAAGGAAGTCAGTGACTGCAAAGTAGTAGTGGGTGAGAGTGTTGCCAAACAGCATAGGATGGTGGTGTGCAGGATGACACTGATGGTGAGAAAGGTGAAAAGGCAAAGGTAGAGCAGAAGACAAAGTGGTGGAAGCTGAAAAGGAAGAGTGTCGTGTTGTCTTCAAGGAGGAGTTGAAACAGGCTTTGGGTAGTCAGGAAGTGCTTCCAGAGGACTGGACAACCACAGCCAATGTGATCAGGAGACCGGTAGGAGAGTATTTGGTGTGTCCTCTGGAAGGAAAGTAGATAAGGAAACTTGGTGGTGGAATGAGGAAGTGCAGGAGTGTGTACAAAAGAAGAGGTTAGCCAAGAAGAAGTGGGACATTGAGAGGACCGAAGAGAGTAAACAGGAGTACAGGGAGACACAGCGTAAGGCGAAGGTAGCAGTGTCAAAGGCCAAACAGAGGGCGTATGATGACTTGTATGATAGGTTGAACAGTAAGGAGGGAGAAAATGATCTATACAGGTTAGCACAGCAGAGAAATAGAGATGGGAAAGACGTGCAGCAAGTTAGAGTGATAAAGGACAGAGAGGGAAATGTATTGACTGATGACAGAAGTGTGCTGGGAAGATGGAAAGAGTACTTTGAAGAGCTGATGAATGAGGAAAATGAGAGAGAAAAAGAGTAGAAGGGGTGACCGTTGAGGAGCAGGAAGTAGCAAAGATTAGTAAGGGAGAAGTGAGGAGGGCATTGAAGAGGATGAAGAGTGGAAAGGCAGTTGGCCCTGATGACATACCAGTTGAGGTATGGAAGTGTCTAGGGAGGTAGCAGTAGATTTTCTGACAAGAATATTCAACAAGGTCTTAGAAAGTGAGCAGATGCCAGAGGAATGGAGGAGAAGTGTGCTTGTGCCCATTTTTAAGAACAAGGGCGATGTACAGAGTTGTGGCAACTACAGAGGGATAAAGTTGATGAGCCATACAATGAAGCTATGGGAAAGAATAGTGGAAGCAAGACTAAGGGCAGAGGTCAGCATTTGTGAACAACAGTTTGGTTTCATGCCAAGAAAGAGCACCACAGATGCAGTGTTTGCTTTGAGGATGTTAATAGAGAAGTACAGAGAAGGTCAGAAGGAGCTGCATTGTGCCTTTGTGGATCTGGAGAAAGCATATGACAGGGTGCCGAGAGAAGAACTGTGGTATTGTATGAGGAAGTCTGGAGTGACAGAGAAGTATGTTAGAGTGGTGCAGGACATGTATGATAGATGTAAGACAGTGGTGAGGTGTGCTGTCGGTGTGACAGAAGAGTTCAAGGTGGAGGTGGGACTACATCAAGGGTCAGCTCTCAGCCCCTTCTTGTTTGCTATGGTGATGGACAGGCTAACAGATGAGGTTAGACAAGAATCTCCATGGACTATGATGTTTGCAGATGACATTGTGATCTGTAGTGAGAGCAGAGACCAAGTGGAGGAAAATCTAGAGAGGTGGAGGTATGCCCTGGAAAGGAGGATTGAAGGTTAGTCTTAGTAAGACAGAATACATGTGTGTGAACGACAAGGACCCAAGAGGAACTTTGAGGTTACAGGGGGCAGAGATAAAGAAGGTGGAGGATTTTAAGTACTTAGGCTCAACAATCCAGAGCAATGGAGAGTGTGGAAAAGAGGTGAAGAAGCGTGCAGGCAGGTTGGAATGGATGGAGAAAAGTGTCCGGTGTGATAGGAGAGTATCGGCAAGAATGAAGGGAAAAGTGTACAAGACGGTGATGAGGCCAGCAATGTTGTATGGTTTAGAGACAGTGGCCCTGGGGAAAAGACAGGAGTCAGAGTTGGAGGTAGCAGAGATGAAAATGTTGAGGTTCTCTTTGGGAGTAACGAGGATGGATAGGATCAGAAATGAGTACATCAGAGGGACAGCACATGTTAGATGTTTTGGAGACAAAGTCAGAGAGGCTAGATTGAGATGGTTTGGACATGTACAGAGGAGGGATAGTGAGTATATTGGTCGTAGGATGCTGAGGTTGGAACCACCAGGCAAAAGGCCCAGAGGAAGACCAAAGAGAAGATTTATGGATGCAGTGAAGGCGGACATGAAGGTCGTTGGAGTAAGAGTAGAAGATGCAGAGGATAGGGAGAGATGGAGGCAGATCATTTGCTGTGGCGACCCCTGAAGGGAACAGCCGAAAGGAAAAGAAGAAAGAAGAAGTTAGCCTACTACGCATGTCTTTGAATTGTGGGAGGAAACCAGAGTACCCAAAGGAATCCCTCACGTACGCAGGGAAAACATGTAAACTACACACAGACTCCAATCCAGCACCTCCTTGTTGTGAGGTGGAGGTGGACATGCTGACCACTACACCACTGAATTCAAACACTGGGCCCATCTAAGTCCGACCTCCACTTGTCCAGACGATGTGTTACAGAGATGTCACGTTGTCTTCATTCTGATGTTTGATGTGAAGATCAAGTGAAGTTCTGCTCCTGTATCTGTGTGACTCTGTTTGTACATGACTGGCAGTGTGTGCAGGTGGACAGGTATTCCAGAGAGAGCGAGAGCGAGCGAGAGAGAGAGAGAGAGAGAGAGAGAGAGCACAGTTCTTTCGTCATTAAAAATATGTCCACAGCGTGGCGTCATTGCGCCACCTCTTGCTCCACCTCCTGTAACGTCCATCTCGCAGGACTGGCTTTTCTTCTTTTTGATGTGTAGGCGTGGCCAGCGCGTCGGTCGCCCCCCTACGTCTTTTCCGTAGCGCAGAGAAAGCCTTGCGTCAGTCCCGGGGCTGCGTGAGGATTTGAGCGGCACGTCGCCGCGGTTCGGATGCGGCGCTCTTCAGTGTAAACGAATACAAAGCTCGTTCCTCACGCGTTGTTTCGGTCGGTACACGCCGCTGGTTCCGGGATCATGTAGGTCCGGGTGTGCAGCAGCTTTCGATTTTGTTTGTATTTGAATTGGTTTGGAGTTTTGAGGCTCACGCGCTCTCTTCCCGCTTTGTGTTCGGATCTCCAACTGGGAACTTCTCCTAACTATCACACCTTCACACCAAGGGTGCGATTACTTTCTATCAACCTTCAGGATCGTGCAGACTACCAGCGAAGACCACCACCACCACTACCATCACCACTACCACCATCTCCACCACCACCACCACCACCATCATAATAATCATCATCATCATCATGAGGTAAGGAAAATCCATGCTGCTGAAATTCCGTGTTCAGTGGAGAGTGTTGAAGTGAGTGTCCAGAGTGTGGGAGAGGGGAGAGGAGAGTGCTGTAGTGGAGAGTGCTGTAGTGGAGAGTGCTGTAGTGGAGAGTGCAGTAAAGGGGTGTGCAGTAGAGGGGTGTGCGGGAGTGGAGAGTGCTGTAGGGGGGAGTGCAGTAGGGGGGCGTGCAGGAGTGGAGAGTGCTGTGGAGGGGCGTGCGGGAGTGAAGAGTGCTGTGGAGGGGCGTGCGGGAGTGAAGAGTGCTGTGGAGGGGCGTGCGGGAGTGGAGAGTGCTGTGGGGAGTGCGGGAGTGGGGAGTGCGGAAGTGGGGAGTGCGGGAGTGCTGTAGAAGGGAGTGTAGAATGCTGGACTGGGGAGTGCTGGAGAGGAGTGTGTTGTAATGTTTTTATGGGGGTGGGGATTGGGGGTGTTGGCATGGGGTGTTTTTATGGGGATTGGGGGTGTTAGCATAGGGAGGGGGTGTTGGCATGATGAGTGTTGGACTGGGGAACCGGGAGTGTTTTAGTGGAGAGTGATGAGTGTTGTAGTGTTTTCTATGGGTAGTGTTGGAGTGGGGAGTGTGACATGTAGAGTGGGGAGTGTTTTTTTCATGGGAACTGTTGGAGTGGTGATTGTGGAGTTTGAGTGGTGAGTGTTTTTATGGGCATCGGGAGTGTTGGAGTGGGGAGTGTGACATGTAGAGTGGGGAGTGTTTTTGTCTATCGGGAGTGCTTTAGTGTGTGCTGGAGAGTGTGGGTTGAAGAGTGGAGAGTGTGATTTGTGTTGTGTGTGTGTGTGTGTGTGTGTGTGTGTGGGGGGGGGGTGTCGCGTAGAGAGTGTGGGATGTACTGAAGGGTGATGTGAACATGAAGTCTGCCTTGTAGTTACAGGTGACGCCTAATCCAGCAGATTACTCCACCTTCACTTCTCACCAGTCCAACCTCCACTCCACTCCACTTCACACTGCTACTTCACCTTCACTCCCCGCTACAGCTTTACCCCATCTCACTCCACGCCACCTTTATTCCACTTCCATCTCCTACTTCCCTCCACTCCCACCTTCTACTGGTCATCTATGGAGATTTTTGAGGCCATTTTTTTCCTTGATCAATTCCGATACTTGAACTCTCAGTACTGGCCGATACCGATCCGATACCCACGCGTTAAAAACGTCTGTATGTATGTTGTGCACCATTCGCCCTATAGATCTGTGAACATCAACACATGCAATGAATTCATACCTGTTTGCTATAATAGTGTAATTATCTGTCAGTCATCGTCTAAATAAATATATCAGTACAACTGTTAAGGGATGATTTAGGAAACGTAGGACTCGAACATGAATGAAACATTTCCAAAGAAACGTAAAGAAAACAATATCTTCAAAGATTCGTACACTTCCTGTAAGCAGTGACTTCGAAGTGTAATGAGAAACTTTTCTGGAGAAACATTAAAATTTGGGTTTTACGTTTTAAGTTTGGAGAAAATTGAAATATGGTGGTACTGGAAATGCAAGTGTGTGTGTGTGTGTGTGTGTGTGTGTGTGTGTGTGTGTGTGTGTGTGTGTGTGTGTGAGAAAGAGAGAGAGAGAGAATAGAGAATTACATCATTCTATTTATTTTGATATCCCTGTTTTTACCTTGTGGGTTTTCGGTAATTCGGAAGGGTTGAGAACGGAGAACTAGTGCGTGATGTTGTTTGACCGGTTTCTAACACAAACGTGTTATTAACTGTGGAGGTGATGACAGACGCTCCACAGGAACGTTTCACGCGCGATCACAGGGAACGTGTAGAAATCTACGCCTCGCACATTCAAGCACAAAGTTTCTTTTGATGTCCTGTTGACTTTGGGGGGGAAAGGTGGTCCTGCTCCACGGAGGTGTTTGTTGCAATAGGAAGTTTGTGGTCTTGTCCCGTCATCGTCTTCTTTTTCCTCCTCTTCCACTTCCTCTCCTTCCTCTTTTTCCTCTTTTTTTCATATTCCTTCTACTCTTCCTCTTTACAAAGAGGGCAAACGAGTTTTTCCTCTTTTCCTTCTTCCTATTTTTCTTTTTTGTTCTTTGTCTTCTTTAGGCATTTGGTTTTGAACGGACGATTCAAAAGCAGGCCAGATGGAATAACAAAGGCATTCTTTTTGCTCTCCACTGTGTGCTGACCCCTGTACACCCCCCACCCTTGTACACCTCCTTCTGCCCAAGAGCACCACCTCATCCTCTCTTTTTTTTTTATAGAACCGTATTTTCATTTTAACTCAAAGATATTTAAAGGATTTAACTTCTGATAGACTCACTCTGTCACTCCCTGCCTCTTTACCCACACTCTCTCTCACACTCTCACACTCTCTCACATTGTCACACACTCCCTCACTCCCCCTCTCTTTTTCTATCACACTCCCTCACTCCCCCTCACACTCCCTCACTCCCCCTCACACTCTCACACACTCCCTCGCTCCCCCTCACACTCTCTCTGACACTACCTCACTCCCCGTCACACTCACACGCTCCCTCACCCCCTCTCTTTGGATCATACTTTCTCTCACACTCTCTTTCTTTCACACTCCTTCACGCCCCTCACACTCTCACACACTCTCACACACTACCTCACTCCCCTCACACTCTCACACACTCCCTCACTCCTCCTCACACTCTCATACACTATCTCACTCCCCTCACACTCTCACACACTACCTCACTCCCCCTCACACTCTCTCCCACTACCTCAACCTCCCTCACATTCACATGCTTCCTCACTCCCTCACACTCTCTCACACACTACCCACTCCCCTCACACTCTCTCTCCCACTACCTCACTCCCCCTCACACTCTCCCACTACCTCACTCCCCCCTCGCACTCACATGCTCCCTCACTCCCCGTCACACTCACGTGCTCCCTCACTCCCCGTCACACTCACGTGCTCCCTCACTCCCCCTTACACTCTCACGTACTCCCTCACTCCCCCTCTCTTTCCCTCACACTCTCTGTCACACTCTCGCTCACACTCCCTCTCTCCCCCACACACTCGCACACTACCTCACTCCCCCTCACACTCACCCACTTTCTCACTCCCCTCAGATTCTTTCTCACCCACTCCCTCACTCCCCCCTCTCACTCTCACACACTTCCTCACACTCTCTCACACACCCTCTCACTCCTCTTCACACATTCGCTCATACACTCACACACTCCCTCACTCATTCTCTCATACACTCACACACTCCCTCACTCCCCCTTATACTCTCTCTCACACACTCCCTCACTCTTACACACTCCCCCACTCCCTCTCACACAATCACTCAATCCCCTCTCTTTCCTTCACACTCTCGCCACAATCTCTTTCCCTCACACTTTCACACACTCCCCCACTCCCTTCACATAATCTCTCACTCCCCTCACACTCACTCACTATCTCACACACTCCTCCACTTCGCCTCACACTCTCTCTCATACACTCAGAGACTCCCTCACTCTCCCTCACACTTTCTCACACAATCCCTCCTTCTCTTTTCCCTCACCCTCTTTCTCTCACACTCTCTCTCACACACTCCCTCACTCCCACTTACACTCTCGCTCACACACTCACTCACACAATCTCACACAGTCCCTCACTCCTCCATCACACTCTCTCTCATACACTCCCTCATTCCCCCTCACATTCTCTCTCACACTCCCTCTGTTTCCCTCACAATCTCTCACACACTCGCTCACTCCCATTTTCTTTCTCTCACACACTCACTCACTCCCATTTTCTTACTCTCACACACTCACTCACTCCCATTTTCTTACTCTCACACACTCACTCACTCCCACTTTCTTACTCTCACACACTCACTCACTCCCAGTTTCTTACTCTCACACACTCACTCACTCCCACTTTCTTTCTCTCACACACTCACTCACTCCCACTTTCTTTCTCTCACACACTCACTCACTCCCACTTTCTTTCTCTCACACACTCACTCACTCCCACTTTCTTTCTCTCACACACTCCCTCACTAACAATTTCTTTCTCGCACACACTCCCTCACTCCCCCTCACCCTCACAGTCTGTCTCACACACTCCCTCACATTCTCTCTCACACACTCCCTCTCTTTTCCTCACACTCTCTCTCTCACACTCCCTCACTCCCCACTCTTTTCCTCACACACTCCCTCACTCCCACCCCACCCTTTTGCACTCTCTCATTCCCTACTTCTCTCTTTATCTTTCTCTCACACTCCCTCAGTCTCTCTCACTCCCCCTCACACATACTCTCTCTCACTCCCTCACTCCCTGCCTCTCATTCTCCCACTCTCTCTCATACATTCCCTCACTCTCTCTCACATTCTCTCTCATACACACGCCTCCTCTCTTTCTCTCTCTCACATACACAGTCACACTCATTCTCACACTCCTCCCCTCTCTCACTCAGTTTCTCACATTCTGTCGTATAGTCTCACACACTCCCTCACTCCACCTCTTTTACTCGCGCTCACACTCACACATTCTCTCATTCACACACTCTCTGTCACAAAGTCTCTCATACCTTCTCTCTCTTTCACTCTCTCACACGCATACACACACACACACACACACACACACACACACACACACACACACACACTTACTCACTCTCTCACTCTCTTTCACATAGTCTCCCATGCTGCCTCACATCTCTCGCACACACTGTCTCTCATCCTGTCTCTCACGCCCTCTCTCCCTCACTCTTCTCTCTCACGCCCTCTCTCAAACTTCCTCATCCCCCTCTCTAACTCTCGCACACACTCTCACCCGATCTCACTCTGTCTCACCCCTTATCTCTCAAATACTGTCTCTCTCACTCTCTTTTACACACTCTCTCAATCTCTCTTACACTCTCACACTTGCTCCACTCTCTCTCTCTCTCTCTCTCTCTTACACACTCCCACACACTCTCATTCTATCTGTCCCACACTCTCTCTTACTTCCTCACTCTCCTCTTTCTCATGCCTTCTTTCACACACTCCCTCGCTCCCCCCTCACACTCTCTCACACACTCTCTCAATCTCTCGCTCTCTCTCTCTATTATATTCACACACCCACACTCACTTTTTCACGCCGTGTTACAGCTTCTCTCTCATGTTCTCTCACAATCACTTTCTCAAAAACACTCCCCTGCTCTAACACTCTCACACACATCCTCACGCCCCTCTTTCTTACACTCTCTCACGCAGTGTCTCACACTCTCTCTCACACCTTCTCTCATGCACTCAGTCTCACACACCCTCTCATTCTCACACCTCTTCACTCCCCCACTCTCTCACACCTTCTCTCACATGCTCTCTTATGCTCTCTCTCATACTTCCTCACTCCCCTCTTTCATTCTGTCTCACAAGTTTTCTCTCACACTCTCCTTCACATAGTCACTCACTCTCTCTCTTGCTCACTCTCTCTCTCTCTCTCTCATGTCCTCTCTCCTCCTCACTGTCTCACACACTCTCTCTCTCTTGCTCGCTCTCACTTTCGCTATGTCTCACACTCCCTTACTCACACACACACACACACACACACACACACACACACTCACTTTCTCCTCTCTCTCCCTCCTCATATTTTCTCTCTCATACACACTCTCACAAAGTGTTGCACCTTCTCTCTCTCTCTCTCTCTCTCTCTCCCTCTCTCTCTCACACTCATGCACTCACGCTCTCACACTCTCTACATTAACATTTACAGCATTTGGCAGACGCTCTTATCCAGAGCGACTTACAATGATCATTTATACACAACTGAGCAATTGAGGTATAAGGGCCTTGCTCAAGGGCCCAACAATGGTGATGGTGGGGGTTGAACCGTTGACCTTTTGGAATAGTAACCCATTGCATTAACCACCAAATCACCACTGCCTCTCGCACTCTTGCTTAGTGTATTATCATGCCATGGCGTGTGGGTCGGAGGTCTTGCTCACGATGCTGGCTGGGTTTTATTTTCTTGGCTGAGGCATTTAAATTGGTGATGTGAGGGTATATTTTCTCCTGTAATGCCATACACCTTTTTTTTTTTTTTTTAATATCTTGGTGTATGGTATGTTCCGTGGTAACTTCACCCTACCACATACATGCAGTCCAGTATACACGTGGGACGACTGACACTGAAGGATCTGTGAAGAACTATTGTGTGGAAAGTTCTCACTCCATTGTGAAAAACACTGCTTCTCACCAACGACAATTTCAGATCTGAATGATGTGTACACAAGTCAGTGGGGTTGGCTCCCAGGACAAGTAGATTTCATTCCTGATTCTTTAAACTTTTAAAATACTGTACTTTTATTCACAGTGGTTTCAGGGATATGCAATTAAAAACACTTCACAAGATCCAGTTGTATTAATTCAGATGTGGTGCAATAGGACTGGTACTGGTGAAATTTTGTTCACTGTTATTGAGATAGCTATGCATCAAACCAGCTATGTATCCAGAGTGACTTGTGTTTCATACGACTAAGCAGTTGAGGGGTACTAGAGCAGCTTGGTTACCACCACCTTTTGATCAGTAATCCAAAGCCCGACCCACTGAGCCATCGCTGACCCTCTACTGCGTGGACATCACTACCTTATTATATCACAGAAGCTACCATTTCTTAGCTCTCGACATGTTGTTGCACAGGACATGGTGGACATGGGAATGGGCAGTATGCTCAGTGAATTTGTGTTCTGCTCGTTCAGGTCTGTTTATCTATAAGCACAAGGTCAGCGTTTCCATCCCTGAAAAAGGAGCCGCTTGTAGATTTGTCTCTGTTTTATTCTGTGATCCTGCTGAGCAAGCATCTATCCGCCATGATTGATCAGTTCAACAGTTCTCTTTTATCTCGTTGTTGAGCTGGAACAACACCCTGGAATAAATAAGGGGAATGGGGAACAAACTGCCTCTCTTCCCAAAGGACTCACCCCTTGGCAGTTTGTGTCTGTGCTGTGCACAGTGCTGTTTCACTGGTACTTTAGGGCAATTGATGTCTCGGAGAGGATGTGATTTGGGATATTTACGACAGTTGTTCTGTACTCATTATGAGTTGTTGTGTTCTCATTACAAAGCTGAGAGGAAGTTGAATACAGCAGCTCCAGTGCTGTGTATTTTAAAATCACCGGCATTAATAAAGGTGTCGGCCCGCTCCCATCTGTATACAGGTGTGTACGCTGTAGCGGGTGTAGAAGTGGTGGAAGTGTTCCTCTCATCCTGCGTTCGTTCTTACTGAGGTCTCCTGGTGAGGGCACCTAGTCTCCGTTCCCACTGTTGGCTCTCTATATGGATGTGTTTTCAGTCCTCACACACACGTTGCTAGGGAGATGAAGGGCAGTGCCTGGGGTTGCCTTGGTGCCGTATGAAGGTGGATATGGATTATAACACCACGTGCAGTTCTAGTGTGATGTACAATCACAAAATATTGTGTTTGTTATTTTTCGACAGGTCTGAATCCTTGAAGGTTTAGTAGCCCTGAGTGAACGCAGAAATCTTCTGCATTTGTTTTGGAAGAATGAAAAGCTGCAGAGGCCAAGGGCTTGTTTATTCTTGTGGTTAGGTTGCCAAGGCAAAACAAAGTGAATTTTCATCCCAAAAAGAAGTGGCTGTACCAATGCGACTCTGGAAGGTTGAAGTTGGAAAAGTATTGGTATGGCTCAGACACGCCAAACGCGACATCCTCCAAATCCCATTCGAGTTCAGAGAGATGATCTGAGAGCTGCTGTATGAGGGTTCAGTCAAATCCATGCACAAATGGATATTAAAGCCAAAGCTGTGGGATGGGCCGGCTGGGGTGTTAAACCCGAAAGTTCTATCGGATAAGAAGTGATGTGCTGAAAGAATCCATGAATCATGTGATCACTTGATGTTACTCTCTGCAATCAGGATGGACATTCAGGTCAGGATGAAGATTTGCTTTTCAACCAGGACCTTTAAAATCAGAGCAGTCACAGAGGTGAGCGGTTCCTGTACACATGAGCTGATGGTGCACGGGAAATTTAATGTCGAGGAAAACGGGTTGCTCCACCAATAACCTCTTCCCAGTGATCTTGTACTGCCTGTTTCCCCTTTGGATGGGACTGAAGAGGAGGCGGAGTCCTGGGTTGTTTTAGTTTCATGAGCATGATGTTAATCGGAATTTCAGTAAAAGTGTGTTCATACTCCTGTGCTTCTTCATCAGGAAAAACAAAAGGGGTATGGAAACGTTGGCCTCTCGCTGGTCATGCCGTACTGATGCTGATCTAAACCGAGTCTGAAAAGGTTACTGGGGTGGAACAAGCCCTTTTGTCGCTGCTGTTGTTTGTCAGTAGTTTGGTGTTTGTTTATGAATTATTGATTTTTTTTTAATTTTTTTTTATTTTTTATATATATATATATATATATATATATACATACACTGTGAAGCGAACAGGAGGCTTCTCCAGCTGTTGTTTCCAGCTGTTCTATAACTTTTTAGAAATTATAAATTCTCACCGCCAGCTTCTTCTCCGTTTACTTTACTCTGAAATGTTCAGCGACCTTATTCAGTAGTTCACGCCATCTCCCCGTTGGAATGTTCGGAATGAGCTTTCTGATAATCTCCCTGGCCAACTCTGCTCAGGGTCCGCTGCTCACCCGCAGGGGTGTACTTGTACCAGTCGGGCTATAAACCAACTCTTCAACCAGTAATGATGGTGGTATCAGGATCATCATCTGTGGTGTACTGTCTCTGAAACTCCATCACGTTGCAGTAACGGTTTAAGAAGCCAAAATAAGTTAATGTGAAATCAATGACCTCCAGCTACGAGTCACAAGATGTGAAACTTTCTCAAGCAAAGTAAACTGATAGAAATTTTCATACAATGCAGTTCGAGTGAGAACTAATCTGAGCTTAAAGTCACCCCAAAACCTTTTCCTGTGAGAAAAGATGACTGCGAGTTTAATGACTCTACCCACATCAACATGGGGCAGCTCATTATTGCCATGCAATTTACAACCTCACACAAAATTACAAAGAAAAATAAACAGGATCGTCACATTTCGGTTCAAGTTGCAGCATTTCCTGTGAATTTATATTCATATTCATCTCAACTCTCCATTCTATACTCACCACACGATAGGAGTAGTAGTAATAATAATAATCATATTATTTACATCATCACTATTATTATTAAGTGCAGTGATACCGCAGCTAATGAATTTAATCCGTTCCGAGGGTGAGCTCGTAAACCGAAAAGTTTGTTAGATGAAACAATTATTCCCATGAGAAATAACAGAAAGCCAATTAATCCGTTTCAAAACCCTCCCAAACTCCTATAACCTGCCACAAACATGTATATTTGACCTAATATATTAAAGATAAACATGTAAAAACAACAAATATTAATAATATGTGTACATTAACATTAATAATAATTAATAATAAATAATAATAAAACAATAATGGGTCAACTAACCCTTCCTATCATCGACTGTGGCAAAGATGTCATGTGAGCAAACAGGAGGTGGTGTGTGACGGAGAAGGAGGAGGAGGATTTTGTGTGTGTGTGTGTGTGTGTGTGTGTGTGTGTGTGTGTGTATACGCTACGAATGCCATCGAGGAAAGGCAGGTGGTGAACTCCCATAAGTCCAGTGCCTCTAAAATAGTGGGGCTTGCCCTTGGGGGGGCCTGGTGTGAGGCCAAGGAGAGCATGTATGACTTTGGGGAACATGTTTTTTTGCCATACTGTACTAGAATTAGGTGTAATTGTGCATACACTACAGTAGGTGGCAGTGGCGCTCTCATTGTCGCACTATGGTGTAGGGAAAAAGCACTGAACAAACTATGAGGTGCAGTAAACAATATTTATAGTCGTGTATGCGGCCACCTAGGGCCCGTGAATTTTTTTTTTTTTTTTTTCTTCCAAGCGGGGGTGTCACTGAAAATAATTGAGAAGCACTGCACAAGACGTTCTTGGAGTGCAGAGGAATACACGTGGAGGAATACAAGACTAATTGCCCCGGAATAGCCATTTTGAGGAGAGCCCGTAAAGTGAATTTTTGCTCATTGGATGGAGTAGATTTTGGGTAGGTTTGAAGCTCGTATCATGGAAAAATCGTTATAAGGGATACTCGTTAGACGAGGTACCACTGTATTTAGTAGTGATTTAATGAGATTCTGTTGGTGAATCTACAATTTCTGGATAAACTCGCTGTTCACTGCTCACAGTTTCACTGCGAGACTATGGAACCGGGAAACATGAGAAAAGGTTACCTAGGTAACCAGAGCTGGCCACGCGTAAGATTCACTTTCACTGAAATTGCTTGTCGCTCATCACGTCCTGTGTAAAGACTCCCGGCTAAGTTTGTATAAAATCATTTCTTCCCTGTTAGTCCTGAGTGAAGACACTGCTCTGCCTTTTACACTTTTCGTACCCCTTTAGTTTCCTTAGACTTTTCAGTCATTTTGCTCCTTGTCTTTCTGAGATCTGAACCCTCCTTCCCCTGCTGGGTCTCTTTGCGGTATGAGTCTGAAACAGGTGGTCTCTGGGATCCCATCTGGGATGAACAGCTGCACCATGTTCATTGCCCCCAACACACACACACACACACACACACACACATCAATGTCTTTATTCTACACTCAGGCTTATGTTACCTTTTGTTGACCCCTCTCCACAAGCATGTGTTGTCTCCTGCGATATAAAAACTCTTGCAATTTCTGTCCAGCAGTGAGGCGTCTGCCGTGCACCACACCAAGTTACTAATCATTAATTTTGATTGGCTTTATGCCTGATCCTTAATGCTTAACAGGTTGGGGAAGTTTAATAAAAGTTATTATTATTATTATTATTAGTTTCTGTCCTAATAGACCAATTTCATGTTGATTTTTATGTAATGAGACAGACTGTCTCTCTCTCTCTCTCTCTCTCTCTCTCTCTCTCTCTCTCTCTCCACTCTGTCACATACAGATTCTTGTACCTGAGCAAAATAAAATCCTGAGACGTGCAATACTATACGTATTGGTTCTTTATGTTCAGGCTGGAACATTGTGGGTGTGTGGGTGTGTGTGGGGGGGTGTTTACCAGGTGAGTGCAGTTTTTATTAATATCCTGACAGCGCCTCTGATTCACCGGCACGGTTTGCCAATGAGTGGCATTTGCGAGCAAAATCAGAAGGCACTCCAGGCTTGGTATGTCAGTTTGCACCATGGGAGAAGAAAAGCGATATGTGTGTGAGAGAGAGAGAGAGAGAGAGAGTCTTCCATGGTCAGGTTAATGTATAATAGCAAAATGTCAACTGAACTGCAGCCTGACCGCTCCACAGCACGGTTTATATTATAGTTGTGTGTGTCTGTGTGTGTATGTGTATGTGTGTCAGTGTCATAGTTGTTTATATAAGTTTAGTATTTGTGTTTTTATATTATAGTTGAACCAAGCACGTCATCTGCTGCTTGCACTTCAGCCTCTGCCAGTAGGCTAGTAGCAGCAGGGCTGAGGAGTAATCAGATTTGTCAGGGATGGGCGTTCTAGGTGTGTGCAAGCGGAGACAGTCACTCATACAGTTTGTACGGTGCCCTCGGTGTGTTGGCGTTGGGGGGGTGGTGTATAAACAGTGGTACAGAACACTGCTATAAACTCTCTGGTCAGATAAAAAGGTCATTTGACCATGAGGTGTTGAAGATCACAAGAGCACCCTGATGAAACCACTTGTGTACCCACATACCAGCTCGTGCTACTCATAATGCGCACACCATACCATGGTACCTCCCTTTACGAAAGTCTCACCAAACGAAAAATTCAGGATATGCAACAAGTTCACATTACGAAAGCACCAGCTTAAAAATTCAAACGGGCCATTCAAACATTCACACAATACACGAGTTGCTGTCCCATCAATGACGTTCAAACATCCCGCCCCGCTGGCCTCTCATTGGCTAGGAAGGATGACGCAGCTACCTCTTGGTGGCTATCTCCCAACATCCCACCCCGCTGGCCTCCCATTGGCTAGGAGGGATGACGCAGCTCCCTCCTATTGGCTATTATGGAGCTGCATCTACCATGCTTTTCATGTAAAGGACAGAGTTACTTTTGTTTCATGCTTTATTTCTTGACTCAGGCTTTTAACCTTCCATAAACATTTGTAAGATTATAAATCTGCTAAGAAGACATGGTCAACACATACACGCGCGCACACACACGCATGTGATTTCCGGTGCGAGTGAGAAGAAGAAACGGGCTGGAGTGATATCACAAAGGAATATGGCCAAACCCGTCTACCATCGGTACGATATTGAAGCAGAAGGAGGTCTTAAAAGGTATGCTTTTATAATTTATAAAGGGTATATGGGGTAATATTGGGAGCCTTACCCCGAATCACAAGTTTTACCTGTAAAATGCGGTTCAATTTATGAAAAATGCAGGTTACGAAAAAGACACTGGAACGGATTAATTTTGTAACGTGAGGTACCACTTTATCTACTTCACCTCCCTGACTAACGGTGAATGGAGAGGCCCAACAACGTAGATCCTAGCTCATTAGGACATGCAAACCCTTTCAGAACTCGCTGGAGTGATTATGTCTCTTGGCTTGTATATGACTTGTATACTCGGTTGGAAAGTAAAGAGGGAGAAAATGATTTATACAGGTTGGCACAGCAGAGAAATAGAGATGGGAAGGACGTGCAGCAAGTTAGATTGATTAAGGACAGAGAGGGAAATGTATTGACTGATGACAGAAGTGTGCTGGGATGATGGAAAGAGTACTTTGAAGAGCTGATGAATGAGGAAAATGAGAGAGAAAAAAAAGAGTAGAAGAGGTGACCATTGAGGAACAGGATGCAGCAAAGATCAGTAAGGGTGAAGTGAGGAGGGCATTGAAGAGGATGAAGAATGGAAAGGCAGTTGGTCCTGATGACATACTGGTGGAGGTATGGAAGTGTCCAGGAGAGGTAGCAGTAGATTTTCTGACAAGAACATTCAACAAGGTCTTAGAGAGTGAGAGGATGCCAGAGGAATGGAGGAGAAGTGTGCTGGTGCCCATATAAGAACAAGGGAGACATGCAGAGTTGTGGCAACTACAGAGGGATAAAGTTGATGAGCCATACGATGAAGTTATGGGAAAGAATAGTGGAAGCTAGATTAAGGGCAGAGGTCAGCATTTGTGAACAACAGTTTGGTTTCATGCCAAGAACGAGCACCACAGATGCAGTGTTTGCCTTGAGGATGTTAATGGAGAAGTACAGAGAAGGTCAGAAGGAGCTGCATTGTGCCTTTGTGGATCTGGTGAAAGCATATGACAAGGTACCGAGAGAGAAACTGTGGTATTGCATGAGAAAGTCTGGAGTGGTAGAGAAGTATGTTAGAGTGGTGCAGGACATGTATGAGAGATGTAAGACAGTGGTGAGGTGTGCTGTCAGTGTTACAGAAGAGTTTATGGTGGAGGTAGGACTGCATCAAGGGTCAGCTCTGAGCCCCTTCTTGTTTGCTATGGTGATGGACAGGCTGACAGATGAGGTTAGATAAGATTGCCCATAGACTATGATGTTTGCAGATGACATTGTGATCTGTAGTGGGAGCAGAGAACAAATGCAGGGAAATCTAGAGAGGTGGAGGTATGCCCTGGAAAGGAGGGGAATGAAGGTTAGCCTCAGAAAATCAGAATACATGTGTGTGAATGAGAAGGACCCAGGAGGAACGGTGATGTTACAGGGAACAGAGATAACGAAGGTGGAGGATTTTAAGTACTTAGGCTCAACAATCCAGAGCAATGGAGAGTGTGGAAAAGAGGTGAAGAAGCGTGTGCAGGCAGGCTGGAATGGTTGGAGAAAAGTGTCCGGTGTGATGTGTGATTGCAACTGGATTGCAACTGTACTTGAGCTTCAGATCATGGACTGATGACAGAACATTCTCCTTAAGTACTTTTGGGTGGAGAGATGAATTCATTAAATCATTTTATAAGCCACTTAATCCTTATTGGTGTCACGGGGAGGTTGATGCCAATCTCTGTCGACTCCGAAAATGTTCATAGAGCGTTATCCCAAAACGTTTTGAGGGAAGTACAGGTGGGATGTTTGGCAAATGTTAAGAGTATGCTTTATGGTACTCTTGCTTGCAATTGTCTAGACTATGTTACTCTCCCATGTGCACCATTTTATCCCAGTGTCTTGTAAATGATGGAATCATGAACACTGACATTACTGTCCTGGTAGATGCCTGGAACTCCCGAGATGTTGTTCTGGGGTTTCTGACATGAGGTTTCCATGTGCTCTTGCAGTAACTCGGTTAGCCATTCAGGGTTAGTATCTCTGCGCAGCTATTCTAATTAAAAGTTTTACAAGTTGAATTTAGTGCATCTGACAAATGCTCTGTAATGTTTTCATGTGATTAGTAATTTGAAGAGTTTATCGGAAAAAATAAATAAGTCCAATTGTTTTAATTATGAGAAGAACAAAATGTTCAGTAGCTTTATTTTATTTTAATTTTTTTGAAAAGATACTTAAAAATTCTTATAAATAAATCACCTATCTGTTTTTGCAAATAATTTTTTTATATATTCAGATGAACATGAACAAAAACAAGGAGCAGGTGTTGTAGCACCCAACTGGTTCTCTGCTTTCCTCCCACAGTCCAATGACATGCATGTTAAGTTAACTTTAACTGGTGACTGGTGAAATCCCCTATAGGTGTGTGTGTGTCTGTGTGTGTGTCTGTGTGTGTGTGTGTGTGTGTGTGTGTGTGTGTGTGTGTGTGTGTGTGTGTGTCTGTGTGTGTGTGTGTGTGTGTGTGTGTGTTCGTCCTGTAATAGAATGGAGAGCTGTTCAGGGATTAAACTGCCCCACCCCCCCACCCACACCTGAAGTCAGTTGGGATGGGCTGTTTTTATAGCAAAATAGAAAATCAGAAAGGAGGAAAATAATACATCTTTCAGGATATAAAACAAAGTATGTATACAGTTAGACAGTTCAAACTAGAGATAGATTAATAAATGATTCAGAGTAAGTGGGAATACACATACAGCGGGAAGGAGTGTTTCTCCGATAAGCATGCCGAAGATGTCAGCAAAGGTGACGGGCTGACCGCTGGACTTCTTGGTCCACAAAGCCTGGACATAGTTGGTGACGTGCTGTGGCAGGAGCAGCCGAAGAGGGTTGCTGCTCACACTCTGCATTAGCTCCTCATTAATCTGCTTCGGACCTTTCTTAGGGAACTCCGGGTGAGAGTACAGCGTAGACATGTACCTGGAAGAAATATGATGGTGCCCATTTTTAAGAACAAGGGAGACGTGCAGAATTGTGGCAACTACAGAGGGATAAAGTTGATGAGCCATATGATGAAGTTATGGGAAAGAATAGTGGAAGCTAGACGAAGGGCAGAGGTCAGCATTTGTAAACAACAGTTTGGTTTCATGCCAAGAAAGAGCACCACAGATACAGTGTTTGCCTTGTGGATGTTAATAGAGAAGTACAGAGAAGGTCAGAAGGAGCTGCATTGTGCCTTTGTGGATTTGGAGAAAGCATATAACAGGGTGCCGACAGAGGAACTTTGGTATTGCATGAGGAAGTCTGGAGTGGCAGAGAGGAATGTTAGAGTGGTGCAGGACATGTATAAGAGATGTGCTGTTGGTGTGACCGACGAATTAGAGGTGGAGGTAGAAAAATCCAGAGCAATGGAGAGTGTGGAAAAGAGGTGAAGAAGCGTGTGCAGGCAGGTTGGAATGGTTGGAGAAAAGTGTCCGGAGTGATGTGTGATAGGAAATTATCAGCAAGAATGAAAGGAGAAATGTACAAGACGGTGTTGAGGCCAACGATGTTGTATGGTTTCGAAACAGTGGCCCTGGGGAAAAGACAGGATGCAAAGCTGGAGGTAGCAGAGATGAAAATGTTGAGGTTCTCTTTGGGAGTAATGAGGATTGATAGGATCAGGAATGAGTACATCAGAGGGACAGAACATGTAAGAGGTTTTGGAGACTAAGTCAGAGAGGCCAGATTGAGATGGTTTGGACATGTACAGAGGAGGGATAGTGAGTATATTGGTAGTAGGATGCTGAGGTTGGAAGTACCAGGCAGAAGGCCTAGAGCATTGGTTCTTAACCTGGGTTCGATTGAACCCTAGGGGATCAGTGAGCCAGTCTCAGGGGTTCGGTGGAGGTCAAGACACACACTCAACTCTTAATTATGACGACATGTCTCGCTTGGCCATCACTGACACCAGGTGATCACGCTACTTTTCTTGGCGGGATTTGGTGTGCTCAGTATTCGAATTGTGATTGTTAGAACATTGTTAGAATTGCTAGAACATTCAACAAGGTCCTAGAGAGTGAGCAGATGCCGGAGGAGTGGAGGAGAAGTGTGCTGGTGCCCATTTTTAATCTGTATATTATATCAATAAATACATATTCAATGCTATAAATGCTTAGAATAACAATTAAACATTTAAAAAAACATAAGATGTAAATAAAATATAAATACACACACATACAGAGGTATTGCATGAGAAGAAGACGACACATACATTCGCACACGCTGATGCGCCCGCACATTCAGATGCAACAATTTAAGTAGTTTTTGTTGGTTTAGGGTTTTTTTTTTTTTGCATAATTGGCCTTGTTTTTGTGCCATTTTCCTTAACTTTCCCTATATTCTTCCTTAATTTTATTACTTTTTAATTCGATGAATATTTATTTGTTTAATTTTTAAAACACCAAAATGCACTGAATCCCGCATGAATTGAAGCACAAAATAGTGAGGGATCCCTGTATTTGTGTGTGTGTGTGTGTGTGTGTGTGTGTGTGTATGTATATATATGTATGTGTGTGTATGTATGTGTGTATGCAATTGAGGGTTAACCCTTTGAACACCAGTGGCTGGTTTACAGTGTGGCATACCATCCAGCGTTTGGTAAAGTGTATAATCATTCAGAGTATACAGTAATAATATATGACAAAAACTAAAAAATAACTCCTTATATTTTTCTTTCATTAATTGTAATACATTTCCCAGGAACCTGGTGTGTGTGTGTGTGTGTGTGTGTGTGTGTGTGTGTGTGTGTGGAAGGGGGGGTTTCAGAACTGAGTCAGAGGGCTGGTGTTCAAAGTGTTAAGGGCTTTGTTCAAGGGCCCCACAATGGTGATAGTGGGGATTGAGCCACTGCCCTTGGGATTACCAACCCACTGCTTTATCTATTAAGCCACCACTGCCTTTAAAAAAATTATACTGGATTAGAGGCTAAATTGAGACTCCATTAGGAGAAATTGATGACCACATGTGATGCTGCTCTGGATTTGTTCAGCTAATGTACTGTGATGTATTAGAAGTTTTCCTCCCACAGTCCCAGGATGCAGGATAACTGGGTATTCTAACTTGCCCCTGAGGGGTGCGTGTGTGTGCGCGCGCGTGTGTGTGTGTGTGCCCTGCAATGGTTTGTGCTGAGACAGTTTCCAACAATGCTGAGATGGTTTCCAGCCTCCCAGTGTCCCGGAAATAAAGCTGTTTGGTAAATGAGTGAGTGATTCACAGGGTGGGACAGGTGCGCTTTTTATTCTGTCCTGGGATTACGGAGGGTTTATTTTTATCTTGTGATGAAATTGGGGTGGTACAGAATTATATTATTATTATTATTATGTTATGAGATTGGAAAATATTTCAGTAGGAGATGAAAAATCCACTCCTCGCTCTTACTGCTCATAAAGAACTGAAAAATAGATAAAGGGAAACCGGGAGAGCAATTTTCTCAATGCTGTGGTTTTATTCAATTAAAAACCTGTTTTATATTTAATAATATTTTTTTATATGTACCGGTACTAAACACAGATGGTCTTTGTCACCGGATGTCCCAGTTCTTTTCAGGATGAATTTATGAAGACGAGAAATGGGTACAAGAGTTTGACTATAATATCGATATAACCGGCTGAGGAAAAGCCACGTTTGTAGGCGCAGGTGTTTCTGTTCGCACAATGCTAACCGTACAGCAAAGTTTATTTATGCAACACAAACCACAAACTCGGGCTGAGTGACACAAGACCTCATTTCTAAAGAATTACTTTTACACTGTTTCCTTTTTTCTGATGCATTAATTCCAGCGACATTCCATAGAAAGTCTGTCAACACAGTGAAACTTTGATTTAACAACTATTACCAAGTATACTAAGCAAACTCCACGCTCAGCCACTAACTAGTGCTTTGATGTAGATTTAAAAACTTAAAAGAACAGTATCCTGTTTGCTTTCAAAACTTTTTCCAGCCTGATCACTACATTGCATCCCTTACCGCTGGAACTCTACACCAAGTATCAGAAGAAAAGACTCAATGAATAATATTAATTTAAATTAATTGCAAGTAAGTGGTTGTATTGTTATTTATTTATTTTTTTTCTTCACCGGTAGAGGATCTCAGCTGTTAATGATGAGGTCACATCACATGACTTGAGTACAGGGTTTCCATGGTTACTCCTGGATGTATGCTACAGGACAGGGCTTTGCCTGGGGGCGCTGAGCAGGAGCTCTGCTAATATATAATGCATCTGTGACATGGCAGGAGGCACGCTGCTTACAAAAAATATTGTCAGGAGGACAGCACACAGCCCTCGAGCAGGTGGAAATCTTACCTGTTTCTGCCATTATTTGAAACCCATAAACTATTCTTGGTGGGTGCGTGCAGATGCAGTATAGTTGGGATGTAGTTTGATTGTAAACATAGTGCAGTTAGGGTGTTGGTGGAGTGTAAGCAGTGCTGATGGGTGAGCGTAGATGAAGTGTAGTTCAGGTGTAGATGAAGTGTGAGCGGTATTACTGGGTAGTTGTAGATGGAGTGTCAGCGGTGGTGGGTGGGTGAGTAGATGGGGTGTAGTTCAGGTATTGGAATATAGTTAAGGTGTGGATAGAGTGTACTTAGGATGTAGATGAAGTGTTGGTGGTGGTAGTAGATGAACTGTGATCAGTGGTGGTGGCTGGGTGTAACTGGAATGTAGCCACAGTGTATATGGAGCGTAGTTTGTGTGTAGTTGGAGTATCAGTGACGTTTGTGGGTGGGTGTAGGTGGAGTAGTTCAGCTGTAGATAGAGTGCCAGCACTGTTGGTGTGTTTGGGTGTTTGGAACATAGTTTGGCTGGAGATCTAATGCCTGGTGTTCGGAGCTGAAGTGTATTTTCGATATACATAGAGTGCAGTTAGGGTATATTTGGAGAGCCTGTGTTGCTGGATGGGTGAGGAATTTGGGTGTAGATGGAGTGTCAACGGTGTTGGTAGGTGGGTATATATGCCCACATATTTACATTGAATGCAGGAGATCAAGGTGGTGAGAGGATCTTATAAGCCATTGGTGTTGGATGAGGAGATACATTGCTACATTGGAAATGACAGAAATAAGTTAATACACTGTGGTGATGATAAATTAGAGAAAGAAAAGATAAATCATGAAAATACGAAATGAAAGAATTTTCTCTTTAACACAGACCGGGTGCTGGAGTTTATCACCACCAAAGAGAGAATTCATGATCACAATTTTTTTATGTTGGTTCTACATGGATGGGTACGAGAATGATTTGAAATTCTAGTGTTGTAGTTATGTACTTGATGATGAGTAAGAAACAGATTTTTGAAGCATTTGCACTAAGTTCTGGTGTTAGTACTTAAAATTCTCTTTAGAATGGAAGATTTATATTTATTTGAAAATATGCAGTTTTTAGCTGGAAAAAATAGAGGGCCAAAATGGGCCTGGAAAGCTGAATTAGTTATTTCCCTTGCAATTTTTTCTGAAGTAAAAATATTCTGTTTAAATAAGAGACATAAGCAGAGTATCAGACTCTAGTACAGTAAGTTAAGTCGGAGTATATGATGCTATAATAAAGCTGCATTTTAGTTGAGGAGGACAAACAAAAGCAAGCTCTATAAATAATACTGGAAAATTTAGAATTTTTATTTATTTATTTATTTTTACAAATACTACTAAAGTGAGATTTCCAGTTAAAATTTTTATCTGAATACACTTCTAAGAATTTGACATCTAGACTTTGAAGTAGAATATTAAAAAAATAGATTATGCTGATCGACCTACGCTTATTTATTTATATAGGTAGTGTCTGATTACGACCTGTGCGACTTATGACTGTTCGACTTTACAACCACCCCTGACTAAAAAAATGAATAAATAGCTTGTATTTATATGGGTATCATGTATGTGAATATCATCAGCTGAGCCGAGAAGAACATGGATGAACGTGGATGTGGTGAAGGAGGACATGAAGGTAGTTGCTGTAAGAGAAGAAAATGCAAAAGGATAGGGCGAGATGGAGGCAGATGATTCGCTGTGGCGACCCCTGAAGGGAAAAGCCGAAAGGAAAAGAAGAAGAGTCGAGCAGAGCTGATTCTAGTCTACTTGCGAGGATCAAATGGGCGAAAATGTGTGTATGTGTGTGTGTGTGTATGTGTGTGTGTGTGTATGTGTGTGTATGTGTGTGTGTGTGTGTATATATACTAGTCCCTCTCAAAAAATTAGCATATTGAGATAAAGTTCATTATTTTCTGTAATGTACTGATAAAAATTAAACTTTCATATATTTTAGATTCATTGCACACCAATTGAAATATTTCAGGTCTTTTATTGTTTTAATACTGATGATTTTGGCATACAGCTCATGAAAACTCAAAATTCCTATTTTAAAAAATTAGCATATCAAGTTCAGGTAGTCTAAACGAGCTATTAACCTAATCATCTGAATCAACCAATTAACTCTAAACACCTGCAAAGGATTCCTGAGGCTTTTAAAAACTCCCAGCCTGGTTCATTACTCAAAACTGCAATCATGGGTAAGACTGCCGACCTGACTGCTGTACAGAAGGCCATCATTGACACCCTCAAGCAAGAGGTTAAGACACAGAAAGAAATCTCTGAGCGAATATGCTGTTCCCAGAGTGCTGTATCAAGACACCTCAGTGGGACGTTTGTGGGAGAAAACGCTGCACAACCAGAAGAGGTGACCGGATCCTGAGGAAGATTGTGGCGAAGGGTCGATTCCAGACCTTGGGGGACCTGTGGAAGCAGTGGACTGGGCTACAGGTGCCGCATTCCCCAGGTCAAGCCATTTTTGAACCAGAAACAGCGGCAGAAGCGGCTGACCTGGGCTACAGAGAAGCGGCACTGGACTGTTGCTCAGTGGTCCAAAGTACTTTTTTCAGATGAAAGCAAATTTTGCATGTCATTCAGAAATCAAGGTGCCAGAGTCTGGAGGAAGACTGAGGAGAAGGAAATGCCAAAATGCCTGAAGTCCAGTGTCAAGTACCCACAGTCAGTGATGGTCTGGGGTGCCATGTCAGCTGCTGGTGTTGGTCCTCCGTGTTTTATCAAGGGCAGGGTCAATGCAGCTAGCTATCAGGAGATTTTGGAGCACTTCATGCTTCCATCTGCTGAAAAGCTTTATGGAGATGATGATTTCATTTTTCAGCACGACCTGGCACCTGCTCACAGTGCCAAAACCACTGCTAAATGGTTTCCTGACCATGGTATTACTGTGCTCAATTGGCCTGCCAACTCTCCTGACCTGAAGCCCATAGAGAATCTGTGGGATATTGTGAAGAGAAAGTTGAGAGACACCAGACCCAACACTGTGGATGAGCTTAAGGCCGCTATCGAAGCATCCTGGGCCTCCGTAACACCTCAGCAGTGCCACAGGCTGATTGCCTCCATGCCACGCCGCATTGAAGCAGTCATTTCTGCAAAATGATTCCCAACCAAGTATTGAGTGCAGAACTGAACATAATTATTTGAAGGTTGACTTTTTTTTTTATATATTAAAATCCCCTTTTTTATTGATCTGATGAAATATGCTAATTTTTTGGCATAGGGATTTTTGGTTGTTCTTTACTTTTTTGCCAAAATTGTCAATATTAAAACAATAAAAGGCTTGAACTACTTCAGTTGTGTGTAATAAATCTAACATATATGAAAGTCTAATGTTTATCAGTGCATTACAGAAAATAATGAACTTTATCACAATATGCTAATTTTTTGAGGACTAGTATATCTTCTTTATAGATTGCGAAGAACTTCACTAGCATTTTGTGACTGAACTCTGGTTGCTCTTTTAAACATCATCTGAGGGTTTCCTCGAGTTTTTATAGTCTTATGCCTATATGTACACATAGACACTTACATACATATGTCCTGTACAGTGGTAACTCGGCACTCGACCATAATTCGTTTCCGACGGAATTCCAATTTTTGTTGAATTCCGAATCCGCTTTTCCCATTACAAATAATGTAAATGGTCTTAATCTGGTCCGTTGTCTTCTGACAGAAGTTAATGGTACCGTAACTCATACCATAGGTCTGTAAATTATGTGAAAAAAAAGTGTTGAATACAGTACAATATGTTATGGTCTGTGTTGTGAGAGACTCAGGTTTTGACATCGCCCTCTCTCTCTCTCTCTGCGGATTGGAGAGGGGCGTGGCTGTCACATTTTTGGGTCTGGCTGAATGTTCCTGGCATCAGAGAACATTCATCCGGTCCCAAAACTGCAGGACACAGGGTGTGATGAAAACAGAGGAGCTTTATTGTTCACAGGGAAGGCACTAGAGCACAGAAAAATCGTAGTCACTGTTAGAGATGCGGAGAAACATGGAAATCAAACTAAAGCGGGAACTGTTGGAGCATGGAGCTGAGAGCCAGAGAGATCACGGGGAAGAGGGACAATCTTCTAGCACCGGGAGGAGCGCTCTGCTCGTCTTTATAGGCCGTGAAGTCAGGTGTGTGTGTTTAGTGCTCCACCCATGTGTGACAGCCAGGCCCCTCCAGCGCGCAGAGAGAGCCACGAAAACCAGAGTCTCTCACAAAAGAGACCATAACACACTAAAATAAAAACAACAGTACAGTTAAAGCATACTAACAATAAAGATAAGAATTTTAACCTTTGTGGTGGTGAGCAGTTGGCATACGTAAATGTTGGAGAGGGAGAGAGGCGGAGAATTCCCTTCCATAACAGCTTCAGGTGAATCAGCCAAAGGTGTTTTTTTTTCTTTTGATATTTGCTTTAGTATGGATGACTCTTCTTCAGGATGTCCCTTCCTTATCTTGAAGAACATTTCTAACGTGGCTTGTTTCTGCCTTCTTTTCAACACCTTACGGAATTGGCTCATGACCTCATCGTTAAAGGTCTTCAGTCATACATAGTATCAACAACTTCCAGACTTCCCCAGAACATTGTGTCAACACCTTCCGGACTTTCGGAAAGCATGCATTTCCCCTTCCTCTCGGTCTCGTTTTTTATCGTGCTTTTTTAGTGTTCGACTTGCGGATTTTGGCCGACTTCCGGGACAAAAAAACCCCCCCGGATTTTTTTATCTAATTCCGATTTATTTGACCTCTAAAGCGTTTGAGTACCGAGGTACCACTGTATATGCAAACACATTACCTGTATCTAGATAGTCACAAGCAAACCGGACTATATGTTTACCCACATATTCACACGTGTACATGCATACAGGATATGTCAAAGGTCCAGAGTAATAAAGGGTAAGAGGCAGAGCTTTTTAATCATAAGTTGACTGGTGCTATAATGTTATGATGTGAAGGACCTTTTCTAAATATGAGTATTGCACTGTCCAGGAAGATTATCTGAATTATGGTTATTCAGGGTGCAGTGGTGGCCTGGTGGTAAACGGCGTTGGATTGCTGATCCTAAGGTTGGAGGTTCGAGTCCTACTCTCCACAAGGTTGTCACTGTCCCCCCCCAGTGCAACTAACTGGGTTATCAAAGGCCGAACCATGTCTCTCACTGTCTATGGTGAGAGGTTCATGTAAAAGGACCATTGCTGACCTTCGTAAAGAGTCGGCTGCATAGCCGTCAGTGTGTTTCTATCCCTTGCTAAAGGGTTGTGTCAGGAAGGGTATCTGACGTAAAAACCTATGCCAAATCAAATATGTGAATCAAATGATTTGCTATGGTGACCCCTGAGTGGGGAAAAAAGGGAAAAGCCAAAAGGAAAAGAGGTCAGTGTGTGTGTATGTATGTGTGATGGTGGGGTTACATGTTTATATTTACAGCATTTTAGCAGAAGCTTTTATCCAGAGCGAATTACAGAAGTGGTTTAAAGTCACTATCAGTGAATAAACTCTTATACTGATTTGTTAGAACACAAGTATTTTTTTGTGAGTGTAAAGCGTAGTGCTAATTAATGCAGCCGGGGGGAGGGGGGGCACGAACAAGCCCGGATAAATGCAGCTGGTTGTGTCAGGAAGGGTATCCGGCATAAAACAAATGCCAAATAAAATATGCGAATCACAAGAAAGAATGTCATACCGGATCGGCCGAGGCCCGGGTTAACAACGACCGCCATCAGTGCTGTCAACCAACAGGGTGCTGATGGAAATTGGACTACTGTTGGTCGAAGACGTCGAAGAAGGAGAGGTGGGAGGCGTGTCCGTAGGCAGAAAGAGAAGAGGAAAGGCATGAGTCTAGGACTGAAAGTAGGGACTTTGAATGTTGGAACTATGGCAGGAAAAGGTAGAGAGCTGGCTGACATGATGCAGAGGAGGAAGGAGGACATACTGTGTGTTCAGGAGACCAGGTGGAAAGCTAGCAAGGCTAGAAGCATAGGAGCAGGGTTTAAGCTGTTTTTTTCATGGTGTGGATGGGAAGAGAAATGGAGTCGTAGTCATCTTGAAGGAAGAGTTTGTCAGGAATGTTCTAGAAATGAAAAGAGTGTCAGACAGAGTGATAAGTCTCAAGTTAGAAATTGAAGGTGTGATGTTCAATGTTGTTAGTGCTTATGCCCCACAGGCAGGATGTAAGCTAGAAGAGAAGGAGAGATTCTGGAGTGAGTTAGATGAAGTGATGCAGAGTACCCCCAGAGGTGAAAGAGTGGTCATTGGGGCAGACTTCAATGGACATGTTGGTGCAGGAGACAGAGGGGACGAGGAAGTGATAGGTAGGTTTGGTATCCAGGACAGGAACGCAGAAGGACAGATGTTGGTAGATTTTGCAAAAAGGATGGAAATGGCTGTGTTAAATACTTTCTTCCAGAAGAGAGAGGAGCACAGAGTGACTTATAAAAGTGGAGGTAGGAGCACACAGGTGGACTACATCTTGTGCAGGCGATGTAATTTGAAGGAAGTCAGTGACTGCAAAGTAGTAGCGGGTGAGAGTGTTGACAAACAGCATAGGATGGTGGTGTGCAGGATGATGCTGATGGTGAGGAAGGTGAAGAAGGCAGAGCAGAAGACAAAGTGGTGGAAGCTGAAAAAGGAAGAGTGTCGTGTTGTCTTCAAGGAGGAGTTGAAACAGGCTTTGGGTGGTCAGGAAGTGCTTCCAGATGACTGGACAACTACAGCTCATGTGATCAGGGAGACAGGTAGGAGAATACTTGGTGTGTCATCTGGAAGGAAAGTAGATAAGGAGACTTGGTGGTGGAATGAGGAAGTGCAGGAGTGTGTACAAAGGAAGAGGTTAGCTAAGAAGAAGTGGGACATTGAAAAAACCGAAGAGAGTAAACAGGAGTGCAGGGAGACGCAGCGTAAGGCAAAGGTAGCAGTGTCAAAGGCCAAACAGAGCGCGTATGATGACTTGTATGCTGGGTTGGAAAGTAAAGAGGGAGAAAATGATTTATACAGGTTGGCACAGCAGAGAAATAGAGATGGGAAGGACGTGCAGCAAGTTAGATTGATAAAGGACAGAGGAAAATGTATTGACTGATGACAGAAGTGTGCTGGGAAGATGGAAAGAGTACTTTGAAGAGCTGATGAATGAGGAAAATGAGAGCGAACAAAGAGTAGAAGAGGTGACTGTTGAGGACCAGGAAGTAGCAAAGATTAGTAAGGGTGAAGTGAGGATGGCATTGAAGAGGATGAAGAGTGGAAAGGCAGTTGGTCCTGATGATATACCGGTGGAGGTATGGAAGTGTCTAGGAGAGGAAGCAGTAGATTTCCTGACAAGAACATCTAACAAGGTCTTAGAGAGTGAGAGGATGCCAAAGGAATGGAGAAGTGTGCTGTTGCCCATTTTTAAGAACAAGGGAGACGTGCAGAATTGTGGCAACCACAGAGGGATAAAGTCATACGATGAAGTTATGGGAAAGAATAGTGGAAGCTAGACTAAGGGCAGAGGTCAGCATTTGTGAACAACAGTTTGGTTTCATGCCAAGAAAGAGCACCACAGATGCAGTGTTTGCTTTGAGTATGTTAATAGAGAAGTACAGAGAAGGTCAGACGGAGCTGCATTGTGCGTTTGTGGATCTGGAGAAAGCATATGACAAGGTGCCAAGAGAGGAACTGTGGTATTGCATGAGGAAGTCTGGAGTGGCAGAGAAGTATGTTAGAGTGGTGCAGGACATTTATGAGAGATGTAAGACAGTGGTGAGGTGTGCTGTCGGTTTGGCAGAAGAGTTCAAGGTGGAGGTGGGACTGCATCAAGGGTCAGCTCTGAGCCCCTTCTTGTTTGCTATGGTGATGGACAGGCTGACAGACGCGGTTAGACAAGATTCCCCATGGACTATGATGTTTGCAGATGACATTGTGATCTGTCGTGAGAGCAGAGAACAAGTGCAGGAAAAACTAGAGAGGTGGAGGTATGCCCTGGAAAGGAGGGGAATGAAGATTAGCCTCAGTAAGACAGAATACATGTGCATGAATGACAAGGACCCAAGAGGAACGGTGAGGTTACAGGGAGCAGAGATAAGAAAGGTGGAGGATTTTAAGTACTTGGGCTCAACAATCCAGAGCAATGGAGAGTGTGGAGAAGAGGTGAAGAAGCATGTGCAGGCAGGTTGGAATGGTTGGAGAAAAGTGTCCGGTGTGATGTGTGATAGGAAGGTATCAGCAAGAATGAAAGGAAAAATGTACAAGACGGTGTTGAGGCCAACGATGTGGTATGGTTTAAAAACGGTGGCCCTGGGGAAAAGACAGGAGGCAGAGCTGGAGGTAGCAGAGATGAAAATGTTGAGGTTCTCCTTGGGAGTAACGAGGATGGATCGGATTAGGAATGAGCACATCAGAGGGACAGCACATGTAAGACGTTTTGGAGACAAAGTCAGAGAGGCTAGATTGAGATGGTTTGGACATGTACAGAGGAGGGATAGTGAGTATATTGGTAATAGGATGCTGAGGCTGGAACTACCAGGCAGAAGGCCTAGAGGAAGACCAAAGAGACGATTCATGGATGTGGTGAAGGAGGACATGAAGGTCGTTGGTGTAAGAGAAGATGCAAAGGATAGGGTGAGATGGAGGTAGATGATTCGCTGTGGCGAGCCCTGTGCGTGCGTGTGTGTGTGTGTGCGTGCGCGTGTTTTGACCATGTCTTCTTAGCAGAATTATAATCTTACAAATGTTTATAGACGGTTAAAAGCCTGAGTCAAGAAATAAAGCATAAAACAACAGTCACTCTGTCCTTTACACGAAAAGCATCATGGTAGATTCAGCTCCATAATAGGCAATGGGAGGTAGCTGCGTCATCCCTCCTAGCCAATGGGATCCCTGTTCAAGATTTCATCAGGTGGACCTGTCCAAGATGGTGCTCAAGTGAAGGCGACATGAACGACAGCTCAGTTGTTAACCAACGCGAGGCCATCAGGGCGGGATGTTTGAACATCATTGATGGGAGAGCAGGTTGTGCATTGTTTGAATTTTTAAGATGGCGCTTTTGTAATGTGAACCTGTTTCATATACACAGACAAAATTTTAGAATAATGCGTTTCGTAACCTGCATTTTTTTGTTTGCTGAGACTTTCATAAAGTGAGTACACTGTACTGCTAAAAAAAGTACATTTTCAGACGTTGTTTGAAGACACTTGGTGATGTAGCTGTTCGGACAATCAGAGGAAGTTCAATTCATCACCTTGAAGTCAGAACAGAGAAGAATTTCAGTTCAGTTTTCCCTTGTTCCGTCGTAGATGAAGGGACCAGTATACCAATGCCAGTGAATCTCAGAGAATATGGTGCAGTGCAGGGTGTGAGGAGTTCTTTGAGGTAGGGAGTTGCAGGTTCATTTTTGGCTTTGTTGGCAAGCTTGAGCATTTCAAATCTAATGTGAACTGCTACAGGAAGCCAGTGGAGAGATCGTAGCAGTGGTGCGATGTGCGAAACTTTGGGAAGGTTGAAGACAAGTTGTTTAGCTACATTCTGGATCAGTTGCAGAGGTCAAATAGTGCTCAGAGGTAGACCTGCCAGGAGTGAGTTGTAGTAATCTAGTCTTTTGATTATAAGGGATTGATCAAGTATCTGATTGGCTATGGTGGAAAAGAATGGATGAATCCTTTGGATATGAAAAAGGAGAAAGTGACATGATCGAGAAAGATAAGTGATATGAGAAGAGAAGGACAGGTAATTGTACATGTGTATGCCAAGGTTTTGCACAGTGACAGAAGGAGAGAACACAGTGTTGTCCAAGTAGATAGCAAGATCTTGGTTTGGCTTAGTCAGCTGGAATGAACAGCAATTCGGTCTTGCTGGGATTAGGCTTCAGCTGGTGAGCTGCCACCCATGAGGAGCTACTTTCTAGAAGCAATCCATGGCCATGCTGCACCACAAATTCTTAGTTTAGCGATCATGGAAAGAGAGTCTTGTGATTGACACGGTCATATAGGTTTAACAGCTTGTGGGTCAAAGCTGTTTTTAAGACTGTTAGGCTTTGAATGTAATTAAATGGAATAGGGGTGTTCACGGTGTGTGGAGTCCCTGATAGTACACTGGCTTTCATTTGAAGTCTGCCAGTGTAAATGTCGCTGTATTTGTGTATCAGTGTATATGTCGCTGGGTGGTGTAGTTCCAATTACCCACTCTACTGGCCTCACTACCAGCTGTATGGCCTTCCTGTCCTCTGCAGTACAGCTTACTGAGCCACACTTTACAGCAGTAAGTCAGAAGGATCTCAATGACTGAGGCAAGGTTGTTGGAGCTTCCTGAAGATTCTTTGTATTTTGGATCTCCTGAAGTCCATAATCATCTCCTTCATCTTGGACGTGTTAAGGTCTAGGTTATTGTTGTCACACCATCGCCGCAGATACTGAACCTCCTGTCTGTTGGCTGACTTGTGGTTACCTTCTATAAGATCCATGACAGTGGCTTTGTCAGCAAATTTGATGATGGACTGTTGTGAATGTGGGAACAGTCATATTTAAAGAGGGAGAAGATGATGGGGCTGAGAGTACACTCCTGTGGTGTTCCGGTGTTGAGAATGAGAGCGAAGATGTGGTTTCCTATCCTAAGGTTGTGAGGTCGGTCACTGAGAAAGCCCGGTGTCCAGGTGCACAGTGAGCTCTCTCGGCACAGATTGTCCAACTTTTGAAGTCTATGACCAGAATCCTCACGTAGGAGTTACTGCAGTCCATGTCTATGAGGGCTGTGTGGAGAGCTGTGATTATAGCATCCTCTGTTGACGTGTTTGGTCTGTATGAAAACTGATGTGGCTCAAGATCAGCAGGGATGACGGCCCTAATGTGAGACAAGACAAGTCTCTCAAAACATTTGCTGATGATGGGGGTTAGGACAAGTGGGCGATAGTTGCTCAGGCAGTTTACTGTATTGTTCTTAGGATCTGGAACGTCTTGAAGTTGGGAACCATACACTGCAGTAGTGTGAGGTTAATGTTGGTGCTGAAAGCCTCTACTGATTGATCTGTGCATGTTTCAAATAACCTTCTTGTTCCTCCGTCTGGACCAGCAGCCTTCCTTGTGTTGACTTTCTGCTGGTTGGCTCTAACCTGATGCTGCCGCAGTTGGATGGGGTCATCGCTCATCTCTGGAAAAGTTGGGTGGCTGTGCACCTGTCTGTTGTGTTGGTCAAAGTGGGTAAAGAAATGTTTCAGGGTGTCTAATAGGGTGCTGTCTGAAGAGTCAACTGATGTGTGCGTGTTCTGGTGGCCAGTGAATGGCTTGATCCCCGTTCACATATGACTGGTGTTGTTTTCGTCAAAGTGCAGCTCGATGAGTTGTTTATATTTACTTGGCTTTTTTAAAACTTCTTTGCAGGGACCAGCGTGCTTCTCTGTAAGCTTGCTTACTGATAAGATGGAGTGCCAGTGGTGTTGATGGGAGGATGCAAACGGAGTGTAGTTTGGGAGTAGATGGAATGTCAGTGGTGTAAGTGGAGTGTAGTTTGGATGTAGATTAGAGTGTAGTTAGGTTATTGATGAAGTGTTGCTGATGGCTGGGTGTAGGTGGAGTGTAGTTTGGATGTACTAGTAGATTTAGGGCCGGTGGTGGTGACTGGGTGTAGATGCAGTGTAGTAGCATTTAGGTGGAGTTCCAGCGGTGGTTGTGGCTGAGTGTAGATGAATTGTGTGTGAATGTGGAATATCACATGGTCCTGGAATTACACAGCAATGCAGTTTAATTGCTCTAAAATGCCCATGTAGAGATTACATTGGTTTGATTAGAGGACTTACTGCTGTGACCTACTTTGATGGCTGGAGGAGACCCTGAGTGTTAATGCACATTTGTAAATACAGGATCTGTTGCATGGGGGACTTGTTTTAATGATCCAGTGTTGAGAAATCTCATTATACTTACCCTCTCGGATAAGATGGGTGTTTTAAGGACCTCTGCGCTGCACAATGGGGTCCAGTGTATTTTGGCTCGGAACAAAAGCACAGAAATCTGATGTAAATGTGAATAAATATTGTGAAAATATTGTGTAGGAGTTTAACATTGAGGCACGTGAGTAAGGTACGGCTGATGATGATGATGATGATGATGATTTTGTTATTTTAGTAATAGTGATCATGCTAAAAAAACCCCACTGATGATAACAATTAAAACTATCCATTAACGATTGAAAGGGATGATGTGCTTTATATGCGCGCTCTCTCTCTCTCTCTCTCTCTCTCTCTCTCTCGCTCTCTCTCTCTCTCTCTCTCGATCTCTGTTCCCTATCTATCACATACACACACACACACACACACACTGTCATGTTCTCTCGCTCTATCTCCCTCTTTCACACACATGGCTGCCCTCTGCCCCCCCTCCTCACACACGTGTGTGTGTGCTCTCTCTCTCTCTCTCTCTCTCTCTCTCTCTCTTTCTGTTGGCACTTGAGAGTGAAACTTGCTTTGTTTTGTAGTTTTTGGAAAGGAGTTTCTTTCAGTCAGACATAGTTTTATAAAAAGTCGTTCCTTCTGTGTGTTTTCTCAGAGGTTGAAGGGGTAAAAGAATGCAGCCTTCCCAGAGAACAAAAATGGAAAGTGTCTGGTTGAATTTATCGCTGTGGTGAAGCAAAATCTCTGCGCAGGAGGGGCAACAGTGGAATGAAGGGAGACCGGGGAGGGGGCAAAGAGGGTTAACGCAGCTGAACTGGGAGTATGACTCATCACGCTCTTATTGCCATGTTTGGTACTAAAGCTCTGTTTCACCGTCATGTGGACTTGATTACCTCAGAAAAGAGAATCCGATCCATTGCAGGGGTTCGGGGAGATGAAGTATTGGGAGAAGTATGAGTATTAAAATAGTGTTCAGACGAGGTTTATTCCTGTTTGAAATCCTAGTTGTCGTGCAGTACTGAACAACAACTTGCGTTTTGTCGTAATTAAATGGTTGAAATGTTTTCACTCGTGTAGTAATAAACCGTAAGTTGTTTGTAAGTTGTTTTCTGCATGGAATTGAAGAGGTGACTGACATTCCAGTGCTGGTGTATTTCTGCTATTATGAACTTGTACAGCTGTGTTTCAGGGTCTCGTTATGTGTGCAATCAGGAGGCGTCACTCGTTCAGGGAATGCTGTTCAACTGCTTTTAAATCTGCACAAAAGGAAAAATTTGAATAACAAACACTTGCTTTACATTTCAAAACTAAAAGGATTGCAGGCCGCTGTTCATGGGCTGAAATCGAGTGTTTAAATGCAGAGTAGAGGCCAAGACCATCATGACATCTTTTCGTGCTGTCTGATCACATCAGACTGAATGCTATCTAATATAATCTCGAATGTCTTGTTGACAGTAATAATTAATAAGATTTACATATATGGATATATTTTGGGGCAGTGGTGGTCTAGTGGTATAGGGCACTGGATCGTTGATCCAAAGGTTTGGGGTTCAAGTCCCACTCTCCACAAGGTTGTCACTGTCCTCCCCCCCAGTGCAGCTAACTGGGTTATCAAAGACGGGCCATGTCTGTCACTGTCTATGGTGAGAGGTTCATGTAAAAGAACCATTGCTGACTTTCGTAAAGAGGAGCTGCAAAGCCGTCAGCGTGTTTCTGTCCCTTGCTAAAAAAGGGTTGTGACAGGAAGGGCATCCGACGTAAAAACCTCTGCCAAAGCAAACGTGCGAGTCAGGTGATTCGCTGTGGCGACTCCCGAGTAAAAGGGGGAAAAGCCGAAAGGAAGACAGACAGACAGACATATATGGATATATTTTCTTTTAACATGTATAAACACAGGTTTAGTGGAAGCGAGCGAGTGCTGTATCAACAGGTGATTACCGTTAACACAGTGTAATAGTGTGTGTGTGTGTGTGTGTGTGTGTGTGTGTGTGTGTGTTCACCTCTGTGTTTATACAGACACTGCTGCCTCAAAGTTACACGATCAGTCCTGTTGTATACAGTTTGTCTCCCATTCGGAGGTCCCGTCTTAATGTGCCAGGTTGAACATTATCGACACAATATTAAACAATTTGGGGATGACCTCATCATAGGAGGATGAGACTGGTTCTTCTACAAGCCATGTTCTGAAATCAAACTAGATCGCTTTCATCTTTCTGATATAAACATACACACATACGTTAGTGGTGGAACTGGATTCACAAAATAATCTAATTCATTAGAGGTTTTCTTCTTTTTCCTTTCGGATGTTCCCTGTCAGGGGTTGCCTCAGTGAATCATCTGCCTCCATCTTCATGGAAGTCATATTAATGATTCGCATGTTTTTATGGCATAGGTTTTTATGTCAGATGCTCTTCCTGACACAACCCTTTAGCAAGGGGCAGAAACACGCTGACGGCTTCACAGCTCCTCTTTACGAAAGTCAGCAATGGTTCTTTACATGAACCTCTCACCATAGACAGTCAGAGACATGGCCGACCTTTTGATAACCCAGTTAGCTGCACTGTGGGGGACAGTGACAACCTCGTGTGGGACTCGAACCCCCAACCTTAGGATCAGCGATCCAGCGCCCTTTACCACCAGGCCAACACTGCCCTTATTTATCATTAGAGGCTTTGTGATTAAGTAATCACATTTCAATTGCATAACTTATATTGACCTCAAAAAGCTACATATTATAAAATGGGTTTTAAGTGGACGACTGAATCAAATAGACACGGACATCGCAAGCTCAAGCTCTTTTAATGTTTGGGAAAGTGCATTTAGTTTGTAGTGTCATAACACTTGAATTTTGCTTGAAATAGTCTTTCTGTACGGCAGTTGAAAAGTCGGCAGTCCTGAGCAATTGTGGGTTTGTTTGATGTTGATTTTGTAATTGTGTTCCTGAAGCCAGTCATTTGGTGGAGTTTGGGCTGCCAACACCTCTTGTTTGTCCTCAGAACAGGGACTGTCAGCGCTAACAGCTCTGGTGGTTTCTATGCTTTCTGTAACATTTTAGGTGGCACTGTAGGGTTGAAGTGCTTCAGTGCTTCAAACTCTTTTCTGCACACAATTTAAGCAAAACCCACTTTTAACAAGGCTTCCGTCAAGTGGTTTTTAAAGTGAAACGAAAATTTTATATATATATATATATATATATATATATATATATATATATATATATATATAACATATAACAAAAATAAAAGGACAGGACAAAGACTTTCTATTGAAACTCCATTTATCACTACAGATCTGTTTCGAGGGGTGGTGAAACCATCCTCTCTCTTCAGGTGATTATAGAAGAATATATATATATATGTATATATATACAGTGATACCTCAGCTCACGAACATAATTGGTTCCCAGAAAGTGTGTGTAAGGCGAAAAGTTCGTCTTCCGAACATTTATTTCCCATAAGAAACCATTAAAATGAGAATAATCCGTTCCCAGGTCCCCATAAAACATAATTTTCTACTAAATAAGCCTTAAAACTACACAAAAATATACCTTATTTTATGTATAATAAATGTGCTATTGTATTGTAATTAAAGAAATAAACTGTACTGTATAATAAAGTCGTTTTATTTACCTTTGTGATGGTAGTTGATGGCTTGATGGAATGGAGTGGGAGGAGGAGGGAGGGAGGGACTTACTGTTTGGAAGGAGAGTTTGGAAACGCCTACTGTTTGGAAACACCCTTAGCCACACACGCACCCTTAATAGCTTCCTTGTTCTTAAGGATGGTGGTAGACTTAGCGTACTGGTACTGGGACGCTAAGTCACACAAACGCACACCTCGTTCGTGTTTTTCAATGATCTCCGCCTGTGGTGGGGTCTTTTTCGGTCCCATAATAGCAAAAGTACACTCAATATGGTCCAAAATGTTTATCAAACACAAACCACTTCCGCACTCAAAGAAAGGGGGTGACGAACTGTGACGTCATGAGCGTGCGTCAGCTTCTCGTGGCCGCCACCGTGGTGCTGTTCGACCGCGTGGTTTGGTTCGTCCGCCGAAAACTAGTTCGTCAGCAGAGACCATATGCTCGCAAATTTAATGTTCTTGAGGCGAAAAGTTCGTGAGCTTAAGCATTCGTCAGCGGAGGTTTTACTGTATTCTTCTGTAATCACCTGAAGAGAGAGGATGGTTTCACCACCCCTCGAAACAGATCTGTAGTGAAAATGAAGTTTCAACAGAAAGTCTTTGTCCTGTCCTTTTATTTTTATTATGTTTGCTCTACGAAAAAGTATTGAGCACTCTCTTACGGAAGGATCTGGTACACATGGTAGGCCTCCGTCAGTGCTGAAGGACTATGGCTGCGCTCTGGCTGGTATCCCGGCTGGTGATACTCCCCAGTGCGCAGAGCCCGGGTAGGGAGTAATGAGGGACAGGCTGTTACCCAAGCAGCAAGTCCCCCGTCTCGGCGCCACCGGAAGGATCCAATGGAAGGGTAAGTGCCGATACGACTGGGTTCCAGTGCCGCTGCAGGAGAGAACCTACTGTCAATTTAGAACGGCCAATTAACCTACAGTGCACGTCTTTGGATTGCGGGAGGAAACCGGAGCACCCGGAGGAAACCCGCACAAGCATGGGGAGAACATGCAAACTCCACACAGAAACGCCCAGGCCGGGAATCGAACCCAGACCTTCTTGCTGTGATGCGGACGTGCTAACCACTACGCCACCGTGCCGCCACGGAAGGATCAACTCAGGAAAAAAAAAAAAAATATATATATATATATACACACACACACACTCGTCCTTCTCAAAAAATTTGCATATTGTGATAAAGCTCACTATTTTCTGTAATGTACTGATAAAAATTAAACTTTCATATATTTTAGATTCATTGCACACAAACTGAAATATTTCAGGTTTTTTATTGTTTTAATACTGATGATTTTGGCATACAGCTCATGAAAACCCAAAATTCCTATCTCAAAAAATTAGCATATTTCATCTGACCAATAAAAGTGTTTTTAATACAAAAAAAGTCTACCTTCAAATAATTATGTTCAGTTATGCACTCAATACTTGGTCGGGAATCCTTTTGGCATGGAGGCAATCAGCCTGTGGCACTGCTGAGGGGTTATGGAGGCCCAGGATGCTAATGGAGGACCATTTAGCAGTGGTTTTGGCTCTGTGAGCAGGTGCCAGGTCGTGCTGAAAAATGAAAATCTTCATCTTCATAAAGCTTTTCAACAGATGGAAGCATGAAGTGCTCCAAAATCTCCTGATAGCTAGCTGCATCGACCCTGCCCTTGATAAAACACAGAGGACCAACACCAGCAGCTGACATGGCACCCCAGACCATCACTGACTGTGGGTACTTGACACTGGACTTCAGGCATTTTGGCATTTCCTTCTCCCCAGTCTTCCTCCAGACTCTGCCACCTTGATTTCCGAATGACATGCAAAATTTGCTTTCATCCGGAAAAAGTACTTTGGACCACTGAGCAACAGTCCAGTGCTGCTTCTCTGTAGCTCAGGTCAGGCGCTTCTGCCACTGTTTCTGGTTCAAAAGTGGCTTGACCTGGGGAATGCGGCACCTGTAGCCTATTTCCTGCACACACCTGTGCATGGTGGCTCTGGGTGTTTCTACTCCAGACTCAGTCCACTGCTTCCACAGGTCCCCCAAGGTCTGGAATCGGCCCTTCTTTCACTTTTTCCTTCCCACAGACGTCCCACTGAGGTGGCTTGATACAGCACTGTGGGAACAGCCTATTCGCTCAGAGATTTCTTTCTGTGTCTTACCCTCTTGCTTGAGGGTGTCAATGATGTCCTTCTGGACAGCAGTCAGGTCGGCAGTCTTACCCATGATTGCGGTTTTGAGTAATGAACCAGGCTGGGAGTTTTTAAAAGCCTCAGGAATCTTTTGCAGGTGTTTAGAGTTAATTGGTTGATTCAGATGATTAGGTTAATAGCTCGTTTACACTACCTGAACATGATATGCTAATTTTTTGAGATAGGAATTTTGGGTTTTCATGAGCTGTATGCCAAAATCATCAGAATTAAAACAATAAAAGACCTGAAATATTTCAGTTGGTGTGCAATGAATCTAAAATATATGAAAGTTTAATTTTTATCAGTACATTACAGAAAATAATGAACTTTATCACAATATGCTAATTTTTTGAGAAGAACGAGTGTGTGTGTGTGTGTGTGTGTGTGTGTGTGTGTGTGTGTGTATATATATATATATATATATATTGGGGTTGGACGAGATCCGCCCGGAATATCTCAGGGCTCTGGATGTTGTAGGACTGTCTTGGTTGACACGTCTCTGCAACATCGCGTGGTCATCGGGGGCTGTACCTCTGGATTGGCAAACTGGGGTGGTGGTCCCAATTTTTAAGAAGGGGGACCGGAGGGTGTGTTCCAATTATCGGGGAATTACACTCCTCAGCCTACCTGGGAAAGTCTATGCAGGGGTACTAGAGAGGAGGATCCGACCGATAGTCGAACCTCGGATTCAGGAGGAACAATGTGGTTTTCGTCCTGGCCGCAGCACTCTTGACCAACTCTATACGCTCCACAGGATTCTGGAGGGGGCATGGGAGTTTGCCCAATCTGTCCACATGTGCTTTGTGGATTTGGAGAAGGCTTTCGACCGTGTCCCTCGAAAGATCTTGTGGGGCGTGCTCCGAGAATACGGTGTTCCGGATACGTTGCTACGAGCTATTCGGTCGCTGTATCACCGGAGCCAGAGTTTGGTCCGTATTGGTAACAGCAGGTCAGATTCATTTCCAGTGGGAGTTGGAGTCCGCCAAGGCTGTCCTTTGTCACCGATTCTGTTCATAATTTTTATGGACAGAATTTCTAGGCGCAGTCGAGGCGATGAGGGGTTCTGGTTTGGTGGCCATCGGATATCGTCTCTGCTTTTTGCGGATGATGTTGTCCTTTTGGCTTCATCAAGTCGGGCCCTCCAGCTCTCATTGGAGCAATTCGCGGCTGAGTGCGAAGCAGCCGGGATGAAGATCAGTACCTCCAAGTCCGAGGCCATGGTTCTCAGTCGGACAATGGTGGAATGCACCCTCCGGGTCGGGAATGAGGTCCTGCCCCAAGTGGAGGAGTTTAAGTATCTTGGGGTCTTGTTTACGAGTGAGGGAAGGATGGAGCGAGAGATCGACAGACGGATCGCTGCAGCCTCCGCTGTTAAGCGGTGCCTGTACCGGTCCGTTGTGGTGAAAAAGGAGCTGAGCCGCAAGGCGAAGCTCTCAATTTACCAGTCGATCTACGTTCCAACCCTCACCTATGGTCACGAGCTTTGGGTAATGACCGAAAGAACAAGATCACGGATACAAGCGGCTGAAATGAGCTTCCTTCGCCGGGTGGCGGGTTCTCCCTTAGAGATAGGGGTGAGAAGCTCCGCCATCCCGGGAGAGCTCGGAGTAGATCCGCTGCTCCTCCGCATTGACAGGGGCCACTTGAGGTGGCTCGGGCATCTGGTCAGAATGCCCCCCGGACGCCTCCCTGGTGTGGTGTTTCGGGCATGTCCAACCGGGAAGAGACCCCGGGGTCGACCTAGAACACGCTGGAGGGACTATGTCTCTCGGCTTGTCTGGGACCGCCTCGGTGTCCCCCCGGGAGAGTTGGAGGAAGTAGCTCGGGAGAGGGATGTCTGGACCTCTTTGCTAAGGTTGCTGCCCCCGCGACCCGACCCTGGACGAAGCGGAAGAAGATGATGATGATGATGATGATGATATATATATATATATATATTTACACACACACAGGGATGAATTAACTATTTGCTCAGATCGGCACAATCTACTATGCATACGCTGTTAAGCAAAGAGAGTTGTAAAATGAATGAAAACCCAGGAAAGAGAACTCTCTGCTCTGCTTATTCACATCAGTGCAGGCTGAGTACTAAACGAGTTGAACGGCGGTCTTGCGCACTTAAACGACCGAAAGTCCGTATAGCCCGCACTTTGTTTCAAGCAAGTAAACTACATTCAGCACTACTTTCGGTATTGAGCGCCTCACATGATTGTAAGCCTTGATTGGCTGTTTTAAGCTTCATGTAAAGTGAATAAAGAGCTGGTGAGGGGTGTGGCTATTACCCGCAGGCAAAATCCAGAGAGCGCACCTGAAATCACTCAGCCATTAGCGCGCCAGAGGAGCTCCGTGCTCGACACTGTTTTTCCCTCACTACTACGGTGAACACGATTTTGCTGCACCCCAGTGCTTCTCCTGAGCGCAGTAAAAGTCTTTCAAAGTACTTGGTTTCCTGCACTTTTGGGTCCGACTGATATGCTCCCGGCGTCACAGGAAGATCATCTAGTGAACCAAAAAAGAAAAGGAAAATGATGACAGTTAGTGAGAAAGTTAAGCTTCTAGATTTATTAAAAGAAGGGTGAAGGTTTGCGTCTGTGACTCGCCATTATGTCATTAACGAGTTGACTGTGCGCTACATTAAGAAGTAGGAAGAGAAAATACGCATATCAGTCAGACCCAAAGATGCAGGAGACCAAGTACAATAAAACAAAGACTTTTATTGAGCTCAGAGGAAGCACTGGGGGAGGGGGGTCGTGTTCACCATAGTGGTGAGGGAAAAACAGTGTCGAGCATGGAGCTCCTCTAGCGCTGGGATGGTTGAGTGAATTCAGGTGAGCTCTCTGGATTTCACCTGTGGGTAACAGCCACGCCCCTCACCAGCGCATGCAGAGAGAGAGAGAGAGAGAGAGAGAAGTTAAACACCGCCAACTAGCACAGACCATAACACTAACAGCGTAATAAGGCTGTGGGGAAAATGGAAAATGCCTTATCGTTGTGGATTACAGACGGACATAAAAATAACATGATGCGTACTACTGTAAAGCAAACGCTCTGGAGGTGCTGACGAGCCCCAATCAAGCACCAGTACCGCCAGTGATTCTCCTCCTTGATGTGGCTGTGGTCTTGTTACTTATAAGGTTTGTTATACAGTATTAATATATGTTTGTCATTATAAGGTGTATAATTTATTTATACATTAATGCATGTTATCTCTGACATTAACATGCATAGAACACTTTAAAATTAACTTCTATATAAATTTTATATAATATATGGGTGGGTGTGTGATGGCAGTGGTGGTCTCGTGGATAGGGCGCAGGATTGCTGATCCTAAGGTTGGGGGTCCGAGTCCCCACGGGGTTGTCACTGTCCCCCCAGTGCAGCTCACTGGGTTATCAAAGGTGGGCCATGTCTCTCACTGTCTATGGTGAGAGGCATGTAAAAGAACCATTGACTGCAAAGTCGTCAGCGTGTTTCTGGCCCTTGCTAAAAGGGTTGTGACGGGAAGGGCATCCGACAAAGTCGAGTCCCAGTTCTGCTTGAACAACACCAGACAAGCGTGGCAGGGTGTCAAGAACATGATTGGCTGTCCTCGTAAGCAATCATCAATCAGCACAGGAGACGACAACAGTTACTCGGAGGACCTCAACAAGTTCTACGCCAGATTCGACACCTATGACTTCAGTGATGAACGCAGCATCATCCACGACAAGATGAACGCCCTGAACGACGACAACATCACCATTACACCGGAGGCCGTCAAACACCAGTTCTCCAGACTCAATATAAGGAAAGCTTCAGGACCCGATTCTCTTGATGGAATAATTCTCAAACAGTGCTGTGAACAGTTGTGTAATGTGTTTTCGAAATTATACCAACTCTCCATCGACAGCCATGTGATACCCTCAGTTTGGAAAACATCAAAGATTGTCCCAGTCCCAAAGAAGGCTAACTCCACTCAGATGAACGATTTTAGACCTGTGGCCCTTACATCCATTGCAATGAAGTGTTTCGAACGTATTGTGCTAAATTTCTTATTGTGTGATGTTCAACACTTGATGGATCCATATCAGTTTGCATACAGGGCAAGGAGAGGTGTTGAGGATGCCAAACTTGTTATTTTAAACAGTATATACAAGCACTTAGAATTACCCAGATCTTATGTTAGAATTCTTTGTTGATTTTTCATCTGCTTTTAATACCATTCAGCCTCACATTTTATTGTCTAAGCTTTTAAACATGGGTGTAAACAGCAAGGTTTTATTGTGGATTGAGAGTTTTTTAACCGAAAGACCCCAATTTGTTATTGTTAATTCATCTTGTTCATCTTTGTTGTTCACCAACACTGGAGCCCCCCAAGGTTGTGTTATATCACCGGTCTTATTCACATTGTATACCAATGATTGTGTAAGCCAAGCGTTAAACTGTCTGACGGTCAAGTTTGCTGACGCCGCCGCTTTGGTTGGACTTATACAAGACAATGAACTGTGCTATAGATCCGAAATTGACAGATTTGTGACCTGGTGCGAGGACAATTATTTAAAGTTAAACGTTTCAAAGACAAAGGAAATGGTGATTAATTTTCGCAGCAAACAAGTTGTATCTGGACCTGTGATTATCAAGGACGAGTGTGTGGATATTGTTGAGGAATACAAGTACCTCGGGACAATTATCGATAACAAATTGAACTGGAACTCTAACACCGATGCAGTTTTCAAAAAATGTCAACAGAGACTACACTTCCTTCGAAAATGACGGTCCTTTAATGTTAGTGCCAGTGTTATGTCGTTATTTTACCATTGTTTTGTTGAAAGTGTTCTAACCTTTTCTTTTCAATGTTGGTACGGTGCTTTATCTTTAAATAACAAATCACGTTTAGATAAACTTGTTTTAATTGCTGCCAAAGTAGCGGGAGTCACTTTTTACGATTTGTCTTATCTCTATGAAAAACGTGTTTTAAAGTTAGCTTTGAAGATTTTATCTGATCCTGACCATGTCTTATACAAAGAGTATGTTTTGCTGCCTTCTGGACGAAGATATTTGTTACCACATTTTAAAACCAATAGAGCTTTTAAAACCTTTGTTCCATTCAGCATCCGTCTTTTAAATGATTGTTGAGCTTGTTCATGTTATCTACCATGTGTCATGTATCATGTGTATGTCTTGTTTTTAAATGTTTAATGTCACCACTTTCAAATGTACAAAGAATTCCCGTACGGGTAATAAAGTTTTGTCATCAAGTAAAAACCTCTGCCAAATCAAACGTGCAAATCAGATGATTCGCTGTGGCAACTCCCGAGTAAAGGGAAAAAGCCGAAAGGAAGACAGACAGACATATAGGTGGGTGTGTTCCCTTAAGAAGTGGCAGAAGTCATTTTGCAGTTTTTTGCATATCGCGGAGAGGGCTGGTCCACATTAACCACGGAATAAGGGGGATTACTGTGTGTGTGTGTGTGTGTGTGTGTGTGTGTGTGTGTATGTATATATATATATATATATATATATATATATATATATATATATATATATGTATATAATATATGTGTGTGTATATATTAACCACGGAATAAGGGGGATTACTGTGTGTGTGTGTGTGTGTGTGTGTATGTATATATATATATATATATATATATATATATATATATATATATATATATGTATATAATATATGTGTGTGTATATATATATATATATATATAATCTATGTATATGTGTGTGTGTGTATATATATATAATCTATGTATATGTGTGTGTGTGTGTGTGTGTGTGTGTGTGTGTATATATATATATATATATATATATATATATATATATATATATATATATATGTGTATGTATGTATGTATGTGGAGGATTTTCTGAGTAGATCCTTCCGTAGGAGAGTGCTCAATACTTTTTGGTAGAGCAAATAACAATAAAAATAAAAGGACGGGACAAAGACTTTCTATTGAAACTCCATTTATCACTACAGATCTGTTTCGAGGGTTTCTTCTATAATCACCTGAAGAGAGAGGATGGTTTCACCACCCCTCGAAACAGATCTGTAGTGATTAAATGGAGTTTCAATAGAAAGTCTTTGTCCTGTCCTTTTATTTTTATTGTATATCTATATATATATATATATATATGTGTGTGTGTGTAATTGTGTGCATATGTGTGTGCGCGTGTGTATGTGTGAGGGGCCGACGGTATCTTTGATTCATTTGAAAATTCAGCCATCGCTAATTAAAATCATATTATTTTAATATTCAAAAGCATATTATTGCTTCCCATCTAAATTGGCTGATGTAGCCACTGTTCATAAATGTAAACTCAAGGCTGGACGATAGCCACACATGATGGGCCTTTCAAAGACTAAATTCACCATTTTGATGGGACTTCAATGGTGTAACCAGGGGTCACCAAATATTTTGAAACTGAGAGCTTCTTCTTGGGTACCAGGTCGATACACACTTCTGATATAACAAATTTGCTCAATTTACCTTTAATTATATGTTATTAATAATAATAATATTCATCTATGTGAAGATATTGATTTGATTTTTTAAAAATCGCAAAATAATTATATGCAGCTCAATGTAGAGTGGCAATATGGAGCCGCGGGCCTGTTCTAAATATAGCAGTGTACAGGCCTGCAGACGGATCAAGTTGTCCTTGCGGGTGACCTGGTGCCCATGGGCACCATGGTGGTGACCCCCGGTATAAACAAATGGAATGATAATTTTAAATCCGTGTATACATTTCTGGGGGGGGGGGGGCTGGCTATTTGATAAAGATATTTCATGTACAATTTTGTATATGCAGACAAATTATATATTCTTTACATGTGTGTAACGTTAACCACTAAGAGCAGGGACTCGCATCATTTTTTAAGTAACCTGTCATTAATTTAGAGATGTTGGCTACAAAATTCTACGTGTCACTTCATGCAACGCGGTGTGAAGTAGTGGCATAGCATGATGTCTGGGGGCAGTCTGAAAGACTTGGAATTCTCTGACCACCCACGATGTCAATCAAATTTATGGATTCCGCTGATTCTGGTCTTTCTTGTAAATCTAAATTAAATTTGTCAACTGTGCCCTTGACTGTATGGGGATGAGTGAGGAATCCAGTCAGACTTTGAAGAAAGTGCCATGATAGTGTAAAACATTTAATTAATTAATTGATCCTGAAATCTACTTAAAATGATCAGGTAAATTGTGATATAGATTACACCAGAAACCACGAAGTGACTCCATAAATTTGTTCGAGAGTTCAGTTTTGTTGTGTAATTAAAAGATAGTCTCTGGTCTAAAGGGATGTTGAGTCTATTAGCAGCGGATGGAGGTCTTTGTTATTGTTCCTGCTTCTGAAGTGATGGAGCTTGATTCCTCTTCACGTGGGAAGTCGTCGAGTTCCGATGCGCAGCACACACTTTCTGTAAGCCCCATGTACTGAGCTCATGATTCATTGTGCTCAGCAGGTTTATTCCGAGTTGCGAGGATGGCATTCTTTAGGGGTGGGTGCAGTGGCCATATCTAGCTCTTAGGGACTGATGGGGTTTGACTAGGAAGGCTGAAGACTTGATCGGAAGCCTGGTAGAGCAGTCAGAGAGTTAACTGAAGCACAGCTCGCACATTTGACTCAGAAAGACATTCTCTTCACAGGTGGCGGTTTAGAGGAATGCAGCGATGACACATGATGTGTAAGTTAACAGCAGTAGACTCTGGGCCATATCGTCAAGCTCCTTACAATCTTTGTGTGTGTGTGTGTGTGTGTGTGTGTGTGTGTGTGTGTGTGCGTTTTGTAAGGACGGTAAAGTGGAGAGGGAACTTTAACGACGTGAGGTGTTATGATTTCGTGATTAGCAGCGGTGATGCAGCTGTCCTTGTGTTCAGAGTTTTATTGCGTTTAAGCTCTTGAGTGGTTGTGTACTGTAGCCTGTGGTTGGGTATGAATGCAGTTGCCCTGTTTGGACTGGATTAGTTTTCCATGAAAATCTGTGGTAATTACACCAACGTTCAGTCCTGAATGAATTTGTCACTTGCGACTGGCCTCTTTTCCCATGACACGGTAAAAGAGTGAATTGTGTTTAACCAGCTGGAGATCTTCTTCAGTAGATCTTCTCCAAGCTCATATTGTAATTTTGGTCTCAATATTTGTATTTTAATTAATGTATTTTTTCTGACATGAAAAATGCTTAGATACATGTTCTGATTATGTGACCTACTAATGGTGAAGCAACTACTTGTGTGGCTGTAAATACTCCAAAAAGAGTTTGGCTAAAGATCAGCGCAATCATTCAGAATTTATAGTGAAGTTCTTGTACGAGAGAATAAATTAACGCATCAAACTGATTTTTCATGACGTATACAAGGTTTTGTTCTTCACCCATGCATCAAACTGTCACTGTACCACCACAGTTATCCCCAACTTCATCGTCACATTCTTCTTGGTAATGTCTTGACTTCAGATAAGTACAGTAGGTTCTTCCCATGATGCAGGAAACATGACCTGTGATGTCATTTTGATTGACAGGTCATTGGGACAAACCTATATTATCTTTGGTAATGCCTTGACTTCAGATAACAGGTTCTTCCCATGGCACAGGAAAATGACCTGTCAATCAAAATGACATCACAGGTCATGTGACCAAAACCCCCTTAATACTCCAGTACTAATACACGCATGGTATGAGGAGTACTACTAACTTGTACATTCTTTAATATACATTACACATACCCTTATAGGGAGCTTGACTTTACACTGCTTTTAAAATTAAGAGGATATGGGGAGGGCTGTGGATATATTACTTTGCATTCATATCAGCAGGTGTGTCGAGACCCCGGTTTTATACTTGTTTATTTTTATGCAATTGTTGATAAAATGAGTGAAATAAAAATATTCTCCTATGAAGCAGTTCCAGTGCACCCAGTTCTCCACTGACATTACAAATCACCTATGATATATGATATGAAAATATATACTACTATTAACCGAGTTTAAGGTCAGTAGAATGACATTCCAGACCAAGACCTGTACTGACTGAGAGATAATGATGTGAGGGATTTCCTGTACTGACCAAATTACCAAGGTTGTCAATTTAATTATGTGCTATTTTTGTAAAAATAAACTAAAAATAAAAAATTAAGCAGCCAGAATTTGGTGACACTGACATTTGGTGAGCTCCGCTGTGCAGATGCAGCTCCCCACACTGGCCCTGTTCATACTGCCTGAAATGCTCGTATGGATGAGCCACATCTTGCTGAGGTCACAAAAAACTTGCAAAGTATATAAAAATGACTCTCAGGAAATCCAGAATGTCCAAGTTTTATTAATTGTGCCCTGGTATCAGTGAAGGCGTTCATGTCGCTGAAGGTCTTTCACGGTGTTTTCACTCTTTTGATTGAGGATCAACTCAATCATTACTCTTATTGAGTGTCATCCTTTTTGTCATTTGCTCATATCTGCCTCATTGTGGCTGCCATATTTTGCAGTTTAGTTTACCCACACTTACTGGGTGTGAGTAATGGTGTTCTCTGATTGGTTCCTTTATTGTTAGGCTATCGACTCGTATGCCAAGTTCAGTGTAAGAGTTTAAATACCGAATATAGTATAAAAGTGAGTACAAAAAACAAAAACGAACATAACATCCCTGAAAGTACTGCAGGTTTTTAATGATGATACTTTTTTGGTATTATTTATATAATTTACATTATATAATTTAATTTAAAAATAAAAATAAAGTAAATAGTCACAGCCTGGAACTGCTCATCTAGGACAGGAGAATATTTTGGACCTTAACAGAGTAATAGAAGGCAGCATTGCGTTTTCTATGCAGCTTTAAGCTGATGGTGCTTTCTGGTTATTGTAGCCTCTGTACTGTGCAGTATTGTACAAAGTGCTATAAATAGCTCTCTGAAGAGAAACGCATCTGTTCCGTAGAGTAATAACGATACGTTAGCACAGACAAGGACACGGAGACTATTACTGTCTGAGTCTGACAGTGTGCTCTATCCAGTACGATCCGAGTACAATGGACAGTAAATTACAGAGTGCGGAATGTGAGTACAGGTGAACATGAGGTATGGATATAAATATGTGACCCCTTGTATAATGTTGCAGTAGAATCGACAACGCCATTATGAACCCCGCAGGACAGAAATCTTGTTGATATTACCTTGTGGCTTTCATTGCTCACTGCAGACAATTATCGGAGGAATGGAGTCACACTGCCATCATCAGTTTAAAAGAAGACGGGTGTGTCATGTCCACGACCATGATACACTTCCTGTTCATAATTTATGAATGTGTTATGCTGGAGTGGGTCACAAATTAGTTGGTTCAGTGTAATGTGGTTTTTATACTTGTATATAGTCATGAAAAATTAGTACATACTCTGAAATTTTAGGTATTTATTATTTTTTTTATAATCTAAACATGTCATCCTATTTACAGCACTTACAGGAAAAGTGGACACTTCCACAAGGAAAATTAACTCGTATATCATTCACTTGACGGTTGATGTGATCTGGTGGTAAGGTGCTAGATCACTGATCCCAGGGTCGGGGGTTCAGGTCCCACGATCACTGGGTTGTCACTGTTCCACCCAGTGCACTAACTGGGCTATTAAAGCCCGGCCATGTCTCTCACTGTCTGTGGTGAGAGGTTCATGTAAAAGAACCATCACTGACTTTTGTAAATAGGAGCGACATTGCCGTCAGTGTGTTTCTGCCCTGCGATGGTCTGGTGAACCGTCCAGGGTGCACTCTGCCCTCGCTCAGAGTTGACCGAGATGGGGCCAACCTCCCCACGACCCAAATTAGGATAATGCTGGTCAGAAAATGAATGAATCTTCCTCTTTTACTTTCGGCTACTCCCTTCAATGGTCGCCACAGCGAATCATCTGTTTCCATCTCACCCTATCCTCTGCATTTTCTTCTCTTACACCAACTATCTTCATGTCTTCCTTCACCACAGCCATAAATCTTCTCTTTGGTCTACCTCGAGGCCTTCTGCCTGGCACCCCTCCTCTGTACATGTTCAGACCATCTCAATCTAGCCTCTCTGACTTTGTCTCCAAAACTTCTTACATGTGCTGTCCCTCTGATGTACTCATTCCTCAACCTATCCATCCTCGTTACTCTCAAAGAGAACCTCAACATTTTCATCTCTGCTACCTCCAGCTCTGCCTCCTGTCTTTTCCCCAGGGCCACTGTTTCTAAACCATACAATATTGCTGGCCTCATCACCGACTTGTACACTTTTCCCTTCATTCTTGCCGATACCCTCCTATTATACATCACACTGGACACTTTTCTCCAACCCTTCCAACCTGCCTGCACACTTATTCACCTCTTTTCCACACTCTCCATTGCTCTGGATTGTTAAGCCTAAGTACTTAAAAGCCTTCACCTTCTCCATCTCTGCTCCCTGTAACCTCACCGTTCCTCTTGGGTCCTTGTCGTTCACACACATGTATTCTGTCTTACTGAGGCTAACCTTCATTCGTCTCCTTTCCATGGCATACCTCCACCGCTCTAGATTTTCCTGCACTTGTTCTCTGCTCTCACTACAGATCACAATATCATCTGCAAACATCATAGTCCATGGAGATTCTTGTCTAACCCCGTCTGTCAGCCTGTCCATCACCACAGCAAACAAAAAGGGGCTCAGAGCTGACACATGATGCAGTCCTACCTCCACCTTGAACACCTCAACACTGTCTTACATCTCTCGTACATGTCCTGTGTCACTCTAATGGACCTCTCTGCCACTCCAGACTTCCTCATGTAATACCACAGTTCCTCTCTCGGCACCCTGTCATATGCTTTCTCCAGATCCACAAAGGCACAATGCAGCTCCTTCTGACCTTCTCTGCACTTCTCTATTAACATCCTCAAAGCAAACACTGCATCTGTGGTGCTCTTTCTTGGCATGAAACCAAACTGTTGTTGACAAATGCTGCCCTTAGTCTAGCTTCCACTATTCTTTCCCATAACTTCATCGTATGGCTCTTCAACTTGATCCCTCCGTAGTTGCCACAACTTTGCATGTCTCCCTTGTTCTTAAAAACCAGCACACTTCTCCTCCAACATCCTCTCACTCTCTAAGACCTTGTTGAATGTTCTTGTCAGAAAATCTACTGCTACTTCTCCTAGAAACCTCCATACCTCCCCAGGTATGTCATCAGGACCAACTGCCTTTCCATTCTTCATCCTCTTCAATGCGCTCCTTACTTTACCCTTACTAATCTTTGCTACTTCCTGGTCCTCGACGCTCACTTCCTCCACTCTTTATTGTCTCTCATTTTCCTCATTCATCAGCTCTTCAAAATACTCTTTCTATCTTCCAGGCACACTTCTGTCATCAGTCAATACATTTTCCACTCTGTCCTTAATCACCCTAACTTGCTGCATGTCCTTCCCATCTCTATTTCTCTGCTGTGCCAACCTGTATAAATCATTTTCTCTCTCCTTACTGTCCAACCTATCATACAAGTCATCATACGCCCTCTGTTTGGCCTTTGACACTGCTACCTTCGCCTTACGCTGTGTCTCCCTGTCCTCCTGTTTACTCTCTTTGGTCCTCTCAATGTCCAACCTCCTCTTAGCTAACCTGTTTCAACTCCTCCTTGAAGACAACATGACACTCTTCCTTTTTCAGCTTCCACCACTTTGTCTTCTGCTCTTCCTTTGCCTTCTTCACCTTCCTCACCGTCAGTGTTATCCTGCACACCACCATCCTGTGCTGTTTGGCAACACTCTCACCCACTACTACTTTGCAGTCACTGACTTCATTCAAATTACATCGCCTGCACAAGATGTAGTCTACCTGTGTGTTCCTACCTCCGCTTTTATAAGTCACCTTATGCTCCTCTCTTTTCTGAAAGAAAGTATTCACCACAGCCACTCTTTCACCTCTGGGGGTACTCTGCATCACTTCATCGAACTCACTCCAGAATCTCTCCTTCTCTTCTAGCTCACATCCTGCCTGTGGGGCATAAGCACTAACAACATTGACCATCACACCTTCAATTTCTAACTTGAGACTCATCACTCTGTCTGACACTCTTTTCACTTCTCGAACGTTCCTGACAAACCGCTGCTTCAAGATGACTCCTACTCCTTTTCTCTTCCCATCCACACCATGATAAAACAGCTTCAACCCTGCTCCTAAGCTTCTAGCCTTGCTACCTTTCCACCTGGTCCTGTGAACACACTGTATGTCCACCTTCCTCCTCTACATCATGCCAGCCAGCTCTCTACCTTTTTCTTTCATAGTTCCAACATTCAAAGTCCCTACTCTCAGTCCTAGACTCATGCCTTTCCTCTTTTCTTTTTGCCTAGGGACACACCTCCCGCCTTGCCTTCTTCGACCAACAGTAGCCCAGTTTCCACCAGCACCCTGTTGGTTAACAGCACTGATGGCGGTCGTTGTTAACTCGGGCCTCGACCGATCCGGTATGACATTCGTATTGATAACTTGCATAACAAATTTGGCCAGAAAATGAATGAATATATAAATGAATCAATCAAAAATTGAGGCACTCCACTGACTGAGGGCTAAAAAAAAGCTGTTTTCCCCTCACAAACTCAAAAAAACCCAAACAAACAAAAAAACCGAGTTGTTGGGTCAGCATTTTTTTCTTGTTCTTGCAAGTCTGTTCTACCCAAAATACCGTGAATGTTTATCCAGTGTGTTCACCTGGTAAGGGAGTATTTTGACTGTCATCGTTTAATTGCATGTTTCCCAAATCCAAGCTGTATGAAGTAGGATTTGAGCACATCAGGTGATACGTGTTTGTGTATTGAAGCCTAAGTAGATCAACACCATGTATTAAGGTGTGCGTTGTTATAAGGCAGATTCTTTTCCTGAAGAAAAATGGGATGAAGAAGAGCTTTGACTGACTCTAAAACTTCAAAAATTGTGGAGGAATTCAGAGGAATGCAGCACACAATACATATATATATATATATATATATATATATATATATATATATATATATATATATATATTTATATCCCAATGACTCGTTTTACAAAGAATTAAAACACTCTTCAGAGAAACCCACTTTCTTTGAGACCGTCTGCCCGGTTTTTACAGCCGACAGCCCAACAAGAACTAACCATTTTAACACGGATATCCACCACACGTCTGAGGGTTTTTTTGTCCATGACCAGAAGTTGATGCAGCGATGGGGGGGTAAAGGGGGCAGTGCACAGTCTAGATTTGTCTCCTTGTGGTTAACACCTAGTAGCCCCGCCGTTGGCAAGTATCTCAGTTGTAAACGCTTTGTATGTGGCCAAGTATCCTTCAGTTCTCGTTTAAAGGATTTTTCAGCAGGGCTACCAGGTGTTGGCTGGACAGGGAGCCCAAAGTTTTGCTGTGGCTCTTTTTTCTTTTCTGTTATGTTGAAAATAAAGCATGATTTTGTTTAAAATTTAAGGAGAATGTATCATCTTCATGCCTTTTGGAAATCATATCGTCTTCCATTTGCTTAATGTTTCACATAAATTGAAACTTTTGCATGCCACTGTGTAATGAAATAAAATCAAATGAAATGACAGTGAATAGTTTGCCTATTTAAATAGAAAATGTTCCAACATTAGTAATATTAATTAATTAATTTTTGAGTGGTTATATTCTTTGTGGTGCTGTTAAGCCTGCTGGCTTGAATGCTGTACTGTAATGCCGGCCTGCTTCAGATTACCGCTGTAGTAAAGGGAAGGCATTGCTGGGGAGGGGAACTGGGGGGAGCGAGGGGGCAAAGGAAGGAGAAAGAACAAGAGAGGGGAGGGGAAGAGAAGATTAAAAAAATAAGGAAACTTGTGTAGCTGCTCAGTTCTAACACAGCGTAGCGGTTTCATTTTCCGTCCGTGTGATCGTCCTTAACAGCTGGGAGTGCTGAAATGCCTGTTGCCAGGTTACCATCTGACACAGTGAAATGTGGGGCTGTGTATGCGAGAGGCATGGAGAAGCACCAGTGACTCGTGCCCGTCTCTAAATAATGAATCACCAATGTGTTGTGAGAAGGCAAAGGCGATGAATAGGCAAGTGTGATCAGGATCGAGTCCGCCGCGACGGGGCTTCTGGGGGTAAGCCATGCAGCTACAGCCTCTGACGCACTGCAAGTTGTCTGGATTCATCCTGAATGAAAGATGCACCGTGTTTTCAAAAATGGAAGTCCACCGGTACGTAGGCGTTGGTTTCTGTTCTTGGATTTTCTGGTTGTGGGTGTGTTCACAAAGAAAATGACAATCTGTTGATCATCTGGCTGGATGCTCAGAGCTGTAACAGCACATGATATGGTGATAAAGTGTGTGTGTGTGTGTGTGTGTGTGTGTGTGTGTGTGTGTGATGTGGGGACTGAGCAACAGCAACGCTATCCTTAATGCTACCATCCATGTAGCTCTCTGTGCTAAACATCTGGCTTTAAAGATGATGAGCTTTGTAACTTCACAGTTCCTTCATGGTATCTCCTGTCTCCAGTCCCTCTGTTCTTACACTTCTTTGTTGCTGAAGCAGGACCTGAGCTGTAAACATTGGTCTACTGGAGAATTTTCCTTCAAATCCCGAACAGGAATCTCCATCTGCAAACGTACACAGCTTTGTTCTTTCTGTATATTAGAGACATGTCCATCACTGACCCATACCTGTATATACATGCACGATCCACTTTAATAGGAACACCTAGTGCTTGTTCATGCAGTTAACTAAACCGGTAACTGCAGCAGTGCAGAGTTTAAAGTTCTACAGATACAAGGGAAGGCTGTGAGTGTTCACATCATTCACAGTGAGCAGCGGTTGTGTGGGTGGTCGGATAAGGGAGATTCAAGGAAAATGATCTCGGAACAGGAAGTGAAGGCTGATTTCAACCGTGGTGAGCAGAAAAACATCTCCGGTCCGTGTGTGTGTTCGGTTGAAACTGTTCACTCTCATCACTTGTGTGTGACTTGCTGGTACAACCAGAGTAAACGGGTTTTTGATTTTTTTTTTTTTTTTTTTTTCCCCCCCACTTTCTCTGTGTTTGCTGCAGTTTTCAAGCTGACACAGAGTCTGCAGAACTCTCAACGACATCATTACATGTCTCTTTGGTTTGTTGTGGACACATTAATGCAGCATCACACTGACAACAATATCATGGAGATCATTGTACAGTCAAGTGGAGAAGTGAGCCTCAGAACACACAATGTGATGAGCGTGAAAAATCTGTCTGAGAAATTTGTGATTGTAACCCATGTGATGGCTGTAAAGCCCCTGATAGGATGGAACAGGATAAGTCAGGGGTTCCATGTTTTGGGAATTACGATATTCGCTCTTTTGTCCAGAGCAGTGTGGCTGTACAGTGGTTAGCACATCTGCTTGAAAGGGAGACTGGAGAAGAGAGGAGAAGTAAACTACTTTTACACAGCCCAGAGTGGTGGACAACACCTGTCGGAGAAAAGCAGTCTCTCAAAGTTTCCTTTAGAGGCGGTTCAACATTTTCCCAAGCTTACAGAGAGTACGCTTTGTTTGACACCCCTCCGAACGCGTACAAAAAAATGTTGATGATCTCTCAGCAGGATTTATAAATAAGATATTAAACAAAACTATGATCAAATCTCTTTTATAAAATAAATCAATGTATTTACTTGATCAATACTTCTTTTATACACCAGTCAAATAATAATGAAATCAATAAAAATAGATACTTTTAAAGAATTCCTTTTAATGACACCTGCTTTAATATCAATATTAAGACATTTGGTTTTAATAATAAAAATGACATTGTTTTTAATAATATTATTTTATATTAAAATATAATTGAAAATGTCTGCATTTTTTTATTGGTCATTGGCTTTTGGACAACCACGCTTCAGTTTGTGATCAGCAAGGGTGTAAGCTGGTCTGACGTGGGGGGGTGCACATCTCGTTTGACTGGAGCCTAAGCCTTAAAAGGGAAATGAAACGCTGACTCAATAAGTTGGCGGTAGCTTAAGTATAGTTTACTGCAGCGATTGTGGTTTAAAGGTACCTGTACCCAAAATTGACAGCGTTAAAAAAAGATCCACTATACCTTATTAATAACTTTTAAACATCGCGTGATGTCGGTAGGTTATGTATAAGTCCACATTTCCTTTTCTTCTGTATGCCAGTCCTTGCTCAAGAAGGTTCAGCGTGCAGACATGTTAGCTTTTTTCACCAGGGTCAAAGGTCATTGTGATGTAACATGGTTGACAGTCGTATCGCCAATTGCAGAATGTCACTATATTTTCCTCAAGCAATTCATGTTGTTTATAACAGTAGCACTCCTGATCGTTTTTTTGACGCACGCATTTTCCACAAGAGCACCAAATATTTGCTGGTTATTTGCTACGATTTTCCCGTGTTAGAGCTTCTGCCGACTCTCCAATATCGTCCTCCGAGTCGTCACTTTCCTGGTCCGATTTCACTAAATGTGGATAGTCTTTCTTCAGTGGTTCATAAAAATAACCTTCTACGAAATTGTCTTCGTCCATGGTTTAAAAAAAAAAAAAAAACTACTATAATATCTGGTTTTTCCAATTTTCCGTGAGCTTGTGTTGTTGTGTCAGGTATATAGAGCCTTACCTTTACATTGCAATCTCGCAGTTCCGGTGGAGGCTTTGTCAACGATGTGATGTCACAGGAAATGTGACGCTGCAAAACTCGTATGCTCTGAAACTTGACGTTAGTGAAGCCCTTAAATCGCTTAAAGTTGGTTTGTGAGAAAATATAATAAACACCTTATAGGTGTATTGTCACTAACTATACACAATACATCAAATTAGGTACATGAGCGCTTTCACTCCAGGTACTCTTTAAATTTTATATCATAAATAAACCATTGCACACACAGCACTTTTGTTTTATGTGCTTGTCGTATAAGTTATCGACCGAAAGCCGCCATCGCTAAGTGCCCGCCTACACAAAATTACCGTGACGTCACTGAGTTGATACAAAGTACCACATAAAATATAGTGCATGCATGTCACAGCATATTATATAAACAACATGGAATCTCACACCAACAACACGCACAGTTTTTCAGCAGAAGACGATTCATCTCTTCCTCTCAGAATCAGAATCAAATATTATAGTTCAACCAAAAACATTCTCAAATATATTTCAAACTACATCTGCAAGTACATGTACTAAATACATTTACAAATTGAGATAAAGTTATTTATCTATTCCAAGGCACAAACAAATATTAATACATATTTACAGCACAAAGACATACTATTAATTTTATAAAAGTACTGAGCATTCGGCTGCAGATCCAGGCTGGATGGGTTATGATTATTTTATCCATTCATTCTCTGCAAGTCAATGTTTGTGTTCTAACACATGTGCAGAAGCCGGAGGTGGGACTAACAAACTGTGCTTTATTCTCACACTCGCACTTTGTTTGATTGACAGTGTTCAGCTATTATTGCTTACTGATAATGTTTGTTGATTGGTCAGCTCGGGCGTGCACATGCGCAGTGCCCGTTACACATTAAATTTTGGTTTACTTCCTGACTCTAGTCATGCGGAACTTATCGCCGACTTTCTCTTCAATAACAGTCATTAAGTTTATTTATAAGATTGTGAATATACATCATTTCTTGTCCAGCCGAACTCAACTCCAGCTGTGGGGGGTGCACGTGCACCCTGTACACCCCCCCCCCCCCCCCCCAGCCTACGCCCTTGATCAGCTGCCTTCTGATGTTTGAGCAGCTGATACCGGGTTGGGTAGTGCTGTGCTGTACTGTACTGTACTGTATTCATTGCAGAGTTTGCAGATATGCAACACCGCAGGTGGTTGGTGAATCACGCATTGAGAGTTTCAACCGTACACGCACAAAAAAAAATATTCACGAGTGCATGTATTATTGTTGATCGACATTTTTATATTAAAAAGCGTACACAGACATCTTACCCCCTCCCCCCTAGCGTACGTTTTGTACGCTTAGGAAAATGTTAAATGTTGAATGACCCCTTGTGGCTCTGACCATTTTGTATTTTCCGTCATCATACTTTCGTATGATCCTCCACTGGTCCTCAACCAGTCGGCTTATTTCTGCCAGACTTTCCCTGAATCTTACTGACATCGCACTGCAGCGTTTCTCCTATTTTATTTTTATTAAGTTGATTTTTTTTTGGGGGGGGGGGTTCCCAGATGGAAACATGGACTTTATCCACAAGGGGCTCGCCATCATTAATCTGCAACTCCTCCTACATCCCTGAATCGACTCTTACCAAACTTTGACAGAATGTTCAGAACACCATGCTGTTCCATACGTCTGGTTTTATTCTGGTATTAAATTCATTTGTGGAGAGCAGTGGTGGCCTGGTGGTAAAAGGTGCTGGATCACTGATCCTAAGGTTAGGTGTTCAAGTCCCACTCTCCACAAGGTTGTCACTGTCCCCCCCCCCCATTGCAGCTAACTGGATTATCAAAGGTCAGCCATGTCTCTCACAGTCATGGTGAGAGGGTCATGTAAAAGAACCATTAGTGACTTTCGTCAAGAGTAGGCTGCATAGCCATTAGCATGTTTCTGACCTGTGATGGCCGGCGAGCTGTCCAGGAGGGATTCTGCCCTCGCTAAGAGAGCGCGGATCCATGCAAGGTCCAGTGATGCCAAAAGCATGTCAACACATCGGTAACCAATAAATTGTATTGGAACAGTGATGTTGTGGTTAGCATGTCTGCCTCACAGCCAGAAGGTTCGGAGTTCGAGTTCCTGGACGCTAGCATTTCTCTGGTTTCTTTCTACAGTCCAAAACATGCACACCAGGCTAGTTAGGTGTTCCAGATAGTCCCTATGTTGAGTGAATGTGAATGCTTGTATGTGTGGTAGCCCTGCAATGGTCATTTAACACTGAAGAGACAGATTAATGTAGATATCATAAGCATAAATCGTGCACACGCGCACACACACACACACACACACACACTAGAGCACTGTTCATGTAATACAGATTACAGTTCTCTATATTGGCCAGAGTGTTGATTTTATTAACACTTGCACCAGTTCTTCATTTTTCTGAATCAATTAATTCTAATTCGGGTTGCTGGGAAGCTGGCGCCCATCTCAGCTGACTCTAGGTGAGGGCAGAGTACACCCTGGGCAGCTCACCAGGCCATGTCAGGGCAGAAACACTCTGACGGCTATGCAGCTCTTCTTGTCAAAAGTCAGCAGTGGTTCCTTTACATGAATCTCTCACCATAGACAGTGAGAGACATGGACGGCCTTTGATAACTCGGTTAGCTGCGATGAGGGGACAGCAGTGACCACTTACTGATAGTGGGGCTTGGAACACCCCCCACCCCAACCTTGGGCTCAGTAATCCAGCACTTTATCACCGTTGTCCACTGTTTGTTTGATTTTTTTTTTTTTTTTTTTTTTTAATACATTTTTAAATTTTTTTTTTTTTTTTTTTTTTTCATTTTGTGAGATTGGAGAGACCTGGATTTGGTTAGCAGTGTCACTGTACGATGGATGAATGGAATGATGTAAAGGGAAATGGGTGGATAGATGGATGTAAAGAAATGGGTGTGTGTATAGAGATGGATGTTTGGATGGAGTGATTGATTGATGGATAAACAAACGGGGATTTCGAGATAAAGAGAGAGAGAGAGAGAGAGAGAGAGAGAGAGAGAGAGAGAGAGAATGTGGGTGGAGGTGGAGGGCTGAATAAATGGGTGGGTAGGTAGGTGAATGGAAGAATGGCTGGAAATATTCAGACGGTAGGGGTGTCGGTATATTGATAAAAAAAATTCCAATGCATAGATACTTTGGAAAATTGCTGTACTGATCCATAAATGCATTAAATAGAACAGAATAAGATATATTACAGTAGTTTGTATAATGCATTGAGTACAGTGAGTCGTCGACTTACGACCTATGCGAGTTTCATCTGATCGACTTTACGACCGCAAAAGTGGTGACTCATGGTTGATGGCAGTGCAGTGCGAGTGTTGCGTACGACGGTTGATTGTGCTGCCGACAGCGCCAGCATCTTAAAAGGCCAAACAGGACATGGTGCAGGTTCACTTTCTAAGTGCTCAGAGCAAATTTATTCATCTACTTTCAATGCCACGTCACTGTAGCGCGAAGCTGAGAGCCAATCCTTTGTGTGTGGGCAGGTCCAATACCTTGAAGCTCTAATTTTATTGGACTCACACACTGCAGTGTTTATGTGACAGGAAGCGCATCCCAAGTTTTGGCAATCAGCTGGTCTGCGGGTTGAAGTTTTTCCATGTCCGTTCATTTGTGTTTGCTTTGCAGCTGTGCTTGGCTTCGTGGAAATGAGCCGATCAAAACGAGGGAAATTTATCTCTTTTACTCAAACAACACTCGCAGTGTGTGGGTGTTGTTATAATCCAATAAAATTGGAGTTTGAAGCTATCAGACCCGCCCACACAGTGGAGTACAGAAAGTATTGGCTCTCCGCTGCGTGTCACAGTGACGTGGAATTGAAAATAGATGTATGGATTCAGAAGATGCACATATCTGCATTATCCGGTGATAAGTGTCTCTTCTAGTTCAAAATGTTCCGTGCTGTTGAGAACACGCGCTCTGACTGCACATTAGAAGCAGGGACGTACCATTTACCATACAGAGAGGCGGGACGTACCATTTACCATACAGAGAGGCAGGATGTACCATTTACCATACAGGGAGGCGGACGTACCATTTACGAGGGGTGTCATTGAAATGGCATTTACTACAGATGCTGTCATGAACACAGGAAGCTATAATGTTAGAAGTATCGATATCCCTTTCATAGGTATCAATTATCGATCGACATAATTATGTCGGCGATATTTCGATTGTCAATGACATTCCTATCAGACGGCTGGATGAAGTTGGTTGTTGTCAGTGATGGCTTGCAGGTTTTGGTATATAACAGAAATGTGTATCAGAACATTGTAGCTAATGCTATTGGGATTGTTTGATTTCACCAATCAGCACTCATGATGATGTCACCAAATCTGATTATATTCTCATGTTTTTCTGACTCCATGTGAGACATTCAGACTGATGGGAACTGTTGACACACACATGCACACACACACACACACACACACACACACACACACACACACACACACACCAGTTAATGAGATTGAATATACATTATATAACTGAGTGTTTTCACTTGAGCTCTTGTTTCTCTCCACACTTCATTAATACCGTGAATACTGTCTGATGTCCACAGATGCAGAAAAAAAAATCATATTATTGGCTGATGCTCACATCAATCAGATCCACACTGGGCCTGAGATGGCCAAAAGTGCTCGAGATGATAATTAGGTCCTCCCCCTGCTCTTACACAAAAGCTTTCCCCCGGTGTTATGGAGGAGACACAAAATTTGCCCACGTGCACGTTGTTGCTAAGGTGATGGCTGTAATTCCTCCGTCTATAATAAAAAAATGAGGAGAGCAGGAACTCGCCACTGAAGCCCTGTGACTTCTGAGTATCTGTCTGATGGTGTTGGCGTTGCGCACAGTGTGGCGGTCCCATTCTTGGTGTAATTATAGCATGTTTGAGAATTGTTAAACAACCAGATCCGCCCACATCCCCTACCCCCCATCCCCCACCCCGCCCGCATTTGTGACGCTTACGCAGTCTTATGCAATATTCACATGCCAGGCACTCAGTTCCTTCTCACAGGAATGCTTACATGTTCAGATTTTTAAACACCTGCCCCCCGCACCCATGGAGCCGGGACTGGTGGGTTGCATGAGAATCAATAGTACAGGTCTATTTTTTGAAGTTGACGTACATGTGCTGTATATAGAGGAAGCTGGCATGCGTTTGACAGTGGGAGTCTGAGCCTATATCCAGCACCATTTAACACCTACACCGCAGCCTGGACCCTCCCTGTGAGCACTGCTCCTTCTGCTGTAGCCATCTGTGTGTCACCGCTGTATGTGGGTTTAAAATAGCGCCTGTCTTTCTCACACGCCTGTGGCTGGTGGAGTAGGTGGAAAAGCCTCGAGTGTTCATTCAGGAAGTTCAAATCTTTGCTGTGAAAATCTACTGAATTACACACCACCACCACATCCAGGACTCTTTTGTGTTATCTGTGGATTGCTCTTCCAGGTCACTGATTGTAACTTCAGATCTAAATGAATCCATTTATCTATTTCCTGAGTCGTGACCATACGAACCTCCGATTCATTAGCAAATTAAACCGTGTGTTTTCCAGATTCCTTTTCTTTTTGGGTTAATTGTTGTTCACGCTGGGACACATTGAGCCAGCCTTAAAAAAGATCTTTGTTGGTGGTAACACTGCTGGTTGGGTCAAAATTGTCCATAAAAACCCCACCTGAGCATTCACAGATGCAAAAAATAAAAATGTACCGGCTGGTTGTTTGTAAAAACGCACGTGTCCCCTATCATACACTGTACTAAAAAGTAACCAAAGCGAAATCAGTATTAACCGCGCCTTGGGATTAGTCAATTTCACCAGTTTGGTAAAACAATGATTCACATTGGCCAGTATTGTCTTAACAGCAAAGGCTGAAAGCATGATAGAAGGGGACAATGAAGAGGCAAAATGTCTGTCATTATTAAAGGTCCTAATGTGAAAATAATAAATAAATTAATGCGTTTCAAATTGAAATACACATTTTCTGACATTTTTCAACAAATACAAGTTAATTATAAACCGCTAGCAACAGCACGGAGCGTGGCGAAGGTATTTTGTTAGTTATTGACTGCAATATTATAAGTTGATATGTTGAAGAAACCTTGATACTTTGTTGATTACAATAATATAAGAATAAACTTGATTTCAAATGTAACATATTTATTTCATTCTACTGTGTTTACAGCATCACATACATAATATAGAATGATATATGAAAAAAAACAATCCCTGCGAATCCCGGGTGGCCTGCACAAGCAAAAAAAAAAAAAAAAAAATTAATAATAATAATAGTAATTCCTCCCGGGTGAATCTTTATCATGTTATCGTCAACAATTAATTTTTTTTAAGCCTGGCCTGACATCCAGAATGTGATGAAGACGTTAGGTTGTGTATACCATCATCATTATTCCATTCAGCCCACAACTTACGAAGACCCCGGTGTACGGACATTTTCTTAAGTTTCCGTCCCCGAGATACGAAACAACCCCCTCTTACGAAGAGAAATTCAAGCGCGCCAATCAAAATTTCACACGACACGCGAGTTACTCTCTCATTGGCCGTCTCTCAACATCTCGCCCCGCTGGCCTCCCAGATAGTTTTTAGTTTATTATTTTTAAGTTGTTTAATTCAGTAAATGTTTAATAAATGTGGGCGCATTTGAGCTCATCTGGAATTCCGATCCCTCAAGGAATCAAATTAAAGTTGAGTTTGTCAGGCAGGGAATGCGCTTTGAATTCACGTCTTGTGGGTGTGTCCCACAGCATGCGTGCGAGAGAGAGAGAGAGAGAGAGAGAGAGAGAGAATAACGCTTTAGTTTTTAGTTGAGTTTTTTTTAAGTTGTTTTAATTCAGTAAACGTTTGTTTAATAAATGTGGGCGCATTTGAGCTCATCTGGAATTCCAATCCTTCAAGGAATCAAATTAAAGTTGAGTTTGTCAAGCAGGGAATGTGCTTTGAATTCCACGTCTTGTGGGTGTGACCCACAGCGCGTGCGCGAGAGAACGAGAGAGTGAGAGAGGTGTGTGCGTGTTAATAAAAAATGTTTAATAATGGTTTAATTAATAAATATGTTAATAAAATGGTTTAATATGTTAATAAAATGTTTAAATTGTTTAATAAATAATTTTCTTTTACTTTTAACACATATTTCATACAAAATTGTTGTACTTTTATCATTTTTAAAGGGTTTATGGGGTTTATCCAGTCCAAAGACTGGAGCCTTGGAGCGAATTAGGCGTTTAACATGTAAGATGCCACCCCTACTTATGAAATCCCCGCAATACGAAAAGGGCTCTAGAACGGATTAATTTTCCTAAGTTGGGGGCCGACTGTATTTATTATGGAAGTTGTTGAAGTTCATTTATAACTAAAATAATCTGAGCACTATGGGATGAGAGTGAATGTGGACTGATGGATAGGTAGATGGAGACAGATAGGTGGATGGATATAGATAATTTGACTGATAGAGATGTGGGTGGGGGATTGATGAATGGGTAAATGGATGGATGGAGGGAGAGAGGCATAAGCAGGTAGATAAATAGATGTAGGTAAGCATTAGAGGGGTCATTGAAAACCTATTATTGGTATCGATATATTGATTTAAAAAAAAATTTCCCATGTAACGATACATTAGAATATTGCTGTACTGTTCCATAAAATGGCTCGCAAGCCAGATGTGGCTGTTTTGATGACTGTATCTGGCTCTAAGATAAATCAGGTGGCCTTTCTTAACAAAATAACGAATATATAATTTCACTGTAATTTAAATAAAAATACAAAAAAGCCATCAAATAAAACAAAAACAGATGAATCTCGCGCGTTTAAATCTATACATCTATTTTCAATGCCATGCCACTGTGGCGCGCAGCGGAGAGCGGAGGGTCCAATACCTTCAAACTCTAATTTTATTGGATTATAACAACAGCCACAGACTGCACACGTGTTGTTTTTGAGTAAAGAGATAAATTTCCCTCGTTTTGATCGGCTCATTTCCACGAAGCCAAGCACAGCTGGCAAGCAAACACAAATGGACAGACACGGAAAAAATTCAACCTGCAGAGCAGCTGATTTCCAAAACTTGGGACGCACTTCCTGTCATAAACACTGCAGCGTGTGAGTCCAATAAAATTAGAGTTTCAAGGTATCGGACCCGCCTGCATACAGAAAGGATTGACGTGACATCGAAAATAGATGAATAGATTTAAATGTGCGAGATATCTTCAAGCCAGTCTGGTCATCTGGCTGTCACTTTCGGAAACAACTGCCCACGTCCGGACGATCCGGACTAGTCGTAAGCTACAAATTTTGTCCGTTGCATCCGAAATCCATTAAAGCGAAGTCCGTAAAACCGAGGCATGAGTGTATTTCATTTATTAAAAGATACCGTTTGCTCTAGTGCTATTTAAATTAAAACGGCTTTGTATGAAATTTAACATAAAATGAATTTTATATAACGTTAGAAGTATCGATCCCTTTTATAGGTATCGATTATGGATCGACATAATTACATCGGCGATTTTGCGATATGCTGATTGTCAATGTCATCCCTAGTAAGCATTCGGATGGAAGGATGGATAGCGATTGAAGCATACAGATAGAGAGTTGTGATGTAATGAAATGTCATTTTTACTATCAGAAGGAATTCGTAGCAATAAATGAACCATGAGGAGGATATGTAATGTCTATAACATATGTGCAGTGAATGTGTGCGGTAAGTCGAGAAGGATTTAAATAATAATGACACTAGATTAAATCTATTCGTATAAATATAATATGAGTATTCTTCAGAAGGGAATATGAGACCTGTACGTTATTCAGTACAGACACTACCCGACTTAAATTCCTCCATTTTACGTTTTTTCGATTTTACGTGTGTCCCCCGACCCCCCCATTTTGAGTTTAGACATACCTACGTAGTACACTGACGCTGCATTCATTGTTTACAAACTACAGACTGAGTGTATACACACACACACACACACACACACACACACACACATATATATATATATATATATATATATATATATATACAGTAAAACCTCCGCTGATGAACGCTTAAGATCACAAACTTTTCGCCTCAAGAACATTACATTTGCGAGCATATCGTCTCTGCTGACGAACTAGTTTTCGGCGGACGAATCATACCACGCGGTCGAACAGCGCCACGGTGGCGGCCACGAGAAGCTGACGCACGCTCACGGCGTCACAGTTCGTCACCCCCTTTCTTTGAGTGTGGAAGTGGTTTGTGTTTGCTAGACATTTTGGACCATATTGAGTGTACTTTTGCTATTATGGGACCGAAAAAGACCCACCACAGGCGGAGATCATTGAAAAACACGAACAAGGTGTGCGTTTGTGTGACTCAGCGTCCCAGTACCAGTACAAGGAACAATGAAGCTATTAAGGGTGCGTGTGTGGCTAAAGGTGTTTCCAAACAGTAGGCGTTTCCAAACTCTCCTTCCAAACAGTAAGTCCCTCCCTCCCTCCTCCTCCCACTCCATTCCATCAAGCCATCAACTACCATCACAAAGGTAAATAAAACCACTTTATTATACAGTACAGTTTATTTCTTTAATTACAATACAATAGCACATTTATTATACATAAAATAAGATATATTTTTGTGTAGTTTTAAGGCTTATTTAGTAGAAAATTATGTTTTATGGGGACTTGGGAACGGATTATTCTTATGGGAAATAAATGTTCGGAAGACGAACTTTTCGCCTCACACACACTTTCTGGGAACCAATTATGTTCGTGAGCTGAGGTATCACTGTGTGTATATATATATATATATATATATATATATATATATATATATATGTATATAATATATCTGTTATAAAGCGTGTTACCCTTATGTGAAGACGCCTACTAGCATGGGTGCAAGTCTCATACACAGAGATGAATTAACTGCTCAGAATGAATTATCTGCTCAGATCAGCACAATCTTTATATTTATTATCTTTTAGCAGAATCCTAAGAGTGTATACTTTTTTTATATTAATATTCATTAGGATTTGTACTTGCTCTTTGTATGCATCTCTTGAATAAAGTTTACTTACTTACTAACACAAAAGAAAGAACTCTCCGCTTTGCTGGGATTCACATGCAGGCTGTGTTCTAAACAAGTTCAACGGCACTCTTGTGCACTTGAAAGACCGGAAGCCTGTATAACCCACAGCAAGTACACTACTTTTGCAAGTACACTACTTTCAGTATTGACTGTTTCACATATTGTAAACGTTGATTGACTGTTTTAAGCTTCATGTAAAGTAACTCGGTATAAATAAGTGACTTATTTGAAATTAATGTTGATATTATTTGATATGTTTGATATTATTTTACAATGTTATGGTTATAATAATTGATTTAGGGGTGTTTTTATGAGATACCGTAATGGTATTTATGGATGTATAGTACAGTATGAGCGTCATACGTCACACGTCACTGTAACAACTTACGTTCACTTTCAACTTGCGTTCGGCCGTCCGGAACCAATTAAAAACGTAAATCGGGGAGCGTCTGTACTCCGAGGACCCGTGGGTAATATCCTACAGTGTATTACAGGTGTATGAAGCCTATAAAGCTTATGAGTATTCAACTATCTATACAAAATGGGGGTGCAGGATTTAATTCCAAAGAATCAGAAATGACACCTTCCACCTGTTTAGCTCAGTTCACTTTCAGTAAACTCTCAGATGTGGCTCCTGCTTGTCTCTTATGGAAACCTGTACCCATGCTGTCCCTTTTCTGGTTAAGGTACATATTACTTATCTAAAATTATAGAGATAATATAGTCTTAAAGGACAAGGACGTGCAATGACACAGTGACACAGAGACCCAGTAATGCAGTAACTTAATGCACTGCAACAGAAACACAATGATCCAGTAACACAAATGCAGTGATGTTGCACAGAAATGCAATAACACAGCAATGCCATGGCACAACCAGTACCCCAGAAATTCAGCAACTTGCTATCAAAAATGCTGTGACAGCAATGCAGCAACTCAGTGCAGCAACCTGGTGAAACCGGAGAAACACAGTAATACAGTGAGCAGTCACATTGTGCTGACACGATAATGTGTAAATAGAGTGATGTGGTGACTTGATAATGTGGCGATACAGTGACCCGATAATGCAGCATGGCAACGACACTGCACCATGATAATGCGGCGGTACAGTGACATGGTGAGACGATAATGTGGCTAAACTGGAACACGGCGACATAATACGACGATATAGTGATACGGCTACAAAATAATACAGTGACGTGTATAGCCTCGTTAACGTGGTGAAAATGTGACGCATGGGGACACGTCAATGCTGCAACGCGTAGAGACATGGAGACATGTTGGGTGAGTTTGGGTTGTGGTCTGTGGTTGAGGTTTTTTTTTTTTTTTTTTTTTTTTTTTTTTTTTTTTTGTGGACTGGAATAATGGTTGACTCATTTCGTAATTTATGAATGAAGTTTTTAATCTAGCCCAATTCTGCATGATGAGCTTCAGCACATCTGGACTGAGCGAGTGTGAGATTTTGTGGAAGTCCATGTTGGTTCTAAAACGTGTGTGTGAGTGTGTGTGTGTGAGTGAGTGTGTGTGAGTGTGTGCGAGTGAGTGAGTGTGTGCGAGTGAGTGAGTGTGTGTGAGTGTGTGCGAGTGAGTGTGTGTGCGAGTGAGTGAGTGTGTGTGCGAGTGTGTGCGAGTGTGTGCGAGTGAGAGTGTGTGTGATTTCTGACCTGCTCTCCCAGACCCAGGATTTCTCTGTACTGGCTCTGATGGAACTCTGATCTTCTCCATACACATTGCTGACTCACTGGATTAAATGAGCGTGTTGTTTATCGACTTTGCCAGCACAGGCTCCTCGGAATGCTGAGTTGGGCTCCGTTTCTGCTGCGTATTGTGTATTCTTTGTTTTCCTCTCAGCATAGAAAGCTGCTTAACTTGTACTAAATCCCAGTGCTGCAGTTTGGCATCTTTTCTGTGCCCTTCTCAGGCTCAGCCATGCTTTCAGGAATAATGGGAGGCTCTGGTATTGACGTGTGTGGAATAGAAAGCAGTGGAGAAGTTCACTGGCATGGGCCTATAAATGGGGGGCTTTTTTTTTTTTTTAAACCAACATTATTGTTCATGTTATCAGTCTGATTTTAATGGAGAAAATCTCTTACTGTAAAACAATTCTTTGGTAGAATGTTGATACTGATGTTATGCTATTTCAGGAGTCTGGGGCAAAGTATATATTTTTAAATACTGGCACCTATCAGCACTGGGGTTACACAGGGTACATCCTTAGCAGCTCCCCAGACCATCGCAGGGCAAAAACACACACACACACACACAAGCAGAGGACTTTTAGTGTTAGGTACAGACGTGTGTGTGTGTGTGTGTGTGTGTGTGTGTGTGTGTGTTATAATGAAATCCTTAGTCATGTCTCACCTCATATCCTGGACCTGCCGTCTCTCTTGGTGTGTATCCACACGCTGGGTGATGTCACTCCCGATCAGATGGCAGATGGTTCCGATTTTCACTGAGTCACACTTGGTATTGGACAGCAGTGAGAGCAAATGTTCATTATATTTGTGGCACGTGTGTGAGATCGGGAAACTGTCCATCATTTTGTGAAATGTTTTCACGTCCTGTCTGGATTAAGTGTTAATTGTGTATTTAATCTTTGATCTTCAGTCTCATTCTTTAGTGTACAAGTGCTTAGAATTCATTTAAAAGGTGAACAGTCTGTAGGAATTCCTAATATAGTGTTAATGAATATAAACACCTGTGTATAAAATATAAATATGATATATTTACTGTATATACTCCTTGAACTTGTTTTTATTGTTTTTCAGTGAACAGAGTATCTGCCAGGCCCGGGCTGCTGTCATGGTATATGACGATGGCAACAAGAAATGGGTTCCGGCAGGGGGTACCACGGGTTTCAGCAGAGTCCACATCTACCATCATACAGGGAACAACGCCTTCCGGGTTGTGGGCCGCAAAATTCAGGACCATCAAGTAAGCAAGATTTAAGTTAATCGCCAACAGATGATTACATCATGACAAACCAAATAAGTGTGGTTGTGTGTGTATATGTACAGTCGGCCCCCCCACTTATGAAAGTAATCCGTTCCAGCGCCTTTTTCGTAACGCGGGAATTTCGTAAGTAGGGGGTGCATTTTTACATGTTAAACGCCTGATTCGTCCAAGGCTCCCAAGACTACCCCATAAACCCTTTAAAAATGATCAAAGTACACCAATTCTGTATGAAATGTGTTAAAAGTAAAAGAAAATTACTTATTAAACCATTTAAACATTTTATTAACATATTAAACCATTTTTTTAACATATTTATTAAATAAACTGTTATTAAACATTTTTTATTCACACACACACACACACACACAATACAGTATGCATTAAATGTTTATAGTATACACATTAAATGTTCATTGTGGCGCTGCGGGCCACGCCCACAAGCAGGACGCCAGAGCATTTTAAGACGTGGAATTCAAAGCGCATTCCCTGCTTGACAGATCGGAGGTCCAAACTCAACTTTAACTTGATTCCTTGAGGGATTGGAGGTCCAGATGAGCTGCGTTTTGCTCACATGCGCCACATTTATTAAACATTTACTGAATTAAACAACTTAAAAAAACTAAACTAAAGAGTTAAGCCTCCTTCTGTCTCTCTCTCTCTCACTCACTCACACACACACACACACACACACACACACACACTCTCGCTCTCTCACACACACACACACACACACACACACACATAACATAACATAACATAACATAACATGAGTGGTGAGAACAGGCCATTCAGCCCAACTAAGCTCACCATTGTCCTATTCTAAAGTGACTCTAACCTTAAAGACGCACCATGACTAGATGGTATCCAGCACTAGATCAAGTCTGCTTTTGAAGACTTGTAAGGTTTCTGCTTCGACAACGTGGTTAGGCAATCTATTCCACACTGAAATTACCCTCTGCGAGAAAAAATATTTCCTAATATTTGTGCTAAATTTACCCTTGAATAACTTCCATTTATGACCCCTAGTTCTAGTTCACACACACAAAACTCGGGCCACGCCCGCACACAATGCGCAGCTGATGGAATAATCTATTTAAATGTTTAATTGGACGGGATGTTTTATTTAAAGCGGAATTACAGTTTGAAAGATCAGAGGTTGTCATTCAATATTAACTTGCTTCCTTGCGAGATCGGAGGTCTTCTCCCACGGAGCACTCTGTTTTAATATCGTGCCGAAACAATGACCTCCTCACTGTATTTCCGCTTTAAGGTCACCTTCTGATTCAGTATCGTCCCGATTGTAGAGAGGTTTCGGTGATAACGAAATATAACACTGCATGATCAATCTCAAAACAAGCCAACAGTCAACTCTCCTTCACACGTGTGACAATACTGGATTTTGGCACTTTTCGTAAGAGAATTATCGTTCCCAGGGTGTTTCGTAAGTAGAGGGCCGACTGTGTGTGTGCGTGCGCGTGTGCGTGCGCGCGTGTATATAGTAGTGGGTGAGACTGTTGCCAAACAGCATAGGCTGGTGGAGTGCAGGATGATGCTGATGGTGAGGAAGGTGAAGAAGGCAAAGGCAGAGCAGAAGACAAAGTGGTGGAAGCTGAAAAAGGAAGAGTGTCATGTTGTCTTCACGGAGGATTTGAAACAGGTTTTGGGTGGTCAGGAAGTGCTTCCAGATGACTGGACAACCACAGCTAATGTGATCAGGGACACAGGTAGGAGAGTACTTGGTGTGCCCTCTGGAAGAAAAGTAAATAAGGAGACTTGGTGGTGGAATGAGGAAGTGCAGGAGTGTGTACAAAGGAAGAGGTTAGCTAAGAAAAAATGGGACATAGAGAGGACCGAAGAGAGTAAACAGGAGTACAGGGAGACACAACGTAATGCGAAGGTAGTGGTGTCAAAGGCCAAACGGAGGGCGTATGATGACTTGTATGCTAGGTTGGACAGTAAGGAGGGAGAAAATGATTTATACAGGTTGGCACAGCAGAGAAATAGAGATGGGAAGGACATGCAGCAAGTTAGAGTAATTAAGGACAGAGTGGGAAACTTATTGACTGATGACAGAAGTGTGCTGGGAAGATGGAAAGAGTACTTTGAAGAGCTGATGAATGAGAAAAATGAGAGAAAAAAGAGTAGAAGAGGTGACTGTTGAGGACCAGGAAGTAGCAAAGATGAGTCAGGGTGAGGTGAGGAGGGCATTGAAGAGGATGAAGAGTGGAAAGGCAGTTGGTCCTGATGACATACTGGTGGAGGTATGGAAGTGTCTAGGCGAGGTAGCAGTAGATTTTCTGACAAATAACATTCAACAAGGTCTTAGAGAGTGAGAGGATGCCGGAGGAATGGAGGAAAAGTGAGTTTGTGCCCATTTTTAAGAACAAGGGAGATGTGCAGAGTTGTGGCGACTACAGAGGGATAAAGTTGATGAGCCATACGATGAAGTTGAGATATATTGTGTGTGTGTGTGTGTGTGTGTGTGTGTGTGTGTTTATATATATATATATATATATATATATATATATATATATATATATATATATATATTAGAAGTGTGATGATTCAGTTATGAGACGATTTGAATCGATTCCCCCTCTCAATTCAATTCAATTTGATTCATATGTGGATTCTAGTTTCATTTTCTGTAAAAAGTGCACTTCAAATATATAAAGCAATAGTTGTCCGAACTGGTTATTCAGTACCATCATTCAACTACAGTTATTAACATATATAAAAACACGAAAAGAAACAAACATTTATTTGTTTCCAGGTTTCCACCAGTTACATATTGTGAATGTAATCTTAATCTACCATTTACAGTGTCAGTTTCTGCATTCAGAGCAACAATTCAACAACAAATACTTGCTTCTCAGTTCTTACTTTTGGAATTTGCATAGATCAAATGCACATGTTAATCACATTCACGCTGGAGTAGTTATACTTCAAATGTCAACTCGATAGCATAAAGATATTAAACAACCAATCCTTAATCTTTAAGGACTCTAAACATTATGAAGAAAACATTACCTTTGTTCAAACTATGAATATTCACTAGTTTGTCAACACGGTCAAGCAGATTGAATTAACATTAAACTAATTTAGCAATAACAATTTCACACTAAATTATTGTAAAACTGTGACTACTTAGCTGTATTAATGTGTTGTGAATAATACTGGTTGATAACTTGATATTCAAATCTGGAAGTTCTTTTTAAGGACTATCATCCTGTCAACATGTTGCCACTTTAATGTAGCCCTCTGTGCTGTGATCACATCTCCTGCACTTGAAAAAACTCTCTCAGATGGGACTGAAGTGGATGGTATGCACACATATATGCCTGGTATGCTACCGGCTCTTCGTGTAGGCTAACTTTCGGTTTGACATCAATGTCAATTGTCTTGTGATGACGACGAATGTGACTCTGCAGATTAGTTGTGTTGCTGTGGTAAGGGAATTTCATCTCGCAAAGTCTGCACAAAACTTGTTTCTTGTCACGGGATTGCAAGAAATGAGCCCAAACTGGGCTATAATCAGCGAGAGAGAGAGAGTCGGCCCTCTACTTACAAAAACCTCTGAGTACGAAAAATCCAGGTTACGAAAAACATTTTCCTAAATTTTTGTCGTCTTTTTCAAAAATTCAAACAATACATGAGTTGCTCTCTCATTGACTGTCCCCCAACATCCCGCCTTGCTGGCCTTCCATTGGTCAGGAGGGAGCTAAACTGTACCCACACTTCCTGTACCCATACTTCCTGTTTGTCACACTCGTGAAGGGGAGTTCAACAGGACTGCTGGCTTGTTTTGAGATTGATCATTGCAGAGTTATATTTCGTTATCCATCATGGACCCCACGAAAGTGATTCCTGGTGACACAGAAAAGAAGTGGGTTCCGTTATCAATCGAACTGAAGCAGGAGATAATAAAAAATACAAAAGTGGGATGCGGTTGAGTGAAATCGCACAGGAGTATGGCTGAAACCTCTCTACAATCGGGACGATATTGAAACAGAAGAAGACCTTAAAGCGGAAATACAGTGACTTCTTTTCCTTTCGGCTTTTCCCTTCAGGGATCGCCACAGTGAATCATCTGCCTCCATCTCACCCTATCCTTTGCATCTTCTTCTCTTACACCAACGACCTTCATGTCCTCCTTCACCACATCCATGAATCGTCTCTTTGATCTTCCTCTAGGCCTTCTGCCTGGTAGTTCCAACCTCAACTATACCTCCTCTGTACATGTCCAAACCATCTCAATCTAGCCTCTCTGATGTCCTCATTCCTAATCCTATCCATCCTCGTTACTCCCAAAGAGAACCTCAACATTTTCATCTCTGCTACCTCCAGCTCTGCCTCCTGTCTTTTCCCCAGGGCCACTGTTTCTAAACCATCAACACTGTCTTGTACACTTTTCCTTTCATTCTTGCCGATACCCTCCTATCACACAACACACCGGACACTTTTCTCCAACCATTCCAACCTGCCTGCACACGCTTCATCACCTCTTTTCCACATTCTCCATTGCTCTGGATTGTTGATCCTAAGTACTTAAAATCCTCCAACTTTCTTATCTCTGCTCCCTGTAACCTCACCGTTCCTCTTGGGTCCTTGTCATTCATGCACATGTATTCTGTCTTACTGAGGCTAATCTTCATTCCCCATATGACAGGGTGCCGAGAGAAGAACTGTGGTATTGCATGAGGAAGTCTGGAGTGGCAGAGAAGTATGTTAGAGTGGTGCAGGACATGTATGAGAGATGTAAGACAGTGGTGAGGTGTGCTGTCGGTGTGACAGATGAGTTTAAGGTGGAGGTGGGACTGCATCAAGGGTCAGCTCTCAGCCCCTTCTTGTTTGCTATGGTGATGGGCAGGCTGACAGACGAGGTTAGACAAGAATCTCCATGGACTATGATGTTTGCAGATGACATTGTGATCTTTAGTGAGAGCAGAGAACAAGTGGAGGAAAATCTAGAGAGGTTTAGGTATGCCCATGGAAAGGAGAGGAATGATGGTTAGCCTCAGAAAATCAGAATACATGTGTGTGAATGAGAAGGACCCAGGAGGAACAGTGATGTTACAGGGAACAGAGATAATGAAGGTGGAGTATTTTAAGTACTTAGGCTCAACAATCCAGAGCAATTGAGAGTGTGGAAAAGAGGTGAAGCGTGTGCAGGCAAGCTGGAATGGTTGGAGAAAAGTGTCCGGTGTGATGTGTGATAGGAGGGTATCGGCAAGAATGAAAGGAAAAGTGTACAAGACAGTGTTGAGGCCAGTGGCGTTGTATGGCTTAGAAACAGTGGCGCTGAGGAAAAGGCAGGAGGCAGAGCTGGAGGTAGCAGAGATGAAAATGCTGAGGTTTTCTCTGGGAGCAACGAGGATGGATAGGATCAGAAATGAGTACTTCAGAGGGACAGCCCATGTCGGACGTTTTGGTGACAAAGTCAGAGAGGCTAGATTGAGATGGTTTGGACATGTGCAGAGGCGGGATAGTGAGTATATTGGCAGTAGGATGCTGAGGTTTGAACTGCCAGGCAGAAGGCCTAGAGGAAGACCAAAGAAGAGATTTATGGATGTGGTGAAGGAAGACATGAATGTCGTTCGAGTCAGAGAAGAACATGCAGAGGTCAGGGTGAGACGGAGGCGGATGATTTGCTGTGGTGACCCCTGAAGGGAGCAGCCGAAAGGAAAAGAAGATATATATATATATATATATATATATATATATATATATATATATATATATATATATATATATATATATTCAGTCTGCCCCCTTCTTACGAAATGAATCCCTTCCAGCGTCTTTTTTGGAACTTTGAGTTTTCCTAAGTAGAAGCGAATTTTACATGTAAAACGCGTGATTCATTCCAAGGCTCTCAAGACCACCCTTTAAAAATGATCAAAGCATACCTTTTAACATACTTACTTCATGTTGACCATGTCTTCTTAGCAGAGTTATCATCTTACCGGGAATCACTTTCACCTGGAGTCACACACGCGTGTGTGTGTGTGTGTGTGTGTTGACGAAGTCTTCTTAGCAGAGTTATAATCTTACAAATGTTTATGCAAGGTTAAAAGCCTGTGCCATAAAATATAGTTTGAATGACACAAACATAAACACAGTTCACACAAACTTGAACAAAATTGGAATGACCGCGTCATCACTCCTAATCACGGCCAAGGATCACGGGAGGCCAGTGGGGCAGGATGTTGAAAGAGAGCTAATGGGAGGGAGCTGCGTCATCCGTCCTCACCAATGGGAGGCCAGCGGGGCGGGATGTTGGGCGACAGCCAATGAGAGGGTAACTGGCATGTTGTTTGAATGTCACCTTTGAATGTATGAATGGCCGTCTGGTGTGTTTCATCAGAAGTTTTTTCGTGTACAGAGGACAAATATTTTGGAAAAGTTTTTTCGTACACTGGATTTTTCGTATTCAGGGGTTTTCCTAAGAAGGGGACCGACTGTATGTATGTACACACAGTCTGCCCCCTACTTACGAAATTAATCCGTTCCAGAGCCTTTTTCGTAACGGGGGAGTTTTGTAAGTAGAGGTGCATTTTACATGTAAAACGCCTGATTCGTTCCAAGGATCCCAAGACTACCCCATAAACCCTTGAAAAATGAAAGTACACCAATTTTGTATGAAATATGTGTTAAAATTAAAAGAAAGTTATGTATTAAACCATTTAAACATTTTATTAACATATTAAACCGTCTTATTAAGGGGCAGTGGTGGTCTAGTGGTATAGGGCGCTGGATCGCTGATCCAAAGGTTGGCGGTTCGAGTCCCACTCTCCACAAGGTTGTCACTGTCCCCCCAAGTGCAGCTAACTGGGTTATCAAAGGCGGGCCATGTCTCTCACTGTCTATGGTGAGAGGCATTTAAAAGAACCATTGCTGGCTTTCGTAAAGAGAAGGCTGCAAAGCCGTCAGCGTGTTTCTGTCCCTTTGCTAAAAGGGGTTGTGACAGGAAGTGCATCCAACGTAAAAACCTCTGCCAAATCAAACATGTGAATCAGCTGATTCGCTGTGGCGACTCCTGAGTAAAAGGGGGAAAAAGTCGAAAGGAAGACGGACAGATTAAACCATTTTATTAACTTATTTATTAGGGGCAGTGGTGGTCTAGTGGTATAGGGCGCAGGATCGCTGATCCAAAGGTTGGGGGTTCGAGTCCAACTCTCCACAAGGTTGTCACTAACCACCCCCCCCCCCCCCACCCAGTGCAGCTAACTGGGTTATCAAAGACGGGCCATGTCTGTCACTGTCGATGGAGAGAGGCATGTAAAAGAACCATTGCTAACTTTCGTAAAGAGCAGACTGCAAAGCCGTCAGCGTGTTTCTGTCCCTTGCTAAAGGGTTGTGACAGGAAGGGCATCCGACATAAAAACCTCTGCCAAATTAAACGTGCGAATCAGATGATTCGCTGTGGCGACTCCCGAGTAAAAAGGGGAAAAAGCCGAAAGGAAGACAGACATTAACTTATTTATTAATTAAACCATTATTAAACATTTTTTATTCACACCCACACCCACACACCTCTGTCTCTGTCTCTCTCTCTCTCTCTCTCTCTCTCTCTCTCTCACACACACACACACACACAATACATACACTACACATTAAATGTGTATTGTATACACATTAAATGTTTATTGTGGCGCTTGCGGGCTCCACCCACAAGCAGGATGCCTGAGAGGGGGGGGGGGGTCGGTGGGGGGGGCACTTTCACGTTCTACCATGGGCTTAATTAGGGAAACATGAAATACTGGGTGTCCCTTGAGTGAGGGTGGGAGTCTCAGTCAGATGGCGCTGGGGTTTATAATTTTCTATATTACATAGGGCCCAATGTATCTGGGAGACAGTTTTTTTTTGTTTTTTTTTTAGTTGACTTGCAGAGGCAGGTCCTGGGAGGAGAGCCACATTTTTGTTGCCCAACCGTGTAGGGAGGTGCCGAGGCTTTGATTCGCGCGTTCCGCCTGCCCGTTTGACTGAGGATGGAAGCCAGAGATCAAGCTGCAGGAGACTCCCAAGGTATCACACAAGGCCTTCCAATCCCTTGATGCAAACTGGGGGCCTTGGTGTGAAACAACGTCCTGGGGGATGCCATGTAGGCGAAAGACGTGTTGGACAAGGAGACCAGCTGTTTCCATTGCCGAGGGGAGTTTGGGTAGGGCGACAAAATGGACCGCCTTGGATAACCGGTCCACTACTGTCAGGATAACAGTGTTGCCCTCAGACGGGCTAAACCTGTGACAAAATCCACCATAATGTGCGACCACGGGCAATGGGGGGGACGGGTAAGGGTTGGAGGAGACCCGTGGGTGCATGATGGGAGGACTTGTTCTGGGCACAGGTGGCACAAGCTCCCACAAACTCCCTGGTGTCCGCTGCCATCGTTGGCCACCAGAAGCATTGTCGGAGCAGGAAGAGAGTTCGGTGGGCTCCGGGGTGGCAGGCTAATTTTGAGGCGTGAGCCCACTGGAGTGCTGGAATTCTGGCCGGTGGGGGAACATATAGTTGACCTTGGGGGCACCCGACGGGCTCCGGTTCCCCCTGATGGGCGTCCTGAACTAGCCGTTCTACCTCCCATTGGGCTGCTCCAAGTATACAGGAGGAGGGCAGGATGGTCTCCATGGTAGTGTCTTCACCCGAGGAGAACTGCCTGGAGAGAGTGTCTGGCTTTGTATTCCGGGAGCCAGGTTGGTATGTCAGTGTGAAGTTGATCCTCCCCAAGTCGAGTGACCATCGTGCCTGACGGGAGTTCAACCTCTTGGCTGTACGGAGGTAGGATAGGTTTTTATGGTCAGTCCAGACCACGAAGGGTTGGGCTGCTCCTTCCAGCCAGTGCCTCCACTCCTGGAGCGCCAAGACCACCGCCAGCAGCTCGCGATTCCCAACATCATAATTCTGTTCCACTGGGACAAGTGACGGGAGAAGAAGGCACATGGGAGTAGCTTCTGGTCTGTGGGAGACCGTTGGGAGAGAACCGCCCCCACCCCTGAGCCCGAGGCGTCGACTTCCACCACAAACTGCAGTGAGGGGTCTGGGTGGATCAGTCCGGGCACATGGACGAATTCATCCTGCAGCCTGTGAAACGCCACCTGGGCATTTGGGGACCACTGGAACTGTGTTTTGGGTGATGTCAACTGTGTGAGGGGGGGCTGCTCGGCGGCTGTAGTCCCGCACAAACCGGCAATAGAAGTTTGCGAACCCCAGGAACCTCTGCAGCTGTTTCCGCATCCCTGGATTCGGCCACTCCGCCACTGACTTCACCTTCACCCGATCGGGTCTTATCTGCCCCTTCTCCACGATGAACCCCACGAAAGAGACTGATGGAACCTTGCATTTTTCTGCCTTAACGAACAATCTGTTCTCCAGGAGCCTCTTCAGTACCATTCTCATGTGGCGGAGATGTTCGTCTTGGTCTCTTGAGAAGATCAGAATGTTGTCCAGGTGTACAAATACAAAGCGGTTCAGCATGTCCCTAAGCACATCGTTGACCAGAGCTTGGAAAACCGCCGGGGCATTGGTTAGTCCGAATGGCATGACCAGGTATTCGAAGTGCCCCAGGGGCGTATTGAAAGCCGTCTTCCACTCATCCCCCTCCCGATTTCAGACAAAATGGTAGGCAGTTCTCAGGTCCAGCTTGGAAGAAACGGTAGCATCGTGGAGAGGGGTGAAGGCTGAATCGATTAGAGGGAGAGGGTATTTGTTTTTTATGGTAAGCTGGTTCAGGACCGTGTAATCGATGCAAGGTCTCAGGGTCTTGTCTTTCTTTTTGACGGAGAAGAATCCTGCACCTACTGGGGAAGATGAGGGCCGAATGAAACCTGCAGCCAGCAACTCGTTAATGTATGCCTCCATGGCGTCTTTCTCCGGCTTCTAGAGGTTGTATAGTCGCTGGGAAGGGAGCGTGGAACCTGGGAGTGGTCAATGGTGTAGTCGTATGGTTGAGGAGGTAAGGAGCGAGCCCGGTCCTTTCTGAACACCTCTTGCAGGTCGTGATATTCTTTAGGCACGCCGGCTAAGTCCAGATCCTCCAGGTCGACCGGGGTTCGTGAAGCTTGGGAGGATACGGCCGTCATTAGGCAGTGTTGCAGACAGAAGTCACTCCAGCTGCGTATGGTGAGGGTGCGCCAGTCAATGTGGGGATTGTGGGTCTGCAGCCATGGCCACCCCAACACTACGGGAGAGAGAGAGGCAGGGAGAACAAACAGTTCCAAATATTCCTGGTGGTTACCGGATGTAAGAACTCTCTCTGTAGAAGCTCTTATGTAAACCTGCACGATCTGGATTCCTGTATCTCAACGTCTGAGAGCGCTCCGGGAACAGAGGACAACAAACCACACGAGTGAAATCAAGCTGGTTTATTCATCTGCTGCTCAGAGTGTGCTTCTGAGCATAAACTTTTTATACAGTATGTTTTCGTGCAAAAAGCAGACAAGATACAGAATCAGGTGTCCTTGGTTCAGAGTACATTCGTCATAGCATCGGGTGGGTGTGTGTGTGTGTGTGTGTGTGTATGTATGTGTGTGTGTGTATGTATGTGTGTGTGTGTATGTATGTGTGTGTCTGTGTGTATGTATGTGTGTGTATGTATGTGTGTGTGTGTATGTATGTGTGTGTGTGTATGTATGTGTGTGTGTGTGTGTGTGTGTATGTGTGTGTGTATGTATGTGTGTGTGTGTATGTGTGTGTGTATGTATGTGTATGTGTGTATGCATGTGTGTGTGTGTATGTGTAAATATCACCATATCATGTTATTTACATAACTGCTTGCATTCGTACGTAGGTAGGGGATAAAAGAGGGACAGCCTTGAACATCCAGTTAGGTCTGGTTGATGTTTTACACAAAACTTAGGACATCGGGGTACAACAGGATAAGGAGAACTTCTTGCTTCATGATTCAATAAACATGTGCGTATTAGGTCAGAGATATATTCTAACAGTTCCCCTCTTTTATACTTTAATGTTCATGAAGTATAAATCATTCGTTAATAAATCGTTGCAGAATACACAAAGGTTCAGCGGGTGTCGAAGGTCGGGATCTTTCAGGAGACCAGGGACCGCGGTTGATCGGGGCCTGTGCTTGAAGGGCAGCTTGAGCTGCGACGCCCTTCGCGCACTGCCTCGAGATACTCAGGTCCCCTCAAGATCCCGACTCCTCACTACACCCGGGACGAAGGGTAAGAGGTGCCGTCGGACTGCGGCGTCCAGTTGCGTATACTTTGGTCCACTAAAGCGTCCATCAGGGCCCACACACGATTCAGCAGACACCTAAGGATGCAAGGTCGAACACACACACCAACAGCAGACAAATGCATACAGGCACAAGCATGGTTAAATATGGAGTGAACATACCAAAAAAGGGAATGGAGGAAACAGAGAGCAAACAATACATTCTTCTAAAGTTACATCACGTTTCACAGTAAAATTCAAATACTGCCAGAACATGTTATTTTCAGGATGACGGTAATATGTACAAAGACCCGGGGCTGAGCACATCAGCCCGAGCAAGAGCAGAACATGGAGGGTATACATAACACAGGATATTTTCGGTTATCCGTTCCCAGTACGAGAGGGTGTAAAGGTGGTACTCGTAAGCTTATGTTGAGCCGAATCCGTTAGAAAACACTTCTCCCCTCTTAGGTGATATATGTGTCTTAAGACCTGGAACAGAGGTAATAAAGATAGACAACATCATGGTCACACAAAAACAAACAATACAATACTTCATTGTGGAGTTTTCTTCAGTCTGGTAGCATGGATCCACTGTGGAAAGAGGTCAGTTAAAATGCGGTACGGGTTACAGCGAGTATCCCCGTGGGCTCACTGTAAGGTGTGTCTCCCAAAGAGGAATTTAGTTTCACAAATTTCTTGACCAGCACATTGTCTCCTACCTTGAAGGCATGAGTGCTTGCATCGGCCGGGACCGAAGTATTCTGATTAGTGCGTTCCCAATAGTCGTTTAGGACCTTAACAAGGCCCACGGCATACTCGCTCATGTGTATATCTAAATCTTCCGTCCCCAAAGCCTGTTTTCCCTTCTTCCAAGGAGCAGGAAAGGGTCTCCCCATTACCACTTCATAAGGGGATAGATTCCCTAAGGCCACCTGCGAGGTCATCCGCAGATCCGCTAGGACCACAGGCAGCACCGAAACCCAATTCCTGGATCCGGTGGCGTGCATTGCTTTTCGTAATTTCCCTTTAATGGTTCTGTTTGTTCGTTCCACGATTCCGGAGGACTGAGGGTGATATGGGACATGGAAACGCCAATTGATCTTTAGCTCTTGGGCCAACAGTTGAGTGACTTTTGAGGTGAATGGTGTGCCTTTGTCCGAATCAATACCCAACGGGAGGCCATATCTGGGAATAATTTCCTGTGATAACTTTTGAACCACTACTCGGGTGTTTCGTTCCCACACGGAAAAGCTTCAACCCATCGAGAGAATTTATCCACGATAACCAATAGATATTTAAAGGGGCCCTGCCGGGGCATGTGAGTAAAATCTATCTGCCACTCCTGGAAGGGAGTATCTGGTTCCGGCAGATGCTGATGTGATGCATGTGGTTTGGACACATTGTTCTGTGCACAAACCAGGCATTTGTCCAGAATGCTGTGCACCGTAGAGGCTAGTTGTCGTATACAAAAATCTTTTTCCATATCTGTCACCACCCCTCTTCGACCGCGATGTGTAGGCCCGTGAAACTCGCGGACGAGGAAAGGAAGGCAGTGCGTGGGCAGACATAAGCGACCGGTCGAATCGAGTAGAATGCCGTCACTCGAGGGCTGAGAGCCCTGCGAGGACCAAAAATCAGTGTCTTCTGTGGACGCCGAGGACTGAAGGGATTTCAGATCCAAGTCAGGAGGAGGGCGCTAAGCATGTGTGAGGTTGACACCAGCGCGGGCTGCAGGAGCAGCGGCATGGAGCCAGCGAGGCAGCCTGTTTAGCCGCGGTCAGCCAAAGAGTTACCTCGTGCCTCATCAGTGTGGTCAGAGGAATGACCGCGGGTCTTTACGATCGCTAAACGGAGCGGGAGATTGCAGGACACAATAAGATCCTGGACTAAGGTGGAATGTGAAATGGGCTTACCGTCAGCAGCAGTGAAACCACGAGATTACCAGATACGGCCGAAATCATGCGCCACCCCAAAAGCGTAACGAGAGTCAGTGTATATAGTAACATCCTGGTCGGAAGCGAGAGTGCATGCCCGAGTGAGCGCATATAACTCTGCTGCTTGAGCGGAATTAAAGGGGCGAAATGCGCTTCCAAAACTTGGTCCGGTAAGGAACATACTGCGTAGCCGCAGAGGAACACTCCGTCGGAGGCTTTCGAGCATGACCCGTCTACAAACAGGGAGAGACCTGTGGAGAGAGGAGTAGACATTAAGTCGGATCTAATGCTGGTGTCATGAACAATGGTGTCCATGCAGTCATGTTCCAATGGTTCGCAGTCGTCATGAGCATTAAGCAGGCGCTGTAGAGCCTGCGCCACGTTATCTAGGGAAGAGGAACAGGATATAGTTAGGTTGTCAGTAGCACAAAGGATGGCCTCGTAACCTGAACGACGTTGAGAAGACATGTGTTGTGTAGACAGAGTATTAAGGATATGCCTAACCTGATGGCTGGTGTGTAAAACGAGTGGATGAGAGAGCACTATTTTTCTGCTTGAGAACTAACACCGCACTGGCAGCGACAGCGCTGAGACAGGCAGGTAAACCCTGAGCCACAGTATCTAGAGTTTTGGAGAGGAAAGCACAAGGCCTAAGTCCCCCCCCGTGGTCCTGCGCCAAGACTCCAGAAGCCGTGCCGGCCTGGTGAGCGACGTAGAGATGAAAGGGTTTGTTGTAATCCGGGGGCCCGGGGGCCGGCGCGGAGCAAGGGGCCGGCTGCAGGGCTTTGAATGCTTCCAGCATGTCCTCAGTCCAGACCAAGGGTTGATGGAGAGGGTCAGTGTGAGCCACGGCAGAGCGTAGCGTTTGTCATAAAAGGACCAGTCCGGGATCCATTGGCGGCAGTAGTTAATGAGCCCCAGGAAAGCCAGGAGCGCTTGTTTAGTGGCAGGCTTCTGAGTGTCCACTATGATCTTGACGCGATCCTGAGTAAGGCGTTTTATCCCGTGAGAGAGTTCATAGCCCAGATATATCACAGTGGGGAGGCAGAACTGTAACTTGGGCTTGGAGACCTTGAAACCCTTTTTTCCAGTAAGAGGAGCAACTGGACAGTGGCGTCGAGGCATAGTTCATAGGTAAACCCTGTAACCAGGAGGTCATCAGCATAAGAGTGTACGCAGGAACCAACGGGGACGTCCAAAGGACCCAACGCGTCCCTAACTGCAGCCGAAAACACGGCCGGAGAGTCAATAAATCCTTGAGGTAATCTAGTCCACGTGTACTGTCGCTGCCGGTGTGTGAAAGCGAAGAGAGGTTGTGTGCTTGGCTCAACAGGGATACTAAAAAACGCCGAGCACAGGTCGATTACGGAAAAATGCGTGTGATCGCAAGGAATAGAAGCCATAATAGAGGGCACATCCGGAACAACCGGTGAAACTGGAACGATGAGCTCGTTAATTTTTCTGAGGTCTTGTGTCAGACGCCAGGAACCGTCTGGCTTAGGAACCGGGTTCACAGGCGTGTTATAAGGGCTTGTGCACGGCACAATGATACCCTGTTCCAAAAGAGAAGCCAAAATAGTGTCGATACCCAACATTTTTTGAGGCAACAAGGGGTATTGTCGGATGTACACGGGCGAAATGTGCTTCACGGTAGCTTCATATGGGACGCAGTCCACACAACCCATGTCATTCTTATGCTCTGCCCAAAGATTGGTGGGCAGTGTGTCGAGTACAGGGGGCGAGGTGGAACTCGCCACGCACGCCGAATTAACATTAAAAGGCAAGGGCTGCGCTTGCAATGATAACAGAGAAACGGAGGAGGTGTCGCACGTTTGGATGGTCATGCTCGAATCTTGGAAAGAGATTTGGAACCCCAGAACACTCATGAGGTCACGGCCTAACAAATTAAAGGGGCATTCGGACATATGTACAAAGGAGTAGGATATTTGCAATTATAGATGACACTCTGCGTCACCCTTTTTGGCTCGAACAGTTCTTTTAACGATAGCCAGTACGAACGCATTTCATACCATTTAACATATGCCTCTTTCATGTATTCGTAATCCCATGAAGGGTTGCCCAATCCATCATAAATCATGCGATGCGCGGATGTCAGAAATCCTGCATCAAAAGTCCCATTTCGAGGAAAGTTTGGTACTTGGTCGAGTCCCTCAGTCCATCCCGCCAAATTGCTGAGCCATGGCTCAGTATAATAAGCAAGACCACATTTATTCATCCATTCCTTGGGGGTTTCCCCGGGATTAGGCTTTGGATAGGAATTTCCCATTGTTTACCCCCTAACAACAAAACAACAAAAAATACGTTGGCATACAGGAATACAGGTGCACCTTTTTTGTATAGCGCTCTTCCCAGTTATAGCAACTGAGGATAACCGTCCCAGTTATAGCAACTGAGGATAACCGTCCCAGTTATAGCAACTGAGGATAACCGTCCCAGTTATAGCAACTGAGGACAACCGTCCCTTATGAAAAGGGGATAACAGACGCTCAGATACTGCTAACCAGGTAGTCAAATCTTGTCTTACCTGATCAGGAGTATCACGTCGGGGTCACCAAATTGTAAGAACTCTCTCTGTAGAAGCTCTTATGTAAACCTGCACGATCTGGATTCCTGTATCTCAACGTCTGAGAGCGCTCCGGGAACAGAGGACAACAAACCACACGAGTGAAATCAAGCTGGTTTATTCATCTGCTGCTCAGAGTGTGCTTCTGAGCATAAACTTTTTATACAGTATGTTTTCGTGCAAAAAGCAGACAAGATACAGAATCAGGTGTCCTTGGTTCAGAGTACATTCGTCATAGCATCGGGTGTGTGTGTGTGTGTGTGTGTGTGTGTGTGTGTGTGTATGTATGTGTGTGTGTGTATGTATGTGTGTGTGTGTATGTATGTGTGTGTGTGTATGTGTGTGTGTGTGTGTGTGTGTGTGTGTGTGTGTGTGTGTGTGTGTGTGTGTGTATGTATGTGTGTGTGTGTATGTATGTGTGTGTGTGTGTGTGTGTGTGTGTGTGTGTGTGTGTGTGTGTGTGTGTGTGTGTGTGTGTGTGTGTGTGTGCGCGTGTCTGTATGTGTGTGTGTGTGTGTGTGTGAGCGTGTGTGTGTGTGTATGTATGTGTGTGTGTGTGTGTGTGTGTGTGTGTGTGTGTGTGTGTGTGTGTGTGTGTGTGTGTATGTATGTGTGTGTGTATGTGTGTGTGTGTGTGTGTGTGTATGTGTGTGTGTGTGTGTGTGTGTGTGTGTGTGTGTGTGTGTGTGTGTGTATGTATGTGTGTGTGTGTGTATGTGTGTGTGTGTGTGTATGTGTGTGTGTGTGTATGTATGTGTGTGTGTATGTGTGTGTGTGTGTATGTGTGTGTGTATGTGTGTGTGTATGTATGTGTATGTGTGTATGTATGTGTGTGTGTGTATGTGTAAATATCACCATATCATGTTATTTACATAATTGCTTGCATTCGTACGTAGGTAGGGGATAAAAGAGGGACAGCCTTGAACATCCAGTTAGGTCTGGTTGATGTTTTACACAAAACTTAGGACATCGGGGTACAACAGGATAAGGAGAACTTCTTGCTTCATGATTCAATAAACATGTGCGTATTAGGTCAGAGATATATTCTAACACCGGACAAAGTGAGCTTCACTGGCTTGGTCTTGTGCGTGACGTGAGCTATGAGTCGGCCATCTATGGCCAGTACCTCCTTGGGGGTCTCGAGTTCACACACGGGCAGGTCGTGGAGCTCAACCATCCCTGGATCGATAAAGTTAGTGTCAGTGCCTGAGTCAATAAATACGTCTACAGGATGAGTGTTGCACAGAGTGTAGCATACCTTGTACTTGCAGGCGATTTCCAGGTGTCGTGGCCCTTGCCACGCGGTGCACTGGGCGAGGTAATGGCCCTTCTCTGCGCAGTAGATGCAGAGATGGTTGGCCAGCCGCCAGTGCTTCTCTTCAGCCGTCAGTCTGGTGCGGTTCACCTGCATGGGTTCTTGACTGTCATCCTCCCTTAGAGGGGGGAATGGCGAGTGAGTTCGAGGTGGGGCCTCCTTCCGGGCTCTATCCCACTTTCTCAGCCAGTTGTCCAGTCTGGTAGACAAGGCGATTAACTCCAAGAGTAGTTGTTTCGTCTCGTCCGTGAGCTCGTCTTTCAGCCGTTCACTAAGCCCCTTGCAGGAAAGCCCCCCGAAGTGCAGGGTCGTTCCATTTGCTTTCGATGGTGAGAATCCGGGATCGGATGGCGTACTCCGCCACCGACTGTGAGCCTTGCCGAATTCGTAGGAGGTGGGAGCTCGCCTCTTCCCCTTTCGCCGGACAATCAAAAACCCTCTTCATTTCTCGCATGAACTGGTCTAACTGGGAGCATAATTCCGGGGTATGGGTGGCGACCGCTCGCGCCCAGGACGAGGCCTGCTCCGTGAGTAGGTTCATGATGAAGGCGGTTTTTGCTTGATCAGTGGAGTATGTGAGTGGTAGCTGTATGAAGACAAGGAACACTGGTGAAGGAATTGTGCGCAGGAGCCGATCGCGCCCGAATACCTGGCTGGCGTGGGGATGAGAGGTTCTCGGTGCGCAGGGAGTATAGTTGGTGCTGGCGCAGCTGCCGCAGCGGAACGTGAAGGGTGTGGGGGTGGGGTCGCGGCAGCGAGGTGAGTGGCGACAGCGTCCCTCCTTCCGCCAAGCTGTGCCAAGCTGGTGGTGATGTGCTGGAGATTTTCCATCATCTGATGCAAGGTCGTTCCAGCACTGCGCCCTGGTCGGATAGTGCCTGCTGAAGCTGCGCGGTCTCCGCTGGGTCCATGTTTCAGGTCAAAAGATTCTGTTAAACCTGGGGTGTATGCATTGGACCCAGAGATGCAGGAGACCAAAAGGTTCAAACGATTTCTTAAACATTAGGAACTGTAAATCACAGGAATACTGAGTCAATGGAACTGGTTCGAGCACAAAGCAAGAACCAGGGGTCAAAGAGAAAGCTGAGGAGCAGAATCACGGGGAAAACAATATTCGGCGGAGGGAACCGCGCTGCTCCCATTTACAGCTGGCTGCTTGCTGATCGCAGATTGGGACCAGGTGGGCTCTGCTGGAACTCGCCTGCCGGAAACCACCATGCCCCTCGCCAGCGCCTGCAATGACTAGAGGAGAGAATTAATGCCGCCAGCTGGCACAGACCATAACAATTACAGTACCTGTTTGAAAGATCAGAGGTCTTCATTCAATATTAACTTGCTTCCTTGCGAGATTGAAGGTCTTCTCCCACGGAGCACTCTGTTTTAATATCATGCCGAAATAATCGCCTCCGTCACTGTATTTCCACTTTAAGGTCTCCTTCTTGTTCAATATCGTCCCGATTGTAGAGGGGTTTCCGCGATAATGAAATATAATGCTGCACGATCAATTTCAAAACAAGCCAACAGTCAACTCTCCTTCACGCGTGTGACAATACGGAAGTATGGGTAACAGCTCCCTCCTGGCCAATGGGAGGCCAGTGGGGCGAGATGTTGGGGAGACAGCCAATGAGAGAACTCGCGCATCGTGTGAAATTTTGATTGGCGCGTTTGAATTTTGAATGCCGCATTTGGCACTTTTCGTAAGAGGAGGTTGTTTTTGTATCCCGGGGACGAAAACTTAGGAAAATGTTTTTCATAACCCGGAATTATCGTACCCAGGGGGTTTCGTAAGTAGGGGTCCGACTGTATATACATACAGGGAACCCTCACTTTCCATGGTTAATTGGGACCGAGATCCCCACGCGACCATCGGAATCCACGAAGTAGGATCATTCCCAAACCCCTTAACCCTCTGACTGACGTATACATACATGTATATGTGGATATGATATCAATAAATAAAATAAATATCAATAAAAAAATAATGCATAAGATGTAAATAAAATATAAATACACACATGTACAGATGCACACGTGCACACACACTCAGATGCACACCTCATAACAATGTAAGTAGTTTTAATGGGAGGATTTTGGTTGTTTTTTATTTTTGTTTGTTTAGGGTTTTTTTTGGTTTTTTTGCATAATTGGCCCTGTTTTTGCCACATTTCCTTAACTTTTTCCCCTATTCTTGCTTAATTTCCTTATTTTTTAATTCAATGAATACAGTCGGCCCTTGACTATTCATGGTTTTGCACTCACGGTTTGAGTATTTACAGACTGCCGAGCAACTGTCACGTGATTCAAATTCAGCCAATGGCTGTCCTCTTTCCTGCTGATTGGTTGAAGTGATGTAACGCCCCTTTTTCCTCATTTGCGCACAAGTTGGCAATGAGCCTTTTTTTAGTGTGTTTAAATTACCAGTTAAGTTCTATGATGTCACACAAACACCTGGTAAGCACCAGAAAATGACATTGGCTGTCTCTTCTGAAGAAATAAGACTTTCTCCGGAAGCAACGACAGTTTCACATCATTGCTGAAGAGGAATAATCGTCTGAACTGTTGTAAAACACTCGACTATTAAAGTCTTTTTCAATTATTATTCCAGTACATGACATAAGGTAATGTTTAAAATGTTTGTGTGTTATATTTTATTTACTGTGGCATAGCATGTTTCTCTTTTTTTTTCTTTTTTTTTTTGTTTATCGAATTTATTACATTTCATGTTCTTTTATGTTCTTTTTGTTAGTCTGTGTTTTGGGGGACATTAATTTTGGTGCTGTGCCTCTAACTGTTTACTTCCCTTCAGCGGAGGGGCGTGGCAGAGTTGCTCTGCCACGCCCCTCCGCTGAAGGGCGTGGCAGAGTTGCTCTGTAGCACTCACCAGAATTCACTATTCTTATTTACTCCCAATAAACAAAAGCACGCTCACCTCTGCGCCAGAGGATTAACTCACAACATCACTGCTTCTTTGGTTTGTCACGCTCTCTAACTCTAAAATTCTGTTTTGTACTCGCTGATATACCTGAATTCAGTCATCTCATGCCTAATGCAATACGTTCCTCTAGTAGGCATTTTTGAAAACTACAGTGCTGTATGTTTTTCATAGAATGCTTTAAAGGTGTTTTTATCTGTATGCTGTATAATGTTTATATTTTATCAACAATAAATATAACAGTAAAAATTGAAAAGTTTTTCTTAATCTGTCCTACATTTTACGACATTAATACTGTATTAATGAGTAAAACTGTCTATAGAATGTGTTTAAGAAACATATTTTAGTGCATGTAATAGATACATAGTATTTTACTTCCGGCTGCTCATTCGCGCATGTGACGTGATACATGGGGTTTTACTTCTGGGTACAGAACTTGCGGATTATCCCAATTTGCGGGAGGGCCCGGAACCGAACCCCACGCGAATGCCAAGTGCCTACTGTATTTAAAATAAACAAAAAAAAAAAACGATGCACTCAAGCCACATGAATTGAAGTGTGAAGTCCGTGGGGATTTCGTCAGTAGGGGTCGCATTTTACATGTTACGCGCCTAATTCGTTCCAAGGCTCCAGTCTTTGGACTTGATAAACCCCATAAACCCTTTAAAAATGATAAAAGTACACCAATTTTGCATGAAATGTGTGTTAAAAGTAAAAGAAATTTATTTATTAAACCATTTAAACATTTTATTAACATATTAAACCATTTTATTAACATATTTATTAATTAAACCATTATTAAACATTTTTTATTAAAACATACACACACACATGCACTCTCTCTCTCTCTCTCGTGCACGCGTGCTGTGGGCCACGCCCACAAGCCATGGAATTCAAAGCGCATTCCCTGCTTGACATATCGAAGGTCCAAACTCAACTTTAACTTGATTCCTTGAGGGATCGGAATTCCTGATGAGTTCAAATGCACCCACATTTATTAAACATTTACTGAATTAAACAACTTAAAAAAACTAAACTAAAAACAAAAGAGTGAAGCTTCTTTCTCTCTATCTCGCTCAGAATTACAGTACCTGTTTGAAAGATCAGAAGTCCTCACTGTATTTCTGCTTTAAGGTCTCCTTCTGGTTCTGCTTCATCCCTTCTAGCCAATGGGAGGCCAGCGGGGCAGGATGTTGAGAGACAGCCAATGAGAGAGCAGCTCACGGATCGTGTGAAATTTTGATTGGCGCGTTTGAATTTTGAATTTCTTTTCGTAAAAGGGAGTTGTTTTCGTATCCCAGGGACGGAAACTTAGGAAAATGATCTTCGTAACCCGGGGATTTCGTACCCAGGGGACTTCGTAAGTAGGAGGCCGACTGTATTGTGTTTCCTTCTGTAATTGGCCTTCACATCTCTAATCTTGACTCTCAGTAAACTTTGTCTCTCATATCCTCAACCTTGCCTGTCCTGAAATCCCTGTTCTTGTTGTTAAAGAGGGATTTGTTGTCTGTAGTCACCAAATGTTTGTTATCCGGATAACAATAGACTGTTTAAGATGAAATAATGGCGTCTGTGTGGAAATCCATGTGGTGTGAAATACACTCAGTGAGACCATCAATGTCATCTCCGTGACGTTCACAGAGCGTGTCTGTCTCTCTCTCTCTCTTGCTGTAGAAATGACATCACATCATATGCAGAAGACTGAACTGCATCTGATATTTCACAGAACCTGAATTCTACCTATGTAACACGGTTCTTATGTCGTTCTGACTAGTCGGTGGCTGTCAGATATCGCAATTTTAATGATTCTGATGATATGATGTGATGTGATTTCTGCAGAGAGAGAGAGAGAGACAGAGAGAGAGGGAGAGAGGGAAACGGGGGAGAGAGTGAGAGTCAGAATGAGAGACAGGGGGAGAGAGAGGGAGACAGAGGGGGGACACAGAGAGAGAGAGAGAGAGGGAGAGGGTCAGAGGGAGAAATGATGAACTAAACTGTGTAATTGTACGTGAAGCTGCAGATGGAGTCCAGATCACTGTCTGTCTATCACTATGTCTATCTATCACTATCACACTGTCTATCACTCTGTCTGTTTGTCTGTCACGATCTCGATATCACTATCACTCTGTCTGTCTATCCACCACTGTCAATCACGGTCTATCTATCACTGTTTATCACTCTGCTTGTCTATCTCTCACTCTTGTCAATCACTGTCTGTCTACTTGTCCGTCTCAAAATTAGCATATTGTGAAAAAGTTCATTATTTTCTGTAATGTACTGATAAAAAATAAACTTTCATATATTTTAGATTCATTTCACACCAACTGAAATATTTCGGGTCTTTTATTGTTTTAATACTGATGATTTTGGCATACAGCTCATGAAAACCCAAAATTCCTATCTCAAAAAATTAGCATATTTCATCCGACCAATAAAAAAGTGCTTTTCATACAAAAAAAGTCAAACTTCAAAGAATTATGTTCAGTTATGCACTCAATACTTGGTCTGGAATACTTTTGCAGAAATGACTGCTTCGTGGTATGGAGGCAATCAGTCTGTGGCACTGCTGAGGCGTTATGGAGGCCCAGGATGCTTCGATAACGGCCTTAAGATCATCCACAGTGTTGGGTCTGGTGTCTCTCAACTTTCTCTTCACAATATCCCACAGATTCTCTATGGGGTTCAGGTCAGGAGCGTTGGCAGGCCAATTGAGCATAGTAGTACCATGGTCAGTAAACCATTTCCCAGTGGGTTTGGCACTGTGAGCAGGTGCCAGGTCGTGCTGAAAAATGAAATCTTCATCTCCATAAAGCTTTTCAGCAGATGGAAGCATGAAGTGCTCCAAAATCTCCTGATAGCTAGCTGCATTGACTCTGCCCTTGATAAAACACAGTGGACCAACACCAGCAGCTGACATGGCACCCCAGACCATCACCGACTGTGGATACTTCACACTGGACTTCAGGCATTTTGGCATTTCCTTCTCCCCAGTCTTCCTCCAGACTCTGGCACCTTGATTTCCGAATGACATGCAAAATTTGCTTTCATCCAAAAAAAGTACTTTGGACCACTGAGCAACAGTCCAGTGCTGCGTCTCTGTAGCCCAGGTCAGCCGCTTCTGCCACTGTTTCTGGTTCAAAAGTGACTTGACCTGGGGAATGCGGCACCTGTAGCCCATTTCCTACACACGCCTGTGCACGGATGTTTCTACTCCAGACTCAGTCCACTGCTTCCACAGGTTCTCCAAGGTCTGGAATCGGCCCTTCTTTCACTTTTTCCTTCCCACAGACGTCCCACTGAGGTGGCTTGATCGAGCACTCTGGGAACAGCCTATTCGCTCAGAGATTTCTTTCTGTGTCTTACCCTCTTGCTTGAGGGTGTCAATGATGGCCTTCTGGACAGCAGTCAGGTCGGCAGTCTTACTCATGATTGCGGTTTTGAGTAATGAACCAGGCTGGGAGTTTTTAAAAGCCTTAGGAATCTTTTGCAGGTGTTTAGAGTTAATTGGTTGATTCAGATGATTAGGTTCATCGCTCGTTTAGACTACCTGAACTTGATATGCTAATTTTTTGAGATAGGAATTTTGGGTTTTCATGAGCTGTATGCCACAATCATCAGAATTAAAACAATAAAAGACCTGAAATATTTGAATTGGTGTGCAATGAATCTAAAATATATGAAAGTTTAATTTTTATCGGTACATTACAGAAAATCATGAACTTTATCACAATATGCTAATTTTTTGAGAAGGACTAGTATCTATTACTCTGTCTGCCTCAGTCTGTCTGAATGTCTATCACTCTACCTACCTCTCTGTCTATCACTATATCTGCCTTGTCTATCACTATCAGTCTGTCTGTCAGTATCTATCTATCTGTCTGTCTGTCCATCGCTCATTGTCTCACTCTATCTGTCTATCTATCACTATCCCTCTGCATCACTCCGTCAATCTTTCACTCTGTTTATCTGTCACTCTACCACAGTGTATTACTCTGTATCACTCTTTCTATCCATCACTCTGTATCACTCTATCTATCAGTCTGTCTATCTATCACTGTCAGTCACGCTCTGTCTATCTATCACACTGTTTCAGTCTTACCTGTCTATCACTCTGTCTGTCTATCTAGCACTCTGTTTATATATCACTGTCAATCACTCTATCACTCTGTCTATCACTGTCTGCCGATCATTCTATCTGTCTATCTCCATCACTCTGTCTGTCTTTCTTTCGATCACTCTGTCTGTCTATCGATCTATCTGTCTATCTAGTTCCACAGGACGTGTGGTTCAAGAGTTAAATAAAGTTTTGTTTGTGAATAAATATTTTTCGCTTTTCCTGGTGTACCCTTGGTACTGCAGATGGGCTAAAATAAATCAATCTAGTTTCTTCAGAACAGTCCAGAGGGGTGTTCTGTCATGTCCTGGTGTTTACTTCATGTAATGCCATTGGCTTTATTGTGATCGAGCTCTGGAGGTCGTGTCGTGCTCCACAGTGCCCATATGTCCCTTGGAGGAGTGGGGTCCTGGGTTTTTATTAGTGAATGCTTGAGTTATGTGTTTAACACCGCTCATGACTGTGGTGGTCATGAGTGTGGTGTTTCACCACATTCAGATAGCAATACTAATTTATTTTTTTTAAAGTGAACGTATTGGAACTATCAAAAGCAGAGAAACATTAAAGCAACTGATTGTGTCAATCAAGCTTTATACCGTTGAGCCCCTGACCTGTCTCTTGCTGCCAAGTTTGAAGGAAGGTGGATCCTAATTTTGGTCCAACAGTCAACCAAGTCGCAAGAATTTGTTTGAATATTGAGGAATGAATGATTGATTATTTTTGGTTTATATTAAGAACTTTCCCATGGTCCCTCTCCTGCAAGGTTGCAGATGAAAGAACAGTATTGTGCTCTTGTGCAGCTGTTCACACAGCGTGTGTAAGACTGTGTGCCCATGCTAGTCAGGGTTCACTTCACTTATTTAATTATTTTCCACCGCACTGTCTGATGTGTCTGTGAATGATGGACTCTAAAATCTGTTGGTGGATTTTGGCAGAGTAGTGGAAAAAAAGCCCACAGGATCCAGGTATTGATAGGGGTGAGTTGGCTCATCTGTATCGCCACCAGTATTTCACATGGAGGTAAAATTCTCCATATACTGCTATGACAGAATTTTGGGGCATTCAATGATCACCTCCAAATCTGATACAAAACCTTTCCAGAGAGTTCCAATCTGATTTATTTACTGAGTGTTAGGGTAAATGATTAACCTCTGGCATCACATGACATTCAATGGCAAAGATGTCTTTTTTTTTTTAAACTTGATGCCATGCATGAATGACCTTCAAGGCCCAAGCCACATCGCCACATCCCTCCACCAAGTTCTATATACGGATTCATATACGGGTAGGTCGTGGAGCTCAACCATCCCCGGATCGATAAAGTTAGCGTCAGCGCCTGAGTCAATGAATACGTCTCCAGAATAGGAGTGTTGTGCAGAGTGTAGCGTACCTTGAACTTGCAGGCGCTTCCTGAGTGTTGTGGAGTATCCTCTCATAGCTGTCAGACCTTGCCGCGCGGGGCACTGGGCGAGGTAATGGCCCTTCTCGGCGCAGTAGATGCCGTTGGTCCCCGCCGGTGCCTCTCCTCAGCCGTCAGTCTGGTGCGGTTCACCTGCATGGGTTCTTGACTATCATTCTCCCTTAGAGGAGGGAATGGCGGGTGAGTTCGAGGAGGGGCCTCCTCGGGCCCTGTGGAGGGACCCGTGGACGGGTAGATAAGACTGGTCCGCGCCTCCTGGAATCCATCCCTCTCTCTCAGCCTGGTAGACAAGGTAATCAACTCCTCAAGAGTAGTTGTCTCATCTTGTGCCACGAGCTCGTCTTTCAGCCTTTCATTTAGACCCTGCAGGAAAGTGACCTGGAGCGCGGGGTCGTTCCAGCCGCTTTCTATGGTGAGAATCCGGAATCGGATGGCATACTCCGCCACCGACTGTGAGCCTTGCCGAATTTGTAGGAGCTGGGAGCTTGCCTCCTCCCCTTTCGCCAGACGATTGAAAACCTTTTTCATATCTTGCATGAACTGGACAAACTGGGAGCATAATTCTGGGGTTATGGGTGGCGACCGCTGGCGCCCAGGATGAGGCTTGCCCCATGAATAAGCTCATCAGTAGACCAGTAGGCTGTTATTAATAACAAGATTTGTTGCCAACACTTTTAATAGTCGATTTTTATCGATTTGTTGTTGCAAGACTAGTTCGTACCATACACGTTCTCAACCTTTACAACAATTACAGTCCGCCCCCTTCTAAAGAAATGAATTCGTTCCAGAGCCTTTTTCGGAACCTGGAGTTTTTGTAAGTAGAGGTGCATTTTAAATGTAAAACGTGTGATTCGTTCCAAGGCTCCCAAAACTACCCCATAAACCCTTTCAAAATGATAAAAGTACACCAATTTTGTATGAAATGTGTGTTAAAAGTAAAAGGAATTTATTTATTAAACCATTTAAACATTTTATTAACATATTTATTAATTAAACTATTATTAAACATTTTTTTATGAACCAATTTTTTATTAACCAAACAATATTAAACATTATTAAACATTTGTGACGTGCTCCGCCAAGTGTGGGCGGCGTCGTGGCCGACACCGGAACTTTTGGGGCGGAACATGACTTGTCCTGGACCTCCAATCTGTCAAGCAGGCAAGTGCGCTTTGAACACTGTTTAGTACTCAACATTCACTCGTTTGCTTGAGAGATCGGAGGTCCGGATGAGCCACGCCCCGTCTCGGGGGCTCCAGTGTTGGTTGCGACGGGTAGAGTGTGCCACGTTTGTGGTGCAGTGGTGCAGGTGCAGGTTGCTCCAATTTAGGCAGAGCCTCAATTATTATTCCAGTCTATCAAATATAATGTGAAGTGCATTTGCAGAAAAATATTTTTCACTTGGTAAGTCACTGCTGGGGTAAAACTGACACACGCCAATTTCCTAAGTGAATGTATGTAAAATATATAAGTTTGTTACTCATTAAACTTCTGATGCAGAGCTTAAAGCCAGAGAAAATATTCCCACTGGCATGCTGGAAAAAAACCAACATTGTAACATATTTTGTTTTTAACAAATTCAAAAAGAAATATGAATCGGGGTAAATTTTGTGGTTTATTTCAGAGACATTTGGAAATAAAATTTTGAGTTGAGTTCAAACTCTTTACTGCCGTTTGATGTTTGAAATCAGTTTCGAAGGTTTAACCATACTTGTCTGTTGTTGAAACTTGCCCGTCCGCCCACTGTGTCCAAATCACATGGAAATGGTCTCAATCGTTTGTGTCACATTTTGTGCTAATAGAAATTATTGTCCTCGTATTTTCAGGGATGGGAATTTTCCGCCAATGGGCGGATTTCCGCCTTTTTGTATGTCAAATGGGTAATTTTTGAGATCAATGCAAGTTCGGTGCAAAAATGTCTGTGTGTGTGTGTGTGTGGGGGGGGGGGGTGTTGTGCTGTCATGTCTGGTCATTATATCCAAATACGCGAGGTGCTACCCTCGTTTTGTTTATCTGTGTGGTTGTTGATATCGCCTAGTGAAGTGAAACACAGCTGGTTCTGATTTATTGCACGTGTCAGGCATCGTAATATGATATGCCAGGCTGGTCATCTAGCTGTGGGCCCGTGGCACAGAGAGCAAATGTCAGATCATCAACAGAAGTGATCGTGCAGTATTATGTATAAATATGACTATGAATGATATTATTTAAGTCTTATTATAGTATTAAATTATAAAGCTTCGCTTCAGGTGGCATTTTTAACAGAATAATGAATACACAATTTCATTGTCATTTAAATAAAAATAGCAAAAAAACAAGCCATGAAATAAAACAAAAACAAGAATAAATCTCTCGCATTTAAATCTATTCATCTATTTTCAATGCCATGTCACTGGCGAAGCGGAGAGCCAATCCTTTCTGTATGTGGGCAGGCCCGATACCTTGAAATTTTATTGGATTGTAACAATAGCCACAGACTGTGCGTGTTGTTTTTGTGTAGAGATAAATTTCCCTTGTTTTTGCAAGCAAACACAAATGGACAGACATGGAAAAACTTCAACCCGCAAACCGGCTGATTGCCAAAACTTGGAACGTGCTTCCTGTCACATAAACACTGCAGCGTGTCGATTCCTCACCCCGTATCAACTAGAATATAAAGCCAGCAGCAAAACGATGCAGCACCAGAATTCGCATTAATAGTAAGCAGTGCTGTAGTGGTGGGTACACGCTGTGTACTCACTTGTTTTAGTGGCTGAGTTGCGTGTACTGACTTAATTTGGTCTACTTTATAGTTGATCAACGTAAATTTCCGCGACTGTGTAAATAAAAAGCGGAGATGAAGTGCTAAATAGTTACAAAGCCAAAGCCACACCCTCCTCGCGCTCCACGCCTTAGATGTTTCGCTGCCATCGTGTACGCACTTATTTTTTGACCACTACAGCACTGATAGTAAGAAGTAATTTTCTTATTAATACATAACTTCATTATGACAATTCTTCTTCTTTTCCTTTCGCCTTTTCCCTTCAGGGGTCGCCACAGCAAACCATAGGCCTCCATCTCACCTGATCCTCTGTATCTTCTACTCTTACTCCAATGACCTTCATGTCCTCCTTCACCACATCCATAAATCTTCTCTTTGGTCTTCCTCTAGACCTTCTGCCTGGTAGTTCTAACCTCAGCATCCTATTACCAATATGCTCACTATCCCTCCTCTGTACATGTCCAAACCATCTCAATCTAGCCTCTATGACTTTGTCTCCAAAACATCTTACATGGGCTGTCCCTTTAAATTCAGTCTTATTATATTCTAAAATTGTTGGTCTTCTTTTTCAATTTAGTTGGATTCAGTATTAATATATACAGTGATACCTCAGCTCACGAACATAATTGGTTCCCAGAAAGTGTGTGTGAGGCGAAAAGTTTGTCTTCCGAACATTTATTTCCCATAAGAAACCATTAAAATGAGAATAATCCGTTCCCAGGTCCCCATAAAACATAATTTTCTACTAAATAAGCCTTAAAACTACACAAAAATATACCTTATTTTATGTATAATAAATGTGCTCTTGTATTGTAATTAAAGAAATAAACTGTACTGTATAATAAAGTGGTTTTATTTACCTTTGTGATGGTAGTTGATGGCTTGATGGAATGGAGTGGGAGGAGGGAGGGAGGGAGGGACTTACTGTTTGGAAGGAGTGTTTGGAAACGCCTACTGTTTGGAAACACCCTTAGCCACACACGCACCCTTAATAGCTTCCTTGTTCTTAAGGATGGGAGCAATGGTAGACTTAGCGTACTGGTACTGGGACGCTGAGTCACACAAACGCACACCTCGTTCGTGTTTTTCAATGATCTCCGCCTGTGGTGGGGTCTTTTCGTCCCATAATAGCAAAAGTACACTCAATATGGTCCAAAATGTCTATCAAACACAAACCACGTCCGCACTCAAAGAAAGGGTGTGGCGAACTGTGACGCCCGTGAGCGTCGTCAGCTTCTCGTGGCCGCCACCGTGGCGCTGTTCGACCGCGTGGTTTGATTCGTCCACCGAAAACTAGTTCGTCAGCAGAGACTATATGCTCGCAAATTTAATGTTCTTGAGGCGAAAAGTTCGTGAGCTTAAGCGTTCGTCAGCGGAGGTTTTACTGTGTGTGTGTGTGTGTGTGTGTGTGTGTGTGTGTGTGTGTGTGTGTGTGGGTGTGTGTGGGTGGGTGGCTCTCGGAGGATTAGATTTTTTGGTTCTCTTAGTCAAAAGAGTTCCCGAGCCCTTTTTTAAAGTATTTGAAATTAAAACTGGCAGCATGGTGGCGTAGTGGTTAGCACGTCCACCTCACAGCAAGAAGGCCTGGGTTCGATTCCTGGCCTGGGTGTGGTTTCCTCCGGGTGATCCGGTTTCCTCCCACAATCCAAAGACATGCACAGTAGGTTAATTGGCTGTTGTAAATTGCCCATAGGTTTGCATTGTGCAGAAGGCAATGGCAAACCACTGCACTAATCCTGCCAAGAAAACCTCCATGAAGACGATAACCAGGGCGTTGCCCTTCATGGCGTGTCGGCGATGGTCATCCTACAACTCAGGCACTAGATAGATAGATAGGAATTAAAACTAGGCCCACTGTAGGCCTATAACTGTAAATTATTTTTTTTCATAATTTTAATAATTAATTTTCATAAGGTTCTCTTTAAAGATATTCCTTCCAGGAGACATCAATTAAGCTCCTTTTTGTAAGTATAACCCCAAACCTTTTGGGGGAGGTTCACCCCCTGAACCCCCCCATCAAGGGCGCTGCCCCCACACCCTCGAAGGGGACCTAGGCGGCCCCCTTGACCCCTGCCAATTTTTCCTCCTTTTCCATAAAGGCCTGTTCTCGTCCCTGTATTTTACAAGTAGCCTATTACAATTTTATTCCATGCCCTGCGATTAACCGGTGAGCTGTCCAGGGTGTACTGTGCACTAGCCCAGATTTGGCTGAGATCGGCGCCAGCCTCCCCACTACTCTAATTAGATTAAGCTGTTCAGAAATGAAATGAATAATTTTTATTCCACACGCATGAATCTCATACAAAGTCCACATCTTGTTGACGAAAATAGCATCTCTTTGTGTTCACTGCCCTATGCTGCTGGTTTAACTGTACTTTCTTCTTCTTTTCCTTTCGGCTTTTTCCCTTTCTCTGGAGTCGCCACAGCGAATCATCTGAGGTCCTGTCTTTACAAGATTAAACACAAGAGCTTAATTTCTCAACTCAGGGGTATCAGTAAGAAATTAAACAAAATAATTTTTAAATCATGAGAGAGAAATCATTTCTTTCAAAAGCACAAACATAGCACCAACGATTGAGACAACTTTGTGAGATCTGGACATGGTCGGGGGAGCTGAGTGACATCACAAGCCAGGAAATACATTTTATAATAACTTAAATAGCACCAACAATATTTTACGGTGCAAATGAATAACGGTGCTATTTTCAAATTGTGAGAAGTTGGGGGACCAATTTCTAAGTTCTCACTTTCTCATGTTGTCCCCAGGTGGTGATAAATTGTGCCATTCCTAAGGGACTGAAATATAACCAGGCAACGCTGACGTTCCATCAGTGGCGTGATGCACGACAGGTCTACGGGCTTAACTTTGGCAGCAAGGAGGACGCTAACGTATTTGCCAGTGCCATGATGCATGCTCTGGAGGTGCTCAACTCTCAGGATGCAGGTGAGTTGGATATTTTTGGAGCTGCCTGTAGCAGCAGTGTGAAGTATTTCTGCAGTAATGTTGAAGGGGCTGAGGGTAGAATGCGAGAATTTAAAAATGTTTAAGAACCGTATGGTGTTGAACTCACTCAAAACCCAACTGGTGAGGCACTTTTTTTTCTGCATGAGTGTACAACACCGTTTGTGATGGCAAGGACACTTTTTGGTCTCTTTGCCAGGGGTGTCACTGAGGGCCTCGTCACTAAATTTTAAAGGTGATCAAGAGACAAATGATCATTAAACATCTGTTCCTAGAGGCCAACCATGACATCTACATGGCAAAATGATTTGTTTAGGCATTTATCATCTTTACCGCATTTTCTGACAGTGCTTAACAGGGACAAGCTAGCATGCAATCTTCCTTGAGTCATGAATGACTAGCTGTTTACTTGTAAATAGGCTGCCGCCACCTTTGGGAAGATGATGAATTAGGTTTCATGGTAATGGTCGATGCAAAGAATGGAAGATAGTCATATTTGGATTTGGTCTTGAGTTTGACAGCTGTGATCTACGCACAAAAAAACAAACAAACAAGCAAGCAAAAAAAAAAAAAAAAAAAAAAACCCACCTCGTACTAGCAAGTGCAAAAGCCGGGAAAAGTGTGGGCTCAAACTCTATTACATTTTCTTGTTCACAGGAGCTGATTTTTTGAGACTTTGAAGGTAGTCTGTAATATGTCCAACTCTTTGATCGACTGTTTCCTTTTCACAGTGATGTCAGTTAACTTTCCTCTTAGGGTGGGTTCACCATCAATATCGTACAAGAAAAATAATCTACACCCTATTGACTGTGTTGGTGGCTGGTTGGACTTTGCACCACCATTTTGGTAGTTGCTACTTACTCTCAGAAGTGTTTTACCGCAGAATAAATAGTGATAAAATAATATTTTCTCTCCTTAATACAGCGGAGAAGGTTGAGAGCGCACCCATCCTGTGCTGTGTGCACATCAGTGGGGTTTTTTGGTCATGTGAGTATGGTAATATGCTCCTGAACACCATTGTTCATTGACCACAAGTGCTCTTTTGTGTTGTTTTGTACCCACATAGGTTTTGAAACATGTTAATTGTTATAAAGAATGATAGAAATTGTTGTGTGGCACATGGTGGTTGTCCATCGGATTTGATAATGACGTTTGCATTTTGCGGCTCATCGATGAATGTGAAGGTGGCTCTGCAGTCCTAGCCTGGAGGCACAGAGTCTTGAACAGTTGGGGCATTGCAAGTCCGTTTTAGTGATTACTGCTGATGCAGTTCTGTGCCGCTTTTCTCTGGCACCGCGCTTCTTCAAAGTTGGCAGCTGCTTTGTGGATTGCGCCCCCCCCCCCCCCATCCTGGTCTGTCCATAGCACGCTGCTCCAGTTCCTTCGGCTTGACGTGACACCACTGGATGCTTGCTTTCACAGTGTCTTTGTATCGCAGCTTTGGACGGCCTTGGTTTCATTTACTGAGCTGGAGTTCACCATACATCAGGCGTCTTGGCATCCTGAACTCCTTCATTTGAATGACATGCCCCACCCATCAAAGTTGAGCCTTGATGAGCATAGACTTGATGCTGATGGAGTTGGCACGCTCTAGGACCTCCAAGTTGGTGATGTGATCCTGCCAGCTGATTCTGATGATGGAATGAAGAGCTTGCATGTAGAAGTGCTCCAGCTTTTTGACATGTCTGCAATACAGTGTCCATGTTTCACAACTGTAGAGAAGGGACGGGGGTACCACAGCATTGTAGACCTTCAGTTTTGTTGATAGCTGGATACTGTGTTAGTTGAGCACTCAGGTGCAGAGTCTGCCCAGCGCCTGGCTAGCCTTGCCAATCCTAGAAGTGATTTCTTTGTCCAGGGAGCCATCATTTCGGACATTCCAGGTTTCCAAAATGAACCTCTGGAGTTTTTTCTTGTTTCGTATTGTTCGACCGCTGTGAGGATGAGTCTGTCAGCCACAGTAAGCTGACCAGATGCTAGAAGGGCAAGCATTTGTCTGGGGCACCTTTTTTAGCCACCTCCCTCATGTGAGCGTGGGCAGTGTTGTCCTAAAGAGGCTGCCCAGTCGTCCACAGGTGCTGCTGAACTGTCCTGTTGCCCATAGATTCAGGAACAGAACGACCACTTTCCCATGGACCGCCTCCGTGCAGGTTTGTGACTACAATCGCCAGTGCTCATCTCCACCTGTAGCTCTGCCACCTGCCCATCGCCACAGGACTTGAGGGGTGTATGCTGACAGGTCGGTAATAAGTTGATGAGATGCTAAACGAACCTGTGCACGAAGGCTTTGTAGTGAGAAGACCGTTGCACAGGGGCAATCCCACTCTCTCGGAATGGGGAGTCTTGATCTAGTGACACAGGGAACCGTTACAACAGGAGACACCCAGGCTGCAGTGGATGACCGGGACTTCTATCGGTGCCACGTTCAGTTCTAGGCACTCCACGACACTTGCTGTCACCGCCTTCACAACCGTTGGATCTCAGGTGATGATCTTTTCCGATTGTTTTGCCGGGAGTCAGTCTTCGCATGCAGTAGGGCTGGCACAGCCCAAACCTAACTCACTGAGGGTTTCAGACCCATCAGCTACCTTTACCTGGTTCAGCCAACTTGCCAAAGCCATTGTCCGGGGGTGGCCGATGTTGCATGCGACAGCTTCGAGGAGCCACAGGTGGAGGATCAGTGACAGGACCAGGGGCTTCCCTGAAAAGGGCATGGTGTGCCCCCTGTCATAGGTACTACCTCTCCCTGACATCCCAAACCCCCCGGCACATGGTGGTAGCCTTTATAATAGAACTTGGTCAAAAGCCTGGAACTGTTTGTGTCATATCCAGTCACTGGCTAAAGGCTAAGTGTAAACATTTCTACCATTGTTCTGAAGCTTGTCTCCGGTGTGTTATACAGAGCAGAATTGACTCTGATCACTGTTCCTTTAGTGAACGTGCGCACTAAGTTCGCTCTCAAATCAGTGACCTGTAATCAGTCCCGGGCTGCTCCCTGAGGCTTTTGTTTGAGTGAGCATGTGTCTGCATCTGACCCACATATCAGGTTTCTGTACACCATGCCATTACCACTTCAAAGTATTCGACATTCAGTAATTCTTGGATCATCTTTAATCAGATCAACCTAAAACAACAAAAACTCACAATATTAATGTGGTATTATCCATAAGGGAACAAAAGTTAACTTAGAAAAATTGGCCCAGATCGGGACGAACGTTGTCGAGCTTCACATGAAAATATACACGTGCAATTTTTAAAAAAAATATATATATATATATATATATATATATATATATATATATATATATATATATATTTTTTTTTTTTTTTTTTAGTCAGAACGTGGCGCTCTCACACTTAGCACATTGCAATATAAATATCTTAAGGCTTGGTCTGTTATTAATTATGGAAAGTTTAGAGCCGATGTTACTGTATAATGTTTGTGTGAACACTTCTTTTTCTGCATTGCCATGGCCACACACTCATCGAAAAACTAGCGCTACTGGATAACCATCATCCATAAAGTCATTTAAGATTTAAAGAGAACCTGGGGTAAATCGGAACATTCTCCTTAGAACTGCCAGTTATTTATAGTGTGAAGGCTGCTCAACACTCCCGTACAAGAGTAAACAGAGATATCACTGTATTTCATCTTTATTTAATATACCTGGGAAGAGAATTTTTGAGTTTTTGGGCTGCTGTCATGTGGAGGGATGGTGAACAACATGCAGCTGTTTATTGTTTATTGCTGGAAAAACTTTTACATCAGCCAGGTGAAGCTGGCTGTCTCAAGAGTCCTGAACCTGAATCGGAACCACCCAGTTCAATAAATTATTTAATTATTTCTGCTTTGTCTGTAATATTTTTTAAACTTGCCAATGAAAAAGCTCTTGTTGTGGTTATAAAGACCTGATGTATATGGTAAGGTGGAATTCCACAGTCCACAAAAAGAAATAGAAACACCACTAAAAGGACACCACAATCATTTAAGACAAATCAAAATGAGTGAAAATCAACAATGCATCACTTCAATCTCCTGCAGGGTTCATCACTCGCTCTTAGACTACAGTGATGACAAGTTTCCAGACAGTCAGCTGATTTTGAGTGTCCTACTGACACTCTTTTTTATAAACATCTGGTCACTAGTGTGCTTATAGCTTTATCATATGCCTGGTTAGATGATAGAGTCTTTTTGCTCTTTCTCGGGGTATAAATACTCTGTTGTGATTACATGCTGACAGAGAAGACGACAGGTCAGGTATCTGAGATTATCTCTTGTGTCAGGATGAGGTGGACAGTCAGACTGGCTGTGGGGATTGATGGCCCTGATTCATTGCTCTGCGTGGAGATCCCATTTTGAGATCAGGTTTTGAAGGTATGGAGGGAAATTTTGGGGGGAGGCTCCAATGGGGGAGATGGTTTGGGAGACTCGAGCCTGGTATGTGTTTACGTCGTGGCTTATAATACCTCATGACTTTGATTGCTTCACGAGACCGTTTTGTAATAATGACGATGGGTGAAACTTTTTTCTTGATTAAGTCCAACTCGGTGACCAGACAGACTTTCAGTCCAGATTGTTAACATGTACTGGATGAAGTTCAGCTGAGTGAGCTCCGGTCACCTGTTGAATTTAAGATCATAGTTCTTATTTCCAGTCTGCTTTGCTTTTCTTTTAAAAAAAACAAACAAACAAAAAAAATCACCTGAAACAGAGTCGATTGAGTGAGGGAAAAACAACCGGATCACCATGCCTGCTCCACGGATGAATTGTTTCCAAGAGCACAAGATTAGTCACGCTATGATCATCTTAAAGAGTAAGTTTACTGTCTTAGCATAAACTACACCAAGCTGTCTAACCGCCTCTTTTACTTTTATTCTAGTGACAGACTTTAGTTTGAATAGCATTGTGTAGTCCTCCCTCACTACAACAACAAGGAGAGGATGAGAAAGTAGTTATGGTATTCACTTGGAAATCAGATGTCTCTTGATCAGATATTCTGCTCTTGATGACCTTGAACAGAATGTGATGTCCTGCGGCTGATTATTTAAAGGAGAATAAATGAAGTACTGCAGAGCTGTGTTCCAGAAATAGCTTTTGGTGCGTCCGCTTTTACCTGCAAACTTTTTTTTTCTTTTTTTTACCTCATTTATTTATTTATTTATTTATTTATTTATTTTCTTGCAGTGCTTTTTGACTCCACTATCTCTAAGCAGGGAATCTTTTATAAGGTGACTTTATGCCCACCCTGGAAGGATCAGATGGTGCTTTCATGTAACAGCTTGGTGGTCAGGCTCAAAAAAGTGCACAGTGACACCTTATACCCACAACAGTTGAGCAGGACTGGTTCCTGCTGTACTGAGTGGCTAAGAACTCATGAGGGAGAAATAAACTTGACCCTGTTAATGGAAACTGGAACCTTACCAATTTTTTTTTTCTTTTTAGTAAACCCTGTCATCAGTCTTGGCTCTTGTCAGACTTTATGTCTCTCTTTGGATTAAAAAATAATAACAATAAAAAGGATTGTTCAAGACGTCATAACTGCATCTGTTAATCTCAACACTCTGGCATCATCCATGATATGCGACTAGTGAAATGCACAATTAATCCCTTGAGTGTTATTTATTGGTAAAATGTACATCTGGAGACTATTCACAATGAAATGTGATCAGTTTCTTATAAAAAAAAAAGCCCCTTAGATTCTAATCAAAGCCACCTTATTTTTAAACATTGGTCTCATGGACCAGTCAATAGCCCTGATTTTCTTTGAAATTAATGTGGGTAATCCACCATCATCATCTTCCTCCGCTTAAACCAGGGTTGGGTTGCGGGGGTGGCAGCTTAAGCAATGAGGTGAAGATGTCCCTCTCCCCAGTCACTACCTCCAACTCTTCCAGGGGAACACCCAGGCGTTCCCAGACCAGCCAAAAGACATAATCTTTCCAGTGTGTTCTGGGTTTCCTCCCGATCAGACATGCCCAAAACACCACACCAAGGAGGTATTCTAACCAGATGTTCGAGCCACCTCAACTGGCTGCTCTCAACACAGAGGAGCAGTGGTTCTACTCCAAGCTCCTCCCAGATGGCTGAGCTTCTCAGCCTGTCTCTAAAGGAGAGTGCCACAAAAGGAAGCTCATTTCAGCCGCTTGTATTCACGATCTTGTTCTTTCAGTCACAGGTGAGGGTGGGAACGTAGATCGACTGGCAAATCAAGAGCTTTGCCTCATAACCCACTTTACAGCAAAGGCTGCAGCGATCCGTCTGTCAATCTCCCGCTCCATCCTCCCCTGACTCGTGAAGGAGACCCTGCGATACTTGAACTCCTCCACTTGGGGCAGGACCTTGTTTCTGACCTGGAAGCAGCATTCCACTCTTTCCCAATAGAGAACTATGGTCTCGGACATGGAGGTGCTGATTCTCCTCCCATCCGCATTGCACTCGACTGCGAATCACTCCAATGAGAACTGGAAGTCCCGGATTAATGAAGGACCACATCATTTGCAAAAAGCAGAGATGAGATCCTATAGCCATCAAACCAGAACCACTCAATGCCGTAGCTGCACCTAGAAATTCTGTCCATAAAAAAAAATTATGAACAGATTCGGTAACAAAGTACAGCCTTGGCAGACACCAACCCTCATCGGGAATGAATTCGACCTGTTGTTACCAATGTGGACCAAGCTCTGACTCCAGTGATGGAGACCGAATGGCCTGTAGCAATGGATCCAGAACTGTGTACTCCCGGAGCACGCCCCACAATATAGCCCGAGGGACACCGTCAAAAGCCTTCTGCAAATCCACAACACACATGTGGGACGATTGTGCAAACTCTCATTGCAACCTTCAGGACCCTGTAGAGTGTATAGGCTTGGTCGAGAGTGCACAGGCCAGGAAGAAAATCGCATTGTTCCTCCTAATTCCGAGGTTCCACCGATCGGCTCCATCTCCACAGCACTCCCACACAGACTTTCCTGTGTAGGCTGAGGAGTGTGATTCCATGATAATTGGAACACACCCTCCGGTGCCCCTTTTTCAAATGGGGGACTACCAGCTGTTTTGCCAATTGTCATCCAAGACAGTCCTACAATATCTAAAGCCCCGGGATATTCTGGGCGGATCTCATCCACCCCTGGAGTCCCACCGCCATGGAGCTTTTAGTCTGTTACAGGCAAACTGAGGTCATGTTTACCTCTAGATCAGTTGTTCAGAGATTTTTTTTAATTTTTTTTTATGAGGAATGGTTCTAGGACTCATTTCTGTCCTCTTCTGAAACATCAAGCTGAATTCTAATTTGTAAAATCGTAAAAAATTGCTGCATCCAAACCAAACAAGGACTTCAATGAACACAACACTCACTAGATGCATGCATTATGGGAAGGCATAGCAAAGGTGATCAGTGTGCCTGGGTTTGTTTTATGGAATTTAGTTGTGTTTTTCCGTGTGAATCATCACTTACTCCGACCAAACCACATAAAGCTGCTACGTCTCCAAAAATATGTCAATGCCTGACTACTGAACCCACATGTGTCTTTTGAAATAATCAAAAAAATGAATGAAAGTACATTTAAACAGTTGTGTATTTAATATAGTACAGTCGGCCCCCAACTTACGAAATTAATCCATTCCAGAGCCCCTTTCATATAGTGGGGATTTCGTAAGTAGGGGTGGCACCTTACATGTTAAATGCCTGATTCGTTCCAAGGCTGCAGTCTGTGGACTGGATAAACCCCATAAACCCTTTAAAAATGATAAAAGTGCACCCATTTTGTATGAAATATGTGTTAAAAGTAAAAGAAAATCATTAAACCATTTAAACATGTTATTAACATATTAAACCATTTTATTAACATATTTATTAATTAAACCATTATTAAACATTTTTTTTATTAACACACACACACACACACACACACACACACAACTACACACACACACACACACACACACACACACCTCTCTATCTCTTTTTTTTTTTCTCTCGATCTCTATCTTTATCTCTCTATTTCTCGCAGAGTGCTGCGGGCTCCAGATGAGCTCAAATGCGCCCGCATTTATTAAACATTTACTGAATTAAAACAACTTAAAAAACTAAAGTGTTATTCCTTTCTCTCTCTCTCTCACTCTCTCACTCTGTTGTGCTCGCGCGCTGCAGGCCCCGCCCACAAGACGTGAATTCAAAGCGCATTCCCTGCTTGACCATTTACTGAATTAAAACCACTTAAAAAACTAAACTAAAAACTAAAGAGTGAAGCTTCCTTCTGTTTCTATCTGGGAGGCCAGTGGGGCGGGATGTTGAGAGACAGCAAATGAGAGAGCAACTCGTGCGTCGTGTGAAATTTTGATTGGCACGTTTGAATTTTGAATTTCTTTTCGTAAGAGGGGGTTGTCTCGTATCTCGGGGACGGAAATGCAGGGAAATGTTTTTCGTAACCCAGGGATTTCGTACACAGGGGTCTTCGTAAGTTGGGGGCCGACTGTAATCACAATTCATAAGATCTCCTCATACCGTTATACGGTGGCACTCACCTCAGCAGCCTGCATACTGATCTGATTATTCCTGAAGTGTTCTTTTTCGTGTCCTGGAATGGTTAATTTTTTTGTAAAGCTCTCTACTGCAAATGCACTTTTAACCACGTGGTTTGGCGTCACTTTGCTTATGTACATTCTCGGTAGGTTCACTAGTGTTAGATACTCCTGTACACACGGCAAACTCAAACTAGATCTCCTCTATATAACCTGTTGTGGCTGTAGTTTGTTGTTGTTGTTGTTGTTGTTGCCTTTCGCAGATGGTCAGGTGGTCTCAACCTGAAGATATTATTGATTGATGTATTAGTAAGAATCTTTAAGGTGGTAGTTGTGGCCTGGTGGTAAAGGGCGCTGGATCGCTGATACTAAGGTTGGGGGTTCGAGTCCCACTCTATACAGGGTTGTCACTGTCCCCCCAGTGCAGCTATTGAGAGGTTCATGTAAAAGAACCATTGCTGACTTAAGAGTAGCTGCATAGCCGTCAACGTGTTTCTGTCCCTTGCGAAAGGGTTGTGTCAGGAAGGGCATCTGACGTAAAAAAAAAAAAAAAACCTCTGCCAAATCAAATATGTGATGATTCGCTGTGGCGACCCCTGAGGAAAAAAGGGGAAAAGTCGAAAGGAAAGAAGTATTATTAAGAATCTTTAGGTTTTAAGCTTGATCTCTGTATAATGATGTGGAAGTTACAGTCAGATCATAAATAAAACTACGGCACCATCAAACATTGTTCAGGCAATCGCGCTTTAAATGCTTGATTATAAGATTGGCTTTGGAGTGTATATGAATGGCAGTGTTCTCCTCAGAACTGCACAAAAACAAACAAAAATTATCCTCCACCGCTTTTAAGTATAAAACGGTCCAAAAACTCTCACAGTCACTGTAGGTAAGTAGAATGATAGATATAGAAATGGATTCCGTCCTTGAAAACCTTGAAAGGAAATGGTATAGGATCGCTAACATTTGGAGTGTGGGCCCCCCTAGGGGTGGATTGGATAGAATTTGTATATAGTGGACCTTCACCTTGTTTTAAGGTCACTTTTTTATATAATGGATCTGAATTGTCCAATTGAGCACAGTCTCCAGACCCCTGTGGTCCGTATTATTTATTTATTCATTCGTTTATTTATTCTTTTATTTAGTTATACTTTCAAAAAGAAATAGAACCACCACTAAAAGTGTCACGGCTTGGTTGTAATTTCTATAAAAGTATATTTAATTTTTCGGGGATGGTTTGCGCTCTGATACCACGCAGCAGGTTACTTCTGTGTTTTGATTGCAGTACGAGCTCCAGACAGAATAATGAATGTAAGCCTCACTGCTAAAATCTCTAGAATTTCACAATTTCAAAAAGGAATCAGGTCACAGTCTGAGAGGGGAGATAACACAGAGATTGAGAACTGTTTGCCACAGAGTGCCCCTACTGGGGAGGCAATGAGGTCTTGAGCAGTCGCTAACCGTGATGCAGCTCATATTGTAGTTACGTGATTCTTTACTTCTCTATTTGCTTAGAGTTTGACTCGAATGAATTTCAGTGTTCTTTTTTAGTAGTTGTAATTCTTGTTTAAAAATTTTGAACTTGTCATTATTCTTGACATGATGAAAGGTGAGATGAACAGACAGGAGCATTGTAAATATTCTCTTTTTTTCTTCTTTTTACTTCCAAGCTCTGTTAATCTTCCTGGTCTTGAAAGGGTTATCCTCTCCTGCACATGCACATAGGCCAGATCACACGCAGTGAAGCTGATCTGATTTGAAGGGCAACAGTATCTTACCCCTCATTCTGCCACTAATAAATAATTCATCAGAGCCGGAATGTATGATGGACGGTTTGCTCCCTCCTCTTTGGTGAACGTCATGGCAGAGCGTCACAGTTCAAAGCCTGCCTGCTTTCAGTCTGGTCTTGTATTACGAGAGCACAGCTGGGCTGTGTAGACACCATGCTACTCCCCCTGAGGTCCCGAGATGCTCCCGACTGTGATGCTAGTGGATCGAGCACACTCGTACTCGTTAGTGACCCTCCTAAGGACTGCAAGGGAGGACTGATACGGTACATCTGCTGCCAGAAGAGCCATGCCTTTTCGCTCCACTTGTGTATGTGCCTGTTTTATCAGATTTTAACCTGTTTTGTTTATCACCGATGTTTTAAAAGGTAATCCTTGGAGGTTTGACATTTATTATTTTGTATATGGTTAATATATTGATGGATGGATGGGCGGTATTGTACGTGTACTTTCATGCGCACGAATATAATAGCAGTAGTAGTAAGAGAAGTTGGGTGTCTATTAGGCGTGATGTTGAGTGCTCCTGGATCCACTCCATGTGCTAAGTGTTGTTATTCCATCGTGTTCAATATGAAAGAACAGCAGTCTGGCATTTTAAGGTCACGGTACGACCTTGTTAGAACCAAGTTTTTATTTGTTTTTGGCATTCTGCGAGAGAGAGAATGATTGGTTACATCTGCTTCCCATCACTCATTTGTTGTTTAGCGTTATAGGTAACGGCTTGCTGGTAATTAGTGGTAAGAGCGTAATGTGGGCGTAGCAGTTGTTTTTCTCTGTGGAATTTTCTGGTGTAAGGAGATGATTGAGAATTTAGGAATTGACTAAACATTTCATTGGACAGAGTGTGAAGTAATCAAGCATTCAGAATGGGTACCATGCATTGGTAAGGAAGAGACTTGGTCAGCTTTAGCCTTCTGCTCATTCCATTTCCAAAAAAAAACTTTATTTGAATCACCCTGTTCAGTGTTTTTTGTTTTTTTTTCCGAGAAACACTGGCAGAGGCTCTGTAATCTGTAATTCATTGTATAGTTGCATATTATACAATTTTTTTCTATCAAAATTAGCTTAGGAGCAGGGTTTAAGCTGTTTTTTTTCGTGGTGTAGATGGGAAGAGAAATGGAGTAGGAGTCATCTTGAAGGAGGGGTTGGTCAGGAATGTTCTAGAAGTGAAAAGAGTGTCAGACAGAGTGATGAGTCTCAAGTTAGAAATTGAAGGTGTGATGCTCAATGTTGTTAGTGCTTATGCCCCACAGGCAGGATGTGAGCTAGAGAGAAGGAGAGTTTCTGGAGTGAGTTAGATGAAGTGATGCAGAGTACCCCCAGAGGTGAAAGAGTGGTCATTGGGGCAGACTTCAATGGACATGTTGGTGCAGGCAACAGAGGGGACGAGGAAGGGATGAGCAGGTTTGGTATCCAGGACAGGAACACAGAAGGACAGATGTTGTTAGATTTTGCAAAAAGGATGGAAATGGCTGTGGTGAATACTTTTTTCCAGAAGAGACAGAAGCATAGGGTGATGTATAAAAGCGGCGGTAGGAGCACGCAGGTAGACTACATCTTGTGTAATTTGAAGGAAGTCAGTGACTGCAACGTAGCAGTGGGCGAGAGTGTTGCCAAACAGCATAGGATGGTGGTGTTCCGGATGATGCTGATGGTGAGAAAGGTGAATAAGGCAAAGGCAGAGCAGAAAACAAAGTGGTGGAAGCTGAAAAAGGAAGAGTGTCATGTTGTCTTCAAGGAGGAGTTGAAACAGGCTTTGGGTGGTCAGGAAGTGCTTCCAGATGACTGGACAATGACAGCTAATGTGATCAGGGAGACGGGTGTCTCCTCTCGAAGGAAAGTAGATAAGGAGACTTGGTGGTGGAATGAGGATGTGCAGGAGTGTGTACAAAGGAAGAGGTTAGCTCAGAAAATGTGGGACATAAAGAGGACCAAAGAGAGTAAACGGGAGTACAGGGAGACAGAGCGTAAGGTGAAGGTAGCGGTGTCAAAGGCCAAACAGAGGGCATATGATGACTTGTATAATAGGTTGGACAGTAAGGAATTAGAAAATGATTTATACAGGTTGGCACAGCAGAGAAATAGAGATGGGAAGGACGTGCAGCAAGTTAGAGTGATTAAGGACAGAGTGGGAAACGTATTGACTGATGACAGAAGTGTGCTGGGAAGATGGAAAGAGTACTTTGAAGAGCTGATGAATGGGGAAAATGAGAGAGAAAAAAAAGAGTAGAAGAGGTGATTGTTGAGGACCAGGAAGTAGCAAAGATTAGTAAGGGTGAAGTGAGGAGGGCATTGAAGAGGATGAAGAGTGGAAAGGCAGTTGGTCCTGATGACATACCTGTGGAGGTATGGAAGTTTCTAGGAGAAGTAGCAGTAGATTTTCTGACCAGAATATTCAACAAGGTCTGAGAGTGAGCAGATGCAGTTGTAGTTGCTGTAGTTGCTGAGCCATACGATGAAGGTATGGGAAAGAATAGTGGAAGCAAGACTAAGGGCAGAGGTCAGCAGTTGTGAACAACAGTTTGGTTTCATGCCAAGAAAGAGCACCACAGATGCAGTGTTTGCTTTGAGGGTGTTAATATAGAAGTACAGAGAAGCTCAGAAGGAGCTGCATTGTGCCTTTATGTATCTCGAGAAAGCATATGACAGGGTGCCGAGAGAAGAACTGTGGTATTGCATGAGGAAGTCTGGAGTGGCAGAGAAGTATGTTAGAGTGGTGCAGGACATGTATGAGAGATGTAAGACAGTGGTGAGGTGTGCTGTCGGTGTGACGGAAGAGTTCAAGGTGGAGGTGGGACTGCATCAAGGGTCAGCTCTGAGCCTCTTCTTGTTTGCTATGGTGATGGACAGGCTGACAGACGAGGTTAGCCAAGAATCTCCATGGACTATCGTGTTTGCAGTCGACATTGTAATCTGTACTGAGAGCAGAGAACAAGTGCAGGGAAATCTAGAGAGGTGGAGGTATGCCCTACATGTGTGTGAACGACAAGGACCCAAGAGGAACGGTGAGGTTACAGGGGGCAGAGATAAAGAAGGTGGAGGATTTTAAGTACTTGGGCTCAACAGTCCAGAGCAATGGAGAGTGTGGAAAAGAGGTGAAGAAGCGTGTGCAGGCAGGCTGGAATGGTTGGAAAAAAGTGTCCGGTGTGATGTGTGAAAGGACAGTATCGGAAAGAATGAAAGGAAAAGTGTACAAGACGGTGTTAGATGTTAGATGTTCGATGTTTTGGAGACAAAGTCAGAGAGGCTAGATTGAGATGGTTTGGACATGTACAGAGGAGGGATAGTGAGTATATTGGTAGTATGATGCTGAGGTTGGAACTACCAGGCAGAAGGCCCAGAGGAAGACCAAAGAGAAGATTTATGGATGTGGTGAAGGCGGACATGAAGGTCGTTGGAGTAAGAGTAGAAGATGCAGAGGATAGGGAGAGATGGAGGCAGATCATTTGCTGTGGCGACCCCTGAAGGGAACAGCCGAAAGGAAAAGAAGAAGATTAATGTTAATGTACATTTATTATTATTATTATTATTATGAAAACTGTATTGTTTTTACATTTTTATCTATAATATATTAGGTCAAATATACATGTTAGTGTCAGGTTATGAGTTTGGGAGGGGCTTGGAATAAATTAATTTGTTTTTTGTTATTTCCGATGGAAATTTTTGTTTTATCTAATGAATACTTTGACTTACGAGCTCACCCTCGGAACGGATTAATTTTGTAAGTCAAAGTACCACTGTATAGGCAACTAGGGCTTGTATCAAGCAAGATTTGTTTCACCACGCAACTTGTTTTAATATTCATGAGTGGCACTCAAGTCAGACTTTGACGTGAATTATTTTTACAATTTTTATTTTATTTTTATTCTTTATCAATTCAGATGTTGATTTTACTTGTGTTTTGGAATCATTGTTCTTTTGTATGACCGGCTGACACTGCTGAACACAAGGCCTCATGTTTGGATAAAGAATATTCTGGTATAAAATGAGGTTGATTGCTGTCTGATGAATGTAAGTTTCTCAGCCTCTGTGGCTATAAAAAGGAAGAAATCTTCAATTTTTTTGCACTACCTTGCTCTTCCAGAGGCAGAACACAAAGTTTTACATAGCCTGGTACCCATGAGCTATTTATATTGTATCTAAAGCTGTTTATAGCTTTTATTTATTTATTTTTAATCTGCAGTGGGTTTTTTAGTCTGTCTGTCCGTGGCCTGATTGATTTTTGAATTTGATGAGATGTGTTATTAAGTTAAATACAGATGTAGAGGTTTATGTTAATTATTTGTGCTCTATGTGTGAAGAAGGTTGCCTTATGGCCCAGAACTCATACTCTGGTTGCCTAGGTAACTATGTTGTATATTTCCTGCCCATTGATTTTTCCAGGTGAAATTGACAATGGCAGTCTTGTTTTTTTTTTAAAGAATTTAAATATATTGCTAATGTATACAGAGCTATGCTTCAGCTTTCTAATGAACACAGTGAGCGTCTATATCTCCAATTCTTCTGAAATATCAGAATCTTTAAAATTAACATACTGTAATGTAAACTACAGTGTGATCAGGGTTTCTACTTGGTGTTGTTCTCAGTTAGCAGCTCCATGTTCACTGATGGTAAAATATTTAAAATATTTTTATGTCATAAAATCATTTTACGTCTGATGTCACTGACCCATTTCTATCAGTCGCCAGCCGGTTAGATCCAAGTGGTGTTTCATTGAAAATAACAACCTGTAATATTTTCAGTTTTACCTCAGGTTGTCACATGGGGCATCATAATGCAACATAACTACCCAATATTCAGGACTTCTAAATCCGGCTGCTTCTAAAAATTGCTAGGCTGTATCCTGGTGGCTCCGAACTGTTTACACTAGGCCGCTACACCGTGTTGTACCAACTATTTATGAACAGCTTTTTCTTTATCACTCTTCTGTGGAAGCCAAACATCTTCAGTCTTTTTATAATCTTGGTGTCATGAGCATATACATTTAATGTGCTTCCAAACACCTGCATGTCACATGACCTACAGTAATGTGCAAGACTCTTGGCACCCTGGTTCTTGAATATAAATGTTGCTATAGAATTGTTTGTGGCTTGCACATTAATGAGCTAATGCAGAAATATTTTAGATTTCCAATCATGAGTTTTCTAGCGGAGAATTAAATTTGGTAAATAGCATACATGTTTCTATCTAAATACAGAAAGCAGAATAGAAAAAAAAATACCATAAATGCTGTTTAGGAAAGACTGAGAATCTGCAGAACTGTGACCTTTTCTGTAAAATTCATCAATGTTTGTTTATTATCTTGAATGTGAGGAACATGGAAGGTCCTGCGATGCACCGGGTCTTTATTCTGCAGGAAATTGTGTGTGTTTGTCCACAGTTCACGGGTATACGCTGTTTGTATTAGTAAGTTATTCCCTTTGGCAAAAGTGGAACAGTGGAGGAGAAACTGATTGATACGCACTGTGGGTTCATGCTCATGGGAACGTGATCAGAATCAGAATGCTCTATTAATCTTGGAGGGAATTGTATCCAAGGATAGTCCATGTGGTCTGATCCCACAAAGGACTATGAAATACTGAAAATTATATTTGATATTTGATATTGTCCATGACAGAAAGGTCTGAGAGCACACAGTGAATTGCAGTTTGCTGCAGAAGAGGTTGCATATTGTTCATATCATTATTACGAGACACTTGAGGGCTTAAGGAAATTTACTAACATAAGATTACGATACACATTACACTTACATAGACAGGGACTTTCTAACAGGTCCAACACTGAGATCTAATTAGATCATTTTGTTAGAACATGCGCTCACTCACAGTGATCTCCAGCCAATCACGGCCATCTGTGAGCTCATTCATACAAGGGGGCGGATTGCGCTTTCCCTCAGAGTGTGCTGGATCAGCCACAAATACACATGCACAAAAGGCGGGTGGATAGCATTTCATGTCCCAGAGGGGGCGTGTGCATGCTTTCTCCCCTCCCTGGTCGGTGGTGGTCGTGTGATAGGGAAGATAATACTTGGTAGATGGGAATAGCTGTTCTTCTATATTTAGGCAGAACATGGAGAATAAATTAAAGAAAGATGTAGTACAGTGGTATCTGTTGAAAATAAAGTTGAATCGGATTCACTGTGTCTTCCTGAAACCGTTAGTTTCCTCCTGTACGCGAACGATGATGATCCCCGCATCGGCCGCCATGTTATTAATAACATCACCGTCTTTATTATTTCTCCTAAAATTGTTTCTTTTGTTTCTTATAACTCGACCCCAGACTTTTCCACTTTCTACCAGCCACTGTTGTGCCGCCAGGTGTTCACACCAGATCGTTCCTACAGTCACGCCGTCACGTTATTATAGTAAACGTACAGATCCAAAACGAGATGTAGAGCAAGTGAATAAGAGAGGCTAAACCCGAGAGCTAGGGCGGTTTCACCAGAAAACCTTTACATTGACCCAGAATGAACTGAAAATGGAAGATAAACACCGGATCCTCAGCGGTGACGGCGAGGGTTATGACTGGAAAAGTAATTCCTTAACTTTTTTCATTTGGTTTATTTTTGTTCACTCTTTTTTGGAGTAAATGACACATTTATCCTATTGACGTAGATAAAGAAGTAAATGCACGGATCGATAAACTTTATTGTCTGTTCCAGAGATTAATCTTTGACAGGATTTTAAAACAATAAATATAGTACAGTATAAGTAAATAAATAAAGTAAACATTTAAACAGATATCTACAGAACCAGACAGTTAAAGAGGAGTGTCTGGACCGAGTGCTGGCTGGTCTGTGGTCTGGGTGTTGGGTATACAGGTTGTAAACGGGTTTTGCGATGGCTTTCTCTGCTGGTTAATTACAGTGGAGTGTTGAATCTTGTGTTTGGTGAGTGCAGGTTTTGCCAGGATGAGGAATTAAAGGTGAGTCGGCCGAGCGTTATCATGTATTCAATTTTTGTTGTTGAAGGTAAAGCCCAGGAATTTGTGTTGTGTTAATTATACTAATAGACTGAGACTTGCGCTGTGGAATTTCTTGGACGTTTCTGTCCGTGGCTGCGGGAGGCTTATAGGAGTCAGAGCCAACCCTAGTTTATTGTGCTCAGTGTGATGAGATTTGATCGAGCCAAGGCTTTTTGTGCCAGTTTATGAGGTCAATAAGCAGGAAATATCAGTCAATGGTTCTTCCAGTAATGAAGTGCAGAAGTCTTACCTGCTCAGTGAAGCATCAGTTCAGACTCATCTGCTCAATGTTCCATTGATTCATTCGTGCAGTATGAAAGCCAGTGTTGGGAGTATTTAACCATTCCAGGCGCGATTCATGTCTGTTTGGCCTTTCACTTCACGTCATAGTATTTACCTATACATGCTTTTTCCAGTTAGTTCCACCTAAAGCAACAGTTTCCCTCAGAAGTATATTTCTGTCGCCTCTGTGTCTTGACCAGCAGCTCAGTGTAGTACATCAATGTAGTGTTCCTTTATGAAAGGTTGGTTTTTTTTGTTGTTGTTTTTTTTTGTTTTTTATTTATTCTCATTCCTCTCTCCAGGCCCCACGCTGCCAAGACAGAGCAGTCAGGTGCAGAATGGGCCCACCCCAGAGGAACTGGAACTGCAGAGACGGTGAGTTTTAAACTTTGAAAAGCTATACTATAACCAGGACCCCAGTGCACTAACTGGGTTATTAAAGGCCGGCCCTTTCTCTCGCTGTCTATGGTGTGAGGTTCATGTAAAACAGGGTCGGGAACCTATGGCTCACGAGCCAGATGTGACTCTTTTGATGACTGCATCCGGCTATCAGATAAATCAGGTGGCCTTTCTTAACAGAATAACAATACATAATTTCACTGTCATTTAAATAAAAGTACAAAAAAAGCCATCAAATGAAACAAAAGCAGATGAATAAATCTCACGCATTAAAATCTATGCATCTATTTTCAATGTCGCTGTGGCGTGCAGCAGAGTGCCAATCCTTTCTGTACGCCAGGATGCGGGCAGGTCCAATACCTTGAAACTCTAATTTTATTGGATTATAACAACAGCCACAGACTGCGCATGTTGTTTTTGAGTAAAGAGGTAAATTTCTCTCGTTTTTGATCAGCTCATTTGCACAAAGCCAAGCAGAGCTGGCAAGCAAACACAAATGGACAGACATGAAAAATTTCAACCCGTAGACCAGCTGATTGCCAAAACTTGGAACGCACTTCCTGTCACATACCAAACACTGCAGTGTGTGAGTTCTGCCTTATTGACCATGTTTGGCTCCACATGCGCCCGAGAGCAGTTCTTCTCATCTGAAAAACATCAAGACCAACCTGCAGTTACGTTGAACAGATGGAAGCCCAAATGCCTGCATGAAGCTGAACCTCACCACGTATCAATCAGACTACAAAAGCCATCAGCAAAACCATGCAGCACCGGAAGTCGCATTAATAGTAAGAAGTATTTTTCTTACTAATAAATAACTTCTTTATGACAATATCGTTTAAAATAAATTCAGTCTTATTATACTCTAAAAAAGAAGACCAACAATTAACAATTTTAATGTAGTTGCATCCAGTATTGATTTATATATATATATATATATATATATATATATATATATATATATATATATATATATATATATATATATATAGAGGGGGCAGTGGTGGTCTAGTGGTATAGGGCGCTGGATCGCTGATCCAAAGGTTGGGGGTTCGAGTCCCACTCTCCACAGGGTTGTCACTGTCCCCCCCCCAGTGCAGCTAACTGGGTTATCAAAGGCAGGCCATGTCTCTCACTGTCTATGGTGAGAGGCATGTAAAAGAACCATTGCTGACTTTCGTAAAGAGTAGGCTGCAAAGTCGTCAGCGTGTTTCTGTCCCTTGCTAAAAAAAAGGGTTGTGACAGGAAGGGCCTCCGACGTAAAAACCTCTGCCAAATCAAAAACATGCGAATCAAGATGATTCGCTGTGGCGACTCCCGAGTAAAAGGGAAAAAGCCGAAAGGAAGACAATATATATATATATATATATATATATATATATATATATATATATATATATATATATATATATATATGATTTTCTGAGTAGATCCTTCCGTAGGAGAGTGCTCAATACTTTTTGGTAGAGCAAATGAACAAAAATAAAAGGACAGGACAAAGACTTTCTATTGAAACTCCATTTATCACTACAGATCTGTTTCGAGGGGTGGTGAAACCATCCTCTCTCTTCAGGTGATTATAGAATTACGTCAGCGTACTACGTCGGTACGTCTAAACTCAAAATTTTTTTTTTTTTTTTGAAAACAAAAAAAAAATACGTAAAATCAATAAGATGAACCTAAGTCGAGGAATGTCTGTATGTCTTTTTTTTTTTTTTTTTGGCTCTCTTAGTCAAAAAGGTTCCCGACCCCTGATGTAAAAGAACCATTGCTGACTTTCGACAAGAGTAGCTACATGGCCATCAGCATGTTTCCATCCTGCGATGGCCAAGCAAGCTGTCCAGGGTGCACTCTGCCCTTGCCCAGAGTCGGCTGGGACGGGTTCCAGCCTCCCCGCGACCCTAATTAGGATTAAGTGGTTCAGAAAATGAATGAACTGTAACCCGGACGTCCTGTACAATCTCAGTCAACCCATAATGAAATGTTTTCTTCTCCTGAAACTCAAATCTGAAACCATTTCCAGATATTACGGTTTTAATCTGTTTCTCTCATGGGGCCGGTGTTTTTAATTTCACATCATGTTTAAGTATGTCTGATAAAGATGCTGTGAAACAGGGTTGTACCATGTTACTCCTTCTCTCCTTCGGGTACAGTGGATATAAAAAGTTTCCACGCCCTGAGAAAATGACCAGTTTATGTGAAGTTACAAAACAGTATATATGTTTAGCTTTTTTTTTTTTCTTTTTTTCTTCCACTTTCTTTCACGTGTTCATGTTGCACTCTGAATGTTTACTTGGCGCTACAGTCAGCGCTCTACTTACGAAAGCCTCTGAATACGAAAAATCCATGTTCACGAAACAACTTCTTACGAAAAGCGCCATACGCGCCATTCAGAAATTCAAACAATGCTCGAGTTGCTCTCTCATTGGCTGTATCCCAACATCCCGCCCCACTGGTTTTCCATTGGCTAGGAGAGATGACGCAGCTCCTTCCTATTGGCTAGCCCTCAACAACCCGCCTCACTGGTCTCCTATTGGCTAGGAAGGGATGACGCTGCCGTTCCAACTGTGTTCATGTTTGTGTGTGAACCGTGTTCATGTTTGTGTCATTCCAACTGTATTTTATGGCTCAGGCTTTTAACCTTCCGTAAACATTTGTAAGATTATAACTCTGCTAAGAAGACATGGTCAACACACACACACACACACAAACACACACACACACACACACACACACGTGTGATTCCTGGAGAAAGTGATTCCTGGTGACATGGTCATTGTAAGATTATAACTCTGCTAAGAAGATATGGTCAACATGAAGTACCTTAAAAGCTCTGATTTTATCATTTTTAAAGGGTCGTCTTGGGAGCCTTGGAACGAATCACACGTTTTACATGTAAAATGCGCCTCTACTTACGAAAACTCCAGTTTCCGAAAAATGTGCTGGAACGGATTCATTTCGTAAGAGGGCCGACTGTATATTGTTTTCATTGTGCTTTGTGTGTGCGTGCGATGTTACTCTGATCGACGCTCAAACAAAGTAAGTAGCAGCAGTTTGCTTTAGTCCAGATTACCACCCTGCTTCCAGGAAGTTACTTGTTATCTGGAATCTGAGCAGGTATATTCTTTATAAGGAGATAAGTAAGTATTTCACCTGTTCAGATTCCAGGTAACAAGTATCTTACTCAAGCTGACCACTGATTACTTGCAGCTATCCATCATTCCCTCCACCCCGAAAAGCAACCTCAAGGAAGGACGCTGCCACCATCATGCTTCACCATTGGGATCCTCCTGAATTAATCCACTGGGAAACTCACCCCACCCCTATCCACACATACTCTCTCTCTCTCTCTCTCTCTCTCTCTCTCTCTCTCTCTCTCTCTCAGGAGGAAAGCACAGAAGATGGGCTTTAAAATTTCTGGCATACAGTAAAGAGTACTGTGTGACCAGACATAACCCAGAATGAATTTGTGGTGAATGTGGTGAGATGTGAAATCAGCAGATATCATAATTATACTGACGTGTTGGAATTGGGGAGATGTTGACAAAAGTATGACGGTGATATGATGGTCAGAGCATGTTCAATTTGGCAGTTGTTATGGGATGTGCCATCGTTTGCAGGATTTCTCCCTTCAGTCTCCTCTTCAGGATCAGTTTACAGGGATCCCAGATCGCCCCTATTTAGCGGAATTCTGCTATTTTTACTCGCCAAAGTGATAATTATTTTTATTCTTGTATATTTCATTTCCTCTATTTCTGAACCCGTTTCCTCTATTTTTTTCTCAACCTCACTGGGATCCCTGAGTTTAAAATCTTTTATTGTTTTCCTGATGAAGTGGGGGTTGTGTTGGGGGTGTTTAGGGCACATGTTCTGAGAAGTGATGACGCCCATCCCGATTAGATCGGATATAAAGAGTTTGGGTTCCAGAACAGATAAGTGCCGTTGTTTTTAATCATGAAAATCATTTTGTTCAGTAGCTTTAAAATAAGGCTTGTTTTTCTTATGATTAAAAGATTGACAATGATCTGTTTTGGAACTTAGACTCCTAATATATTTGTGTTAGGTTTCTGTCTAAAATCTGCCAGCATGTTTCTGTCCACTTTGAAGTTCATTCTTCTGCTGGAACCAAGCAGACCATGACCCCAAACAAACATAACTTCACTGTGATCTTGATCAGTAAACTGGTACGTTTTGGCTCATCAGCCGGTCCCACATGTACAAAGACAATAGACGTGGAATTCCTGGTGAAAAATGACCAATGCCTAAACCCACAAAACACCGTAAGTATGGACACATCCAGATGTTTGAATCTGTGCGTATATGTGAATCCAAACACGTTTCCTTTGAACATCCAAATCAACTTGCAATTGAGCACCCATGTTGGACTACATGAGCCCTTCCTGTCCACGCCCTCATTAAAATATGCAAATGAGCCTTCCACCAGAGATTTCGCTCTGCCCCTGCCACATCATAAAACTCTTTAAACAAGAGTAAGAAGGAAAAAAATGAAATTGGAAATGTGAATCAGAGATGTTCCTCATCTCTGTTGAGGCTCACAAAAATGTACTGTTTGGGATGCTGTCCAGTCACAGACTCAGAGGATTCCTCCACCATCCCCCGTGCCGCCGGTGTTAGTGTGCCTAAACCACAGGCTACTGCTGCCCACCCTACTGGCTGTGTTTAAAGCTTTGTCTTTTCGAAAGCGCTGAAGTGTGTTTTGCCGCGCTGTTTGGGAATTTGATACACTTAGCTGACATGCGGATAATTCCATCCCGCACAGCCGGCGCGTACCAGCTCAGGGTCGACCGGCACAGTCCTGAACGGTCAACCGGTTTCCCCTGGAATATCCCTGTTGCTAGGAGCTGTCATGCTCCGAGGCCGGTCGCATTTTTGAGCTTATTTTCAATTGGACAGTATTTTTTTGTTTGTTTGTTTGTTTGTTTTTGTTTGTTTTTTTATGTTATGTTTACCATATTTTATTGGAAAAGTGGAAGTGTAGTAACGTCATCCTCTGCTAGTTCTGCTCATGCTGTATAACCAGTTTTTCAGTCGGGATTAATTCCATGAAAAGCAGCAAAGTTAACATAAAATTTTGGGGTTTTTTTTATTTATTTTTTTCCATTTTCTGTGATTTTAATTGACTACAGACCTTTAGTTGTACTGCTAACTTCATGTTAACCAGGTTTACTGTGTTTTATGGTCAGAATGCACACACACACACACACACAGACACGCACACAGACACACTCAGAGAGATATGCACATTCTTACAAAAAATATGGTGTGATGAAATGTTATATGTCTAATAATTCAGAGGATATATTCATTCATTCATTTTAACAGCTTAATTCTATTTAGGGTCACGGGGAGGCTGGCGCCCACTCCAACCGACTCTGGATGGGGTACACCCTGGACGGCTGAGCCAGGCCACCGCAGGGCAGAAACACGCTGACGGCTTTGCAGCTACTCTTGGCGAAAGTCAGCAATGGTTCTTTTACATGAACCTCTCACCATAGACAGTGAGAGACATGGCCGGCCAGTTAGTGCACTAGGGGGACGATGACAACCCCTTGTGAGTGGGGCTTGAACACCTTACCATCAGACCGTCACTGCCCTGAGAGGGTATAATGAAGTTATAAGTATAAATTTGTTTTATTCCCCCTTCGCTTCATCTTGTAAGTTATACTAATTCATATCTGTTCAGAAGTCGTGGAGACCTGCATGACACCTTCACGGACGACACACAACAAAGTTGCTTCTACCATTTTGAGCTGCAACTGTCAGTAGTTTAGTTAAACTTCCATCCCACCTCAGACCTTCCCCATAGCTTAGAACTCTTTTCGTTCTCATTCCCATTTATTTACACTCGTAC
>CM045737.1:525996-685996 GCA_024760905.1 Plotosus lineatus | reverse complement strand
AATGTTAAGATGCTATTCTTAAGCTCAGATTCACTTACTTTATTCTTTATTGACTTATTGTTTATTCTTTTATTATAATTTATTGTTAATTACAGTATTATTAATTCAGGATTTTTAATAGCCATTTGTGTTTTTTACACATATAGGAATTCTTGTTCAGTTGTTCAAAGAGTCAAGTCACAAAACAAAAGTAGGCTGAAATCAACAACTCACAAACTGCTATAAAATAAACACATAAAAATTCTATATTTAAAAGGACCTTACACAGACCCAGTAAACAATATAATAATAATAATAATCATAATAAAAGTAATAAAAATATAATAATAATAATACAGATGCTCCCCGACTTATGTTTTTAATTGGTTCCGGACGGCCGAACGCAAGTTGAAAATGATGCTCATACTGTACTATACATCCATAAATACCATTACCATATCTAATAAAACACCCCTAAATCAATTATTATAAACATAACATTGTAAAATAATATCAAATATATCAAATAATATCAACATTGATTTCAAATAAGTCACTTATTTATACCGAGTTACTTTACATAAAGCTTAAAACAGCCAATCAACGCTTACAATATGTGAAGCGCTTAATACCGAGAGTAGTGTACTTGTGAAAGTAGTGTACTTGTGAAAGTAGTGTACTTGCTGTGGATTATACAGACTTCCGGTCTTTCAAGTGCACAAGGGTGCCATTGAACTCGTTTAGAACACAGCCTGCACTGATGTGAATCCCAGCAAAGCGGAGAGTTCTTTCTTTTGTGCAAGTAAGTAAGTAAACTTTATTCAAGAGATGCATACAAAGAACAAGTGCAAATCCTAATGAATATTAATATAAAAATAAGTATACACTCTTTGGATTCTCCGCCTGGGCTTATTGTTATCCGTGTCTAGCATTGAGCTGCGGTACCATATTAGCTCAGGATAGGAGTTGAGCGTGCTCAGTTGTAAATGTACATCAAATGTACAAATGTACAATATCGTACATCAAACTTACCAATTTTATTCGATCAGTCTCTGTAACAGTAAAATGAGGCGTTCACTGCCTGTAAAAGGGAGTTTACACGGTATTTCAAGACCCCCTGCCACTGGGCAATGTCTATAATGTTCATCAGTAACAACACATTTGATTGTTCTGCCATGCTTTACAAAACAGGAAAATATTTTGAAACTGCTACAGCAAAACTATGGGATGCTCTGAATGAATGGAGCGATGAGCCAGATATGGACCTATCAGAAAGTGATGATGAGTATTTTTTGACCCAATTCTCCTGCTCACTAACTTCATAAATTTAAGCACGCTCATGGACATGTGCTAAAGTTGACATTCATGTTGATTGGCTCGATTTTACTTCCCGCAAAATGTTTAAGGGAACAGCACCGGGAAGGAAAAGTAAGGGGTCTTTTTAAAATAAATTATGCTGTTTTCTGTTTATTTTCAGATTTCATGTAAGTAGTTTGGTTGATACCACAAAAGGAATAATACAAATACCAGTAAAACTCTTTTTTTTTTTTTTTTTTTATTGTTCTGTTATTATTCATGTTTTCCACGTCTGGGGTAATAAGCACTTACCGTTCTACTCCACTGGTAACATTTTAATTAGCGCACACCCATGCTGATTTTTGAATCGTCCTGGGCGCTTATCACATCATATACGGTATTATCATCATCATTATTATTATTATTATTATTATTATTATTATTATTAATTAATTTGTTTGTTTGTTTGTTTGTTTGTTTGTTTGACATTTTTAAGCATATCCTTTTCAGATTATCTGTTATAATCAATAAATCTGGTTATTTTTGTTAATACATTCCTGTATTTTGTTGTTGTTTATTATGTGTTGCTTGTAAAGCGTTTTCAGTGAATTTTATTGTATTAATCATGGAAATCTCTGCATCTAAGTCATTCGATTGAAAATGTATTTGTGTATGTGACCTTGACATACGTTTTTTTTCTTATAACGAGGCTCGTGCTATAAAATGTTTGATTGTGTGTACGTTAGACTCTAAGCTAAAAAATTGCATGATTTACTCACATTCAGGGCAGCGATGGCCCGGCGGTAAGGTGCTTGACCACCTAAGGTTGGGGTTCAAACCCCACTACCAATGGTTGTTACTGCTGTCCTCCCAGTGTGGCTCTAACTGGGTTAATCAAAGGCCGGGTGTACCTCTCACTGTCTGTAGCGAGAGGTTCATGTAAAGGAACTATTGCTGACGTTTTTAAAGAGGAGTGTTTCTGCCCTGCGATAGACTGGTGAGCCGTCCAGGGTATAATCTGCCCTCGTCCAGAGTTGGGTGAGATGGGCACCAGCCTCTCTGCAACCTTAATTAGGATTAAGCGGTTCATAAAATGAATCGATGAATAGATACCCATACTTGGTCTACTTTAAAAATTACTCAAATAATCTCTGCTCTCTAAAGAGTTCTTGGGGGAACCTTGTGGGATTTTGTGCTTTCTCAGCACTGCTTGTGTTTTACAGTATAGTACAGTAAACGCAGCTGCGTTTTGGGAATACAGCATCTGGATCCATAGTCGGCAAAAAGAGGGTGTGAATGTGGAGAAGCGGGGCAGTTGGTTTGGCCGATGGGACTCCCGCTTCACAGGGAGAGGTAAAAGTTCTCTCATTCTGAAACACTTCTGTTCCCATCACACTCCATATCATTGAGGTAAAAAAAAAAAAATCAAAGGTGGTGGTTATAATAAAAGGTACAATAAATAAATTAAATATGAAATGCAGAATTTGCCGGAGAACGCGAGTGCTTTTCAGATGCAGGACATTGCTTTGGCAAATGGTAGTATCTCAGCTAAGGGTGGGTAGTCTGCTACAGCCTGCGGCATTGTAAGATTGGACAGCATGAGAAGAGGAGGTGTGGTGGTGGTGGTTATTTGTTATTTGCCCCTCCACCATGTGTTCAACTCTTGATCATGTGGAGGCATATTAAAAAATAAAACCCAGTGAGATCCCACGGATTTACATCATGCACCTTTATATCTGGAAATGCCATTATAAATAAAACATTTTCAGTTTAGAACTAATCCTGTTATTTACCTCAGTGTGCACAGAGACGCACGGGTACAGCATTTGCTTTTCCTTTTTCTTGTACAGGATATTTCTGACTACAGACCTTTTAAGGTTTGATTTTTGTTTTATTTATTTTTAAATTAGAGTAGGAAACGAAACTTCTCAGTTTGAATAACCACTTTATTATTTTCAATCGATTCCCTGAACCTGCTGGTCTCTGTTCTTTACTGATTTTCACAAGAATGTTTAATTCAACAGAATGCTGTGTCTGTTTCCTCTTGTGCTTAAAGAAAAAGAAAAGTAATGAGGATGAAATATAAAAAGGAGAAGGTCATGTGATGGATATTCTTGAAAATTAAGACTTTAAAGAAAGAAAAAAAAAGGGTTGACACAATAAAACCCCCCACAGTTTTGTACACCAGTGTAACAGCATATCCGAATAACAGCTTATCATTACACCAGGGTAACGGTGTTAAAGTATACCAGAATAACAGAGTAACCAGAGCATCAGTGTAACAGTACGAGACAGTAACGATATGCCAGAGTAACAGTATACCAATAGCTCAGAATCACAGCGTAACAGTATATAAGTGTACCAGTATACCAGTACAATGTTGATACCAGTATACAGTGAAACCAGTCTTGATATTTTTTTCTAGCGTCTTCAACCTTCTATAACATTTCATATGGAATTAAAGGATCTGAGCTGGAGTTACTGGGTAGTTTATTTATGTAGTTATTTAGTGTTAACTAAATGTGATGTATTTGTTTTTACAGACACTCCTCGACTTACGTTTTAGTTGCGTTCCGAACAGCCGAACGTAAGGTGAAAAAAAAAAACGCAAGTTGTTATACAGTGATGTATGACCATTCATACTGTACTATACATCCATAAATACTATGACAGTAGGCCCTGAACTATTCACAGTTTTGCACTCACAGTTTGAGTATTCGCGGACTGCCAAGCAACTGACACGTCACTCAAATTCAGCCAATGGCTGTCCTCCTGCGTGCTGATTGGTTGAGATGATGTAACGCCCCTTTTCCCTCATTCGTGCACAAGTTTTCAATGAGCCTCTTTTTTTTTTAAGTGTGTTTTAATTACCAGTTAAGCTCTATGATGCCACTCAAACGCTGTGTGTCTTCTTTGGCTAAGCGCTAGAAAAGGTAATGACGTTGGATGTCTCTTCTGAAGAAATAAGACTTTCTCCTGAAGAAACGACAGTTTCCTCTGAAGTGCCTGAAGAGAAATAATCATCTGAAAGCACTCTACAGTCATCCCTTGAATATCGCAGATAATGTAGACCAGACCTGGCCGCGATAGTCGAAAAACCGCAAAGTAGGAACGCCCCTCTCATTTCTACCACAGACATATGTTTTAGCGTCTATACAATATCAAGACGTTTACATTAAACATATATTAAACGTTACACAGTTATATGCATATGTAAATATTGTAATGTATGACAGTAATATTTAAATATAATTTATATACATATTTATAAGTATAAAAACTGTATATATATTTATAAGTACAGCATAAATACTTTAAGTACTGTACTCACCTCTGAGAATAGCTCTTCTCCGCTTGATATTACAGTACTGTAATCCAAAAAAATGACGAGAGACCTGTGCAGTACGATGAGGGTGAAGTGAAGATGAAGTGAAGAGGTTAGTTATTGTAAGTCCGATCATGCCTCTTCGTCAGATTCGAGAGGCATTGGATCATCGACGGAAGTCGAAGAGGCAACAGGAGGCACGATAGAAGCAGGAGGAGGTATAGAGGCAGCAGGATAAGCTTCTGCTGGAGGTTTTCGGCGCACAAGGAGCATGGTGATGGGGAGTTGTGACTGCTGTTTCTTTTTTTTGTACAAATATGTTTTTGTACAAGTACATGACACCGTCAAGACGATTGCCAAATTCGATGGCTCTGACCATATTGTCATCAATCTCCTAGACCCTTTGTTGCATAATGCGTGCCATATTGAAAATCTTTTGCAGATTTCTCAAAGTTAGACCACGCTCTTTATCCTCATTGTCGTCCTCTGGTCCTCTGACTATTCTTCCTCACTCCCCGATTTGGTCATTTCGATGAGGTCATGAGATCAGTTGGGGGGGTTGAGTGGCACTCGAGCAGTGTGTTGACGTCCTCCGTCGTCATGTCTGAGAAGCCTTCAGTGGTTACCGACCGAGCCAGCTTCACGGCCTTATCTATGGATGAGTGATGAACCTCCTCAGGCGTAAATCCCTCATAATCAGGGGTGATTTATTTATTTATTTATTTTTTTAGGCCACAAATTTTTCCAGCTGAAGTAATGTTTTTTTCCTTCATATCACTGATGGCATTCTGAATGTTTGTCAGGCATGTGGCATGTTGTACGAGTGCCAATACTCTTTGATACTGGAGTGCTGGTTGTCCTCGTCGATTGACCCCTTATCCTTAGGTTGAATGAGGAAAGTGGTGTTGGGGGGCAGGAACTCCACTTGAACTCCTTCATAATGGAGGTCGGTTGCATGTCCTCCTGCACAGTCCATTATGAGGAGGACCTTGAAGGGCAGCCCCCTTTCAGTGAGGTACAGTTTCATGCTCGGGATAAAACAGTTCAAAAACCACTCATTTGTGAGGGCTTCCCTGATCCATACTTTCTTATTGCTCATCCAATAGACAGGCAGCAAAGATTTGTTCTTGTTTTTCAAAGCATAAGGACGATTGAACCTGTAGATTAAGGCTGGCTTTATCATGAAGCCAGCAGCATTCCCACACATGATGAAAGTGAGGCGATCCTTATGCGCCTTGAACCCTGGCCTTTTCAGTTCATCTTTGTAAAGGAATGTCCGGGAAGGCATCCTCTTCCAAAAGAGAGCAGTCTCATCCATGTTGAACACTTGTTCTGGAAGATAACCATTCTCTTCAATTATTTTCAGAAACTGTTTCTCGACGTACCATTTCGCTGCCGCGTGGTCTGCCGAGGAGGCCTCCCCATACAGCGAAACACTCTGCAGACCATACCTCTTCTTAAAGTTTTCAAACCAGCCCTTGCTGGCAGCAAAACCATGTTTTTCTTGTGTATCAGCTCCACTGGTACGAGGCTGAGGTTCATCTTCATCGTCTTCGTTGTCTGGAGCTAAGCTATCATACAAACCCTTCGCTTTGGTTCGAATCATGTTGCTATCCAGACTTATCTTCTTCTCCCGACAGTCCGAGATACAAACCGATAGAGCATTCACCATCTTAACAATGTTTTTATTCTTAGTGGTTACCACACGCTACACCCGCAGCCAGTATATGAAACAACTTCACTTTTTCGTTCACGGTCATCATATTCCACTTTTTCTTGGGCTCATTGGATGCCGCAGATGGTGCAGGATGTTGAAGAGCTATTTTCAAGATAAATAAAATAAAATAAGGAACAAAATTACAGAAATACTGTAGCGTGATAAGAAATCTAACAAAGCTTGAAAGAACTCGCCATCTTCTGCCTCCCCTCGGGGATTTATTGATGTGCGAGGCTATAGCGTCACGCGTCTAAGCCAATCAGCTTGCGAATGGGCGGTCCCTGCGAGTTTTGGCGTGAATTTTGAAATGTTTATGAATTATTTATTTATTATTTTATTTAATTAAAATACCGCGATGCACCAAGGCCGTGGCGTTCAAATCGCGAAGTGGCAAGGTATCACTGTAGTATTAAAGTCTTTTTCAATCATTATTCCAGTACAGTACCTAAGTTAATGTTTAGAATATCTGTGTGTGTGATTTTATGCACTATGATGTAACATGTTTATCGTTTTGTTTTGTTTATCCAATTTATTACATTTCATGTTCTTTTATGCTCTTTTTGTTATGATCTGTGTTTTTGGGGGACTTTGATTTTGACGACTGTGTTCTCTTAACTAACTGTCCGCTCCGGCTGAGGGGCGTGGCTCAGCTGCTCCGTGGCTTCTAAACATTCAAAGCATTAACTTAGGCACTGTACTGGAATAATAATTGAAAAATATTTTAATACTACAGCTTTACAACAGTTCAGATTATTATCTTCAGGCACTTGACAGACAGACAGACAGACGGATAGATAGATAGATAGATAGATAGATAGATAGATAGATAGATAGATAGATAGAAGGTATGTTGTACAATGTTTATATATTTTATTAATAAATATCACAGTACAAAATTAAAAGATTTCTCTTAATCATTACTATATTAATACTGTATTAATGAGTAAGACTGTCTATAGAATGTGTTTAAGAAGCATAGTTTAGCGCATGTAATAGGTGCATAGTATTGTACTTCCAGTTGCTCATTCACAGATGTAATATGATACTGTACATGGGGTTTTACTTTGGGTACAGAACTCGCAGATTAGCTTCATTCGCGGGAGGGGCCGGAACCAAATCCCCGTGAATATCGAGGGCCTACTGTACCGTATCTCATAAAACACCCCTAAGTCAATTATTATAAACATAACATTGTAAAATAATATCAACATTAATTTCAAATAAATTAAATTCAAGCAAAATAATTTCAAATAAATATATTTTACTCAAATTCACTTACCACTGATTTTGATTACCACTATGACTAGTAGGCTTACTCTTCTGACCAACCATATTTGCTTAGAGTTACAGATACGTAAAACAGTGTAAACACAAAGATCATAGAGATGACGTCTTAACACAAGGGTAATACGCAGTGAACTTGGAAGAAGCAGGGTACATTCAGTCTTTCATTTGTAAACAATGAACGACGCAGCGCCATATAAACAATGGACACAGCGTCACGCGTAAGTAGCGTAATCTGTCTACGTACTACGTAAGAACGTCTCGTACTACGGCAAGCACGCTAAATCCATGCCAGCACAGGGAGAACATACACAAACTCCATACAAAATGCACCTGGGACTCAAACCTACGACACTCTTGCTGTGAAGCGGATGTGCTAACCAAAACACCACTATGTATAAACTATGCCAACTACTCCCATTTCTAATATAGACACTCCTCGCTTTATGTTTACTCGCCTTATGTTTTTTCGATTTTATGTTTTTGTAAAAGTTCTCCCTGTGCTGGCATGGATTTCCTCTGGCCAATCTGGTTTCCTCCCACAGTTCAAGGACATGCACATCATGCTTGCCCAATCTTGGCTGAAATAGGCCGATCCCCTGCAAAGATTCACATGCAAGCTCTACCCAGAAAGGCTGTGGGCTTCAAACTTAGAACCTTCTCACCGTGTGATGACTGTTCTGGTGGATGGATGGATAGTAATATACAATATGTATTTCAGATGTTTATTTATTATCTTTCGTGCGATGAATGGGGAAAGGACTGTGACACACTGATTTTCATTTCACAGGTGATTGATTGTTTTGTTTGCAGTCCACAAGTATGCGCTCTTGATACTAGTACGTTATTCCCTTTGGTGTGAGCTATGTGTCGTTCATGTCTTTATTACTGGACATTTGAGAGCTTACAGAAATTTAATAAAGTAATATTATGGTAGTCTTTACGTTTGGAAATGAAATTTGAATTTCTCATGAGCCGTCCATCAAATGGAGCTAGGATCCCATTTAAGGTATCTGAGACTAGCAGTGCAAACTCACATTGCATTCCAGCAACACCTGGAGTTTCTCTTTGACGCATTAGTCATGCCTCTCCTCTGATCAAGGGTCATGTGGGCAAGAGAAACCCTTGATAACTACAAGGACCTCCCAAGGTAGCTATAAATGTCCTGGCGGCAACTTCGTTTCAGTCATACACCTGCCACAGACCTCTTGCAGAGGAAACCTGTGTCTGTAACTTACTCTTGTAGGAAACAGATACTCAGAATGGAATAGTTCCCAGTTAAGGTCGATACACTCGAGCGCCAGGGACTTCATTGTAGAGTCGAAGGGGATAAAAAGTCAATAACAAGGTAGCTACCACCTGGTAAAGCTATTCAGTCCTAGCCAATAAGGTGCTCCTTTTCATTTCACAGACAAACTATCACAGGAAGTGCTCTGATAACGTTCACAAAATCACCTCAGAAAACTAAGATGATATTTTCTACTTGGAACGTTAGAACGGTGATGACCAGAATGTCCCCCACTAATGATTTGGATACTTGTAAGAGATGCACGGAAAACAACAGTAACTGATATGGCCTTGGTGTCCACATTGCTGCACTGCAAGAAACAACACTTATTGACTTGGACACCCTCAAAGAAGAGCCCCGTACCTTATACTGGTTTGGAAGGCAGGCTGATCAACCACGGATGTATGGTACTGGCTTTGCTGTCAGAAACAAGCTTATTAATTGCATAGTATCACCAACGGCATAGAATATCAATGTTGAAACTTAACACTCGCCATGGAAGCATCCGGATATCTGCCTCTGGTTGCACACTTAATGTTGACCCAGCTGACAAAGACATTTTTTTATATTCAATTGGATGATATCCTAAGGTCAACATCCTATAATGAACACATTGTCCTTTTAGCTCTAACAGCGAGGGGCCAGTGGGGCCACAAAAAAGTTTCTCCAAATCATTATATTTAATTTACTTATTTTACCTATCTGATTTTGGCTCATTTAAAGCATTAGGTTTAGACTTGGAGTCTTGAAACGTTAATCTAGTGCCGTACACCAATCATTTACAGTGCAGCACCACCCTCAGCCTTTCACATGCAACTGTACTGACATGGAAAAGCCTGTGTGTGTGTGTGTGTGTGTGTGTGTGTGTGTGTGTGTCTGTGTGTCTGTGTCTCTATGTGTCTGTGTGTGGTGTGTCACTGACTTTGTTAGTTTGTACTTGTCACCCTTTAGTGTTTATATCAAAGTCTATTATGTATACCTCTCTAATGAGTGCTATCATCAGCCATGGTACACGCCATAGATTCCTCTGTATTTCTGGACTATGATTTGAGTAGCTCTTGATACTGACTGCTTCCTAAGCACACGGTATCATACTCTGTGCAGATAATGAGGGGGGTGTGTTTACTATATCCTCACATTGCCTGTTATTTTTTATGAGCTTATATAATAAGAGTGATCATGCATCCGTCTACTTTAATTTTTATAATATGGCTTTTTTTTTCCCTGTTTCTGGATTTTAGGCAGCTACAGGAGCTGCAGCGTCAGAAGGAACTGGAGCGCGAGCGGCTGGAGCGCGAGCGGCAGGAGCGAGAACGGCTGGAGCATGAACGGGAGCAATTGGAACGGGAATTGCTGGAGCGCGAGCATCAAGAGCATGAGCGTCAGGAACGCGAGCGCCTAGAGCGAGAGCGGGAGCGTCTAGAGCAGTTGGAGAGCGAACGTGTTGAATTCGAACAGCTGGAGTGTGAGCGTGCTGACAGGGAAAGGCAGGAAAGAGAGCACCGTGAGCAGATGGACAGAGAAGACTCCGACAGAGGGCGGCGCATCTCCAATGCTGGTGAGCATCTCTTCCTTAGACCATCTAACTCGGGGAAACCTGCTCAGTCACCAAGTGCCATGGTGTTATCTTCTCTGTATTTACAGAAGGGGTTAGATGCAGTCCTGGCCTAAAGGACTCCAATGACTTGCTTATTTAAAGGGATGAGGGTCTAACAAACAGAAAAGCAGTGACGTGCAAGAAATCCACCAGACTTCAGTTATTTCCTACTGTAATACGGGTAGATTGTTCTGGCATGAGTAGACCTTACCCACATCTGTCAGAAGATGAGTGAAGCATAGTTTGGGTAGATAACAGTAGTTGTGTTTTACACCTGAGACAGAGGCAGGAGGAGAATTAACCCTCTCTATTTAGTGCAGCCGTGAGGTGGGGGGGCACTAACCAGTGTCCCGGTCCCAAGCCCGGAGAAATGCTGAGGGTTGTGTCAGGAAGGGCATCCGACGTAAAACCAATGCCAAACTTTTATGATGCAAATCAGAAGTATTACCTCCATACCGGATCGGTCGAGGCCCGGGTTAACAACGACCGCCATCAGTGCTGTCAATCAACAGGGTGCTGATGGAAATTGGACTACTGTTGGTCGAAGTCGTTGAAGAAGGAGAGGTGGGAGGCGTGTCCGTAGGCAGAGAGAGAAGAGGAAAGGCATGAGTGTAGGACTAAGAGTGGGGACTTTGAATGTTGGAACTATGCAAAGAAAAGGTAGAGAGCTGGCTGACATGATGCAGAGGAGGAAGGTGGACATACTGTGTGTTCAGGAGACCAGGTGGAAAGGTAGCAAAGCTAAAAGCTTAGGAGCAAGTTTAAGCTGTTTTATCATGGTGTGGATGGGAAGAGAAATGGAGTAGGAGTCATCTTTAAGGAGGGGTTTGTCAGGAATGTTCTAAAAGTGAAAAGAGTGTCAGACAGAGTGATGAGTCTCAAGTTAGAAATTGAAGGTGTAATGCTCAATGTTGTTAGTGCTTATGCCCCACAGGCAGGATGTGAGCGAGAAGAGAAGGAGAGATTCTGGAGTGACTTAGATGAAGTGATGCAGAGTACCCCCAGAGGTGAAAGAGTGGTCATTGGTGCAAACTTCAATGGACATGTTGGTGCAGGCAACAGAGGGGACGAGGAAGTGATGGGCAGGTTTGGTATCCAGGACAGGAACGCAGAAGGACAGATGTTGATAGATTTTGCAAAAAGGATGGAAATGGCTGTGGTGAATACTTTCTTCCAGAAGAAACAGGAGCATTGGGTGACTTATAAAAGCGGCGGTAGGAGCACACAGGTAGACTACATCTTGTGTAGGCGATGTAAATTGAAGTAAGTCAGTGACTGCAAAGTAGTAGTGGGTGAGAGTGTTGCCAAACAGCATAGGATGGTGGTATGCAGGATGATGCTGATGGTGAGGAAGGTGAAGAAGGCAAAGGCAGAGCAGAAGACAAAGTGGTGGAAGTTGCAAAAGGAAGAGTGTCGTGTTGTCTTCAAGGAGGAGTTGAAACAGGCTTTGGGTGGCCAGGAAGTGCTTCCAAATGACTGGACAACCACAGCAAATGTGATCAGGGACACAGGTAGGAGAGTACTTGGTGTGTCCTCTGGAAGGAAAGTAGATAAGGAGACTTGGTGGTGGAATGAGGAAGTGCAGGAGTGTGTACAAAGGAAGAGGTTAGCTAAGAAAAAGTGGGACATAGAGAGGACCGAAGAGAGTAAACAGGAGTACAGGGAGACACAGCGTAAGGCGAAAGTAGCAGTGGCTAAGGCCAAACAGAGGGCGTATGATGACTTGTATGATCGGTTGGACAGTAAAGAGGGAGAAAATGATTTATACAGGTTGGCACAGCAGAGAAATAGAGATGGGAAGGACGTGCAGCAAGTTAGATTGCTAAAGGACAGAGAGGGAAATGTATTGACTGATGACAGAAGTGTGCTGGGAAAGAGTACTTTGAAGAGCTGATGAATGAGGAAAATGAGAGAGAAAAAGAGTAGAAGAGGTGACTGTTGAGGAGCAGGATGTAGCAAAGATCAGTAAGGGTGAAGTGAGAAGGGCATTGAAGAGGATGAAGAATGGAAAGGCAGTTGGTCCTGATGACATACCTGTGGAGGTATGGAAGTGTCTAGGAGAAGTAGCAGTAGATTTTCTGACAAGAACATTCAACAAGGTCCTAGAGAGTGAGCAGATGCCGGAGGAGTGGATTAGAAGTGTGCTGGTGCCCATTTTTAAGAACAAGGGAGACGTGCAGAGTTGCGACAACTACAGAGGGATAAAGTTGATGAGCCATACGATGAAGTTATGGGAAAGAATAGTGGAAGCTAGACTAAGGGCAGAGGTCAGCATTTGTGAACAACAGTTTGGTTTCATGCCAAGAAAGAGCACCACAGATGCAATGTTTGCTTTGAGGATGTTAATAGAGAAGTACAGAGAAGGTCAGAGGGAGCTACATTGTGCCTTTGTGGAGCTGGAAAAAGCATATGACAGGGTGCCAAGAGAAGAACTGTGGTATTGCATGAGGAAGTCTGGAGTGGCAGAGAAGTATGTTAGAGTGGTGCAGGACATGTATGATAGATGTAAGACAGTGGTGAGGTGTGCTGTCGGTGTGACAGAAGAGTTCAAGGTGGAGGTGGGACTGCATCAAGGGTCAGCTCTGAGCCCTTTCTTGTTTGCTATGGTGATGGACAGGCTGACAGACGAGGTGAGACAAGAATCTCCATGGACTATGATGTTTGCAGATGACATTGTGATCTGTAGTGAGAGCAGAGAACAAGTGCAGGAAAATCTAGAGAGGTGGAGGTATGCCCTGGAAAGGAGAGGAATGAAGGTTAGCCTCAGAAAATCAGAATACATGTGTGTAAATGAGAAGGACCCAAGAGGAACGGTGATGTTCCAGGGAGCAGAGATAACGAAGGTGGAGGATTTTAAGTACTTAGGCTCAACAATCCAGAGCAATGGAGAGTGTGGAAAAGAGGTGAAGAAGCGTGTGTAGGCAGGCTGGAATGGTTGGAGAAAAGTGTCCGGTGTGATATGCGATAGGAGAGTGTCAGCAAGAATGAAGGGAAAAGTGTACAAGACGGTGGGAAAAGGCAGCTGAGGCAGAGCTGGAGGTAGCGGAGATGAAAATGTTGAGGTTCTCTCTGGGAGTAACTAGGATGGATAGGATCAGAAATTAGTATATCAGAGGGACAGCCCATGTAAGATGTTTTGGAGACAAAGTCAGAGAGGCTAGATTGAGATGGTTTGGACATGTACAGAGGAGGGATAGTGAGTATATTGGCAGTAGGATGCTGAGGTTGGAAATACCAGGCAGAAGGCCTCGAGGAAGACCAAAGAAGAGATTTATGGATGTGGTGAAGGAAGACATGAAGGTCGTTGGAGTCAGAAAAGAAGATGCAGAGGACAGGGTGAGGTGGAGGCGGATGATTTGCTGTGGCGACCCCTGAAGGGAGCAGCCGAAAGTAAAAGAAGAAGAAGAAGAATTTAGGATTTTTTTTTTTTTTTGTATTCGGTTTTTATTTCTGTATTTTCAACAAATTAGAACTTATTTATGAAACTTTGTTTTGTTTAGATGTAATTGTGCTTGAAGACATGGTCCTTTTTAACATGGTGTGTGTCATGCTTTCTTTATTGCAACTGTTTGAATATCAGTTCAGAGGAAAGCTTTTAGTAAAATGACTCAAAAAGAAATTGGATATTTTCCAGAGTTTAAGGTTGAGTGATTGTTTATTAAACTCTGGCTATTTTACCATGCTGTACGGTACATGCAGTAGAATCTGTTGTGCAGGACAGTTTGAAATTAACTGTGATGCATCAGCTGAAAAAGTACGACATGTGTTTACTAACCCTGTGAAAAAAGTACAGCCAACATAAAGATGTAGTTGGTGAACTGTAAAGTAAATAAAATGAGTGTATGGCTGGTGTTAATGTTAACAGGGTTTACATTTTTGCAAGAATAATAATATTATGGGGCGAAAATGGCTCAAAGCGCCACCTACTGGTAAAACCGACCTGGACCATGGAAGGACCATGCTAACGCAGTCGACTGTTTGGTGGACCACTATTTCATGAAGTTTAAAAATGTTAATGCCCTCTAAACAAAGATAGGCGGCCACGACCTGGTCCAGTCCCACTGAAATCCTACTCCTTTTCAGATACAGTGCAGCCTTGGTACTCGAACTTAATCCATTCCAGAAGGCCATTCCGATTCCGGATTCCAGATTTCGGATTCCAGATTCCAGATTCCAGAACCACTATTCCCATTACAATTAATGTAAATGGTTTTAATCCATTCCAAGATGCTAAAAACCCATCTTTTTAAACATAATGTTGTTTTATAACGTCATTTATATGTCAAAATGTATATTAATTATAAATACACACACACACACGCACACTCATTGCCTCGGTTTTACGGATGTCGCTTTAACGGATTTCGGATGCAACGGACAAAATGTGTAGCTTTCGACTAGTCCGGATCGTACGGACGCGGGCCGTTGTTTCTGACAGTGACCGCCAGATGACCAGACTGGCTTGAAGAAATCTTGCGCGTTTAAATCTATTCATCTATTTTCAATGCCACGTCACTGTGGCGCGAAGCGGAGAGCCAATCCTTTCTGTATGCAGACATGTCCGATACCTTGAAACTCTAATTTTATTGGACTCACACGCTGCAGTGTTTGTGACAGGAAGTGCGTCCCAAGTTTTGGCAATCAGCTGGTCTGCAGGTTGAAGTTTTTCCATGTCTGTCCATTTGTGTTTGCTTGCCAGCTGTGCTTGGCTTCATGGAAATGAGCCGATCAAAAACGAGGGAACTTTATCTCTTTACTCAAACAACATGCGCAGCCTGTGGTTGTTGCTATAATCCTGTAAAATTAGTATTTGAAGGTATCGGACTCGCCCACATACTGGCGTACAGAAAGGATTGGCTCTCCACTGCGCCGCAGTGACATGGAATTGAAAATAGATGTATAGATTTAAATGCGCAACATTTTATTCATGGGTTTTTGTTTTACTTGATGGCTTTTTTGTATCTTTATTTAAATGACAATGAAATGATGTATTCGTTATTCTGTTAAGATTTATCCAGATACAGTCATTAAAACAGCCACATCTGGCTCGCGAGCTATAGGTTCCCGACCCCTGATATATATATATATATATATATATATATATATATATATATATATATATATATATATATATATACAGTAAAACCTCCGCTGACGAACGCTTAAGCTCACGAACTTTTCGCCTCAAGAACATTAAATTTGCGAGCATATCGTCTCTGCTGACGAACTAGTTTTCGTGAGACGAATCAAACCACGCGGTCGAACAGCGCCACGGTGGCGACCACGAGAAGCTGACGACGCTCACGGCGTCACAGTTAAATCACACCCCTTTCTTTGAATGCGGAAGTGGTTTGTGTTTGCTAGACATTTTGGACCATATTGAGTGTACTTTTGCTATTATGGGACCGAAAAGACCCCACCACAGGCCGAGATCATTGAAAAACACGAGCGAGGTGTGCGATTGTGTGACTCAGCGTCCCAGTACCAGTGCGCTAAGTCTACCATTGCTCCCATCCTTAAGAACAAGGAAGCTATTAAGGGTGCGTGTGTGGCTAAGGGTGTTTCCAAACAGTAGGCGTTTCCAAACACTCCTTCCAAACAGTAAGTCCCTCCCTCCCTCCTCCTCCCACTCCATTCCATCAAGCCATCAACTACCATCACAAAGGTAAATAAAACCACTTTATTATACAGTACAGTTTATTTCTTTAATTACAATACAAGAGCACATTTATTATACATAAAATAAGGTATATTTTTGTGTAGTTTTAAGGCTTATTTAGTAGAAAATTATGTTTTATGGGGACCTGGGAACGGATTATTCTCATTTTAATGGTTTATTATGGGAAATAAATGTTCGGAAGACGAACTTTTCGCCTCACACACACTTTCAGGGAACCAATTATGTTCATGAGCAGAGGTATCACTGTATATATATAATGTGTGTGTGTGTGTGTGTGTGTGTGTGTGTGTGTGTGTATGGGTGTGTGTGTGTGTGTAGATATACTAGTCCTTCTAAAAAAAATTAGCATATTGTGATAAAGTTCATTATTTCCTGTCATGTACTGATAAAAATTTAATTTTCATATATTTTAGATTCATTGCACACCAACTGAAATATTTCAGGTCTTTTATTGTTTTAATACTGATGATTTGGGCATACAGCTCATGAAAACCCAACATTCCTATCTCAAAAAATTCATATCTCAAAAGCATATCATGTTCAGGTAGTCTAAACGAGCTATTAACCTAATCATCTGAATCAACCAATTAACTCTAAACACCTGCAAAAGATTCCTGAGGCTTTTAAAAACTCCCAACCTGGTTCATTACTCAAAACCGCAATCATGGGTAAGACTGCCGACCTGACTGCTGTCCAGAAGGCCATCATTGACACCCTCAAGCAAGAGGGTAAGACACAGAAAGAAATCTCTGATCCTTCAACTGTTGCTCAGTAGTTCAAAGTACTTTTTTTGGATGAAAGCAAATTTTGCATGTCATTCGGAAATCAAGGTGCCAGAGTCTGGAGGAAGACGGGGGAGAAGGAAATGCCAAAATGCCTGAAGTCCAGTGTGAAGTCTACACAGTCAGTGATGGTCTGGGGTGCCATGTCAGCTGCTGGTGTTGGTCCACTGTGTTTTATCAAGGGCAGGGTCAATGCAGATAGCTATCAGGAGATTTTGGAGCACTTCATGCTTCCATCTGCTGAGAAGCTTTATGGAGATGAAGATTTCATTTTTCAGCACGACCTGGCACCTGCTCACAGTGCCAAAACCACTGCTAAATGGTTTACTGACCATGGTATTACTGTGCTCAATTGGCCTGCCAGCTCTCCTGACCTGAAGCCCATAGAGAATCTGTGGGATATTGTGAAGAGAAAGTTGAGGGACACCAGACCCAACACTGTGGATGAGCTTAAGGCCGCTATCGAAGCATCCTGGGCCTCCGTAACACCTCAGCAGTGCCACAGGCTGATTGTCTCCATGCCACGCCGCATTGAAGAAGTCATTTCTGCAAAAGGATTCCCGACCAAGTATTGAGTACATAACTGAACATAATTATTTGAAGATTGACTTTTTTTGTATTAAAAACACTTTTTTTTTTATTATTGTTGGTCGGATAAAATATGCTAATTTTTTGAGATAGGCATTTTGGGTTTTCATGAGCTGTATGCCAAAATCATCAGTATTAAAACAATAAAAGACCTGAAATATTTCAGTTGGTGTGCAATGAATGTAAAATATATGAAATTTTCATTTTTATCAGTACATTACAGAAAATAATAAACTTTATCACGATATGCTAATTTTTTGAGAAGGATGAGTATATGGCTCTCAGAGGATTAGATTTTAAAATATGTCTTTTTTTTTTTGTCTCTCTTAGACAAAAAGGTTCCCGACCCCTGATCTTATGGTGTACATTTACAGAGTATACAGTATTTACATTTGAGATTACATAATGTGTTTAAGTAAAAATTTTTCCTGACGTAATCGTTGAAAGATATGGAATCGGAAACTTCGGACCAGTGTTTCCCCTCCTTAGTCCGTTAAACCGAGACGTGTGTGTGTGTGTTTGTGTGTGTGTGTGTGTGTGTGTGTGTGTGTTTGTGTGTGTGTGTGTGTGTGTGTGTGTGTGTATGTGTGTGTTTGTGTGAGTATGTGCGAGTATGTGTGTGTGTGTGTGTGTGTGTGTGTGTGTGTGTGTGTGTGTGTGTAAACAAACTGTGGAACAACAAGAAAAACACGCCAGATTACAATAGATTACTTTATTTTGTGTCTTTTTTTGTTTGTTTGTTTTATGTTTATTCATGTTTATTGTTTGTGTAAAGGAGTGCATACAGTACAAACATTATGCAGTGATGAAACATGTCAAAGAAATGAAAAAAAAGCAAACGCAAGAAATAAAGAACTAAAGAAAGAAAAAAAAAACATTAACCTATAAAAACATTAAACATGTTATTGGTTTTAAGGGGGTGGCTCTTGTTCAGGCTGATCCTTTCTCTTCTTTAAGAACATTTCCAGTGTCGCCTGTTTCTGCCTTCTTTTCAAAACCATATGGAAGTGGCCCATGACCACCTCATTAAAGCTGTGCACAGCTCTGTTGGCCTTAGCCTTTTGATTGATTTGATTGATTAACTGTTTGGGTTTTTACACCCACGCCTAGCGGCTCATCAGGCCGGTGCTTATCCCCAGTTTCCGTAGCATGAAGCAATCAGGAGTTGAACTCCTCCTGGATAGGACGCTAGTCCATCGCAGGTTACCTTCCCAGTATATTTTTACTGGTACCCATTTGTACTGCTGGGTGAACAGAGGCACACTTGTGGTTGAGACCTTGCCCAGGGGTCTTCGCACAGTGAGGATCTCAGTGGGATTTGAACTCACAACCTCCCGATCATGAGCCCAACACTCTAACCACTACACCACCGGATCCACTACACCAAGGCCTTAGCCTTATCAGGGTGATACAGTTCTACAAAGCTCTAGAGTCCGTTCCATTTTGAGCACATGTCCTTAATAAGTGAAGTCGGGGCATCCTTCCTTCCATCTTCCTCTTCAGAAGACATCTCCTCCGACGTCTTCTGCTCTGCCTGAAGGTGGAGAAGTTGTTCTGTCGTGAGTTTGGACGATGTTCCTTCACCAGATCGGTGACATCATCAGTGTCCATTTCCAGGCCCAGACTTTGGCCTATGCTGACGATGTCTTGGACGATTTGACTATCGTTCTGCTGTTCCTCCTCGGCAGGAGCTGCTGTGCTGGTGCTCGCCACAGCCCCAAACTCTCCGAACTCCGTAACACATTCAGGCCACAGTTTCCTCCACGAAGAGTTCATTGACCTGTGTGAGATGTGATTCCAGGCCCTATCAACAATAGTTATGCAATGATAGATGTTGAAATGATTCCTCCAGAAATCTCAAACTGTGTGTCGTTAATCACCTCGAAGCATCTCTGAAAGAGGAATTTTGTGTACAATTGCTTGAAATTAGCAATTGCACACTGGTCCATGGGCTTTATTAATGAATTTGTGTTAGGCGGGAGGAATTTTATTTTAATGAAGTCAGACTCCTCGGTTAAATCGTCCTCCAAACCGGTAGGGGTGAGCGGGGCATTGTCAGCAGGGGCATTAGAAGAAGGCACCGGCAGCATGAACCAGCCTCGAGTAGCTTTAAAGTGGAACCCTTTCGGATACTAACCAGGGTCTTTTTTCACTATATCTTTATAGATTTCACGAGCTTCGCAGCAGATCACATGCTCACTAACGCTATCTCCAGCTAACTGCTGCTCGTTTATGTATATAAGCAGCAACTTTTCCACCTCCTCTAGCACTTGCAGTCTTTGATTACCGTTGAGCCTTTTGCCACATTACTCGCTTTAACAGCCTCTTTGTTCTTCAAAATTGTGCATATTGTTGTATTTGCCATGTCGTATTCCCGAGCAAGATCAGTAACACGCACGCCTGATTCATGTTTAGCTATCAGCTCCTTCTTAAACTCAATGGTTTTCCTCACATTTGCCCTCTTCTCAGTGGCTTTTTTTGGAGACATGTTTATTATTTCTGTTGGGGCAGTGATGGTGTAGTGGATAGGGCGCAGGATCGCTGATCCTAAGTTTGGGGATTCGAGTCCCCACAGGGTTGTCACTGTCCCCCTAGTGCAACTAACTGGGTTATCAAAGGCGGGCCATGTCTCTCACTGTCTATGGTGAGAGGCATGTAAAAGAACCATTGCTGACTTTCGGAAAGAGTAGGCTGCAAAGTCGTCAGCATGTTTCTGTCACTTCCTAAAAGGGTTGTGTCAGGAAGGGCATCCGACGTAAAAACCTTTGCCAAATCAAACGTGTGAATCAGATGATTCGCTGTGGCAACTCTCAAGAATGGGAAAAAGTTGAAAAAAGAAGAAGAGTTTATCTCTATTAATTATAATATAATATAACTGTCTTGGTTGACATGTCTCTGCAACATCGCGTGGTCATCAGGGGCTGTACCTCTGGATTGGCAAACTGGGGTGGTGGTCCCAATTTTTAAGAAGGGGGACCGGAGGGTGTGTTCCAATTATCGGGGAATTACACTCCTCAGCCTACCTGGGAAAGTCTATGCAGGGGTACTAGAGAGGAGGATCCGACCGATAGTCGAACCTCAGATTCCTGGCTGTAGCACTCTTGACCAACTCTATACTCTCCACAGAATTCTGGAGGGGGCATAGGAGTTTGCCCAATCTGTCCACATGTGCTTTGTGGATTTGGAGAAGGCTTTCGACCGTGTCCCTCGAACGATCTTGTGGGGCGTGCTCCTAGAGTACGGCGTTCCAGACCCATTGCTACGAGCTATTCGGTCGCTGTATCACCGGAGCCAGAGTTTGGCCTGTATTGGTAACAACAGGTCAAATTCGTTTCCAGTGGGAGTTGGAGTCCGCCAAGGCTGTCCTTTGTCACCAATTCTGTTCTTAATTTTTATGGACAGAATTTCTAGGTGCAGTCGAGGCGATGAGGGGTTCTGGTTTGGTGGCCATCGGATATCGTCCCGTCATCGATATGCCTGAAACACCACGCCAGGGAGGCGTCCGGGTGGCATTCTGACCAGATACCCGAGCCACCTCAACTGGCCCCTCTCAATGCGGAGGAGCAGCGGATCTACTCCGAGCTCTCCCCGGATGGCGGAGCTTCTCACCTTATCTCTAAAGGAGAACCCCGCCACCCGGTGAAGGAAGCTCATTTCAGCCGCTTGTATCCGTGATCTTGTTCTTTCGGTCATTACCCAAAGCTCGTGACCATAGGTGAGGGTTGGAACATAGATCGACTAGTAAATTGAGAGCTTCGCCTTGTGGCTCAGCTCCTTCTTCACCACGACGGACTGGTACAGGCACCGCTTAACAGCAGAGGCTGCAGCGATCCATCTGTCGATCTCTCGCTCCATCCTTCCCTCACTCGTAAACAAGACCCCAAGATACTTAAACTCCTCCACTTGAGGCAGGACCTCATTCCCGACCCGGAGGGTGCATTCCACCATTGTCCGACTGAGAACCATGGCCTCGGACTTGGAGGTACTGATCTTCATCCCGGCTGCTTCGCACTCGGCTGTGAATCGCTTCAATGAGAGCTGGAGGTCCCGACTTGATGAAGCCAAAAGGACACCATCATCCGCAAAAAGCAGAGACGAGATCCAATGACCATCAAACTAGAACCCCTCAACGCCTCCACAGCGCCTAGAAATTCTGTCCATAAAAATTATGAACATAATCTATGAGAAAGGACAGCCTTGGCGGACTCCAACTCCCAGCGGAAATGGATTCAGCCTGTCCTTGCCAATTCGGACCAAACTCTGGCTCCGGTGATACAGCGACCGAATGGCCCGTAGCAACGGGTCCAGAACGCCATATTCTCGGAGTACGCCCCAGAAGACCGCAAGCCCCCATGCCGCCTCCAGAATCCTGTGGAGCGTATAGAGTTGGTCAAGAGTGCTACGGCCAGGACGAAACCCAAACCCCCAGTCTTCCTCTTCCACGGTGGGCGTGTTGGTGGGATTGAGGAGGTCCTCAAAGTCTTCCCTCCACCTCTCGACGACATCCCCAGTCGAGGTAAGTAGCTCCCCACCTCCACTGTAAACTGTGTTTGTCAAGAAATCCTTCCCCCTCCTGATGCGTCGGATGGTGGTCCAGAACTTTTTTGAGGCCAACCAATAATCACTCTCCAGGCCCTCACCGAACTCCTCCCACACCCGAGATTTTGCATCTGCGACAGCCTCGGCTGCTGCACGTTTGACCTGCCAGTACCTGTTTGCTGCCTCGGGAGTCCCACGGGCTAATAAAACCTGATAGGCCTCCTTCTTTAGCTGGATGGCTCTCTTCACCGCAGGTGTCTACCACCGGGTTCAGGGGTTACCACCACGACAAGCACCGACGACCTTCCGGCCACAGCTATGGGCTGCCGCCTCGGCAATGGAGGCATGAAGCATGGCCCATTCGGATTCCATGTCCCCCGCTTCCTCTGGGACGTGGTTGGAGCTCTGCCAAAGGTGGGAGTTGAAGGCTTCTCGGACAGGGGACTCCGACAAACATTCCCACCAGACCCTGCTTACACGCTTGGGCCTGCCAGGTCTGGAGGCAGCCTCCCCCACCACCGAAGCCAACTCACCACCAGTGTCCAGAACATACGGCCGCAAGTCTGATGACACAACTACAAAGTCAATCATCGAATTGCGACCTAGGGTGTCCTGGTGCCAAGTGCACTTATAGGCACACTTATGTCCGAACATGGTGTTAGACAAACTGTGATGAGCACAGAAGTCCAACAACGAAACACCATTCAGGTTCAGACTGGAGAGGCGGTAACTACCGATCACACCCTTCCAGGTGACACTATCGTTGCCCACATGGGTGTTGAAGTCTCCCAAGACAACGAATTAGTCTCCCAAGGGAGCGTTCTCCAACACCCCCCCCCCCCCCAAAGACAAAAAGGGTGGGTACTCCTGAACTGTCATTTGGTGCAGACGCACAAATAACAGTCAGGACCCGTCCCCCCCACCCAAAGATGGAGGGACGCTACCCTTTCGTCAACCGGGAAGAACTCCAACATTTGGGCCCCGAGACGGGGGTCAACAAGAATACCCACATTGGCTTGCCGCCTCTCCCCATGAGCAACTCCAGAACAGAATAAGGTCCAGCCTCTCTAAAGATGGATGGTTCCAGAGCCTAAGCTATGCGTTGAGGTGAGCCCGACTATATCTAGTTGGTATCTCTCCACCTCACGCACCAGATCAGGCTCCTTCCCCGCCACAGAGGTGACATTCCATGTCCCAAGGGTCAGAGTAAGTAACCAAGGATCGGTTCGACAGAACCCATGCCTTCGGTTGCCACCCAACTCACACTGCACCTGACCCTTAAAACTCCTCCCACGGGTGGTGGGTCCATGGGAGGACGGACCCATGTCTCCTTTTGGGGCTAGGCCGGGCTAGTCTCCATGGGCAGAATCCCAACCACCAGGCGCTCGCCTTCGAGCCCCTTCCTCGGGCCTGGCTCCATGGGGGAACCCCGGTGACCCTCATCCGGGCAAGGGAGACTGCTTCCTTGGATGTCTTCTTTTACTTTCGGCTGCTCCCTTCAGGGGTCACCACAGCAAATCATCCGCCTCCACCTCACCCTGTCCTCCGCATCTTCTTTTCTGACTCCAACGACCTTCATGTCTTCCTTCACCACATCCATAAATCTCTTCTTTGGTCTTCCTCGAGGCCTTCTGCCTGGTAGTTCCAACCTCAGCATCCTACTGCCAATATACTCACTATCCCTCCTCTGTACATGTCCAAACCATCTCAATCTAGCCTCTCTGGCTTTGTCTCCAAAACATCTTACGTGGGCTGTCCCTCTGATATACTCATTTCTGATCCTATCCATCCTCGTTACTCCCAGAGAGAACCTCAACATTTTCATCTCCGCAACCTCCAGCTCTGCCTCCTGCCTTTTCTTCAGCGCCACTGTTTATAACTTGCTGCACGTCCTTCCCATCTCTATTTCTCTGCTGTGCCAACCTGTATAGATCATTTTCTCCCTCTTTACTATCCAACCTATCATACAAGTCATCATACGCCCTCTGTTTGGCCTTAGCCACTGCTACTTTCGCCTTACGCTGTGTCTCCCTGTACTCCTGTTTACTCTCTTCGGTCCTCTCAATGTCCCACTTCTTCTTAGCTAACCTCTTCCTTTGTACACACTCCTGCACTTCCTCATTCCACCACCAAGTCTCCTTATCTACTTTCCTTCCAGAGGACACACCAAGTACTCTCCTACCTGTAGCCCTGATCACATTTGTTGTGGTTGTCCAGTCATTTGGAAGCACTTCCTGGCTCTGCCTTTGCCTTCTTCACCTTTCTCACCATCAGAGTCATCCTGCACACCACCATTCTATGCTGTTTGGCAACACTCTCACCCACTGTGACTTTGCAGTCACTGACTTCCTTTAAATTACATCGCCTGCACAAGATGTAGTCACCCAATGCTCCTGTTTCTTCTGGAAGAAAGTATTCACCACAGCCATTTCCATCCTTTTTGCTAAATCTATCAACATCTGTCCTTCTGCGTTCCTGTCCTGGATACCAAACCTTCCCATCACTTCCTCGTCCCCTCTGTTGCCTGTACCAACATGTCTCTCCGTCATAAGGGTCTTCTGAATCGCACTTCGTCTGGACCTTCACCCAGGACCTGTTTGCCCTGGGTGACCCTACCAGGGGCATTATGCACCCGACAACATAGCTCCTAGGATCATTAGGTCACGAAAACTCCTCTACTACGATAAGGTGGCGATTCAGGGAGAAATCACAGACATTTACAGTATAAATACAGGGATGGGAAACATTTGCACAGCTTTTAGAAGACATGAAATATCACAATCGCCACTAAGAATCACAAAAAAACACAGCTATTGACAAAATCAGGATTACGTGTATTAAAGTTCGAGGGCTTGTCCCTCATGTCAAGTCAAGACACAAAACACCTCTGAGACCTTTATTCTAACAGGGACTTTGTTATTTATAGCTTTCATCTCGCATGTTTTAGACGACGAGATTAGACGTTTTAGAAGACGAGATTAGACAAGATTCCCCATGGACTATGATGTTTGCAGATGACATTGTAATCTGTAGTGAGAGCAGAGACCAAGTGCAGGAAAATCTAGAGAGGTGGAGGTATGCCCTGGAAAGGAGGGGAATGAAGATTAGCCTCAGTAAGACAGAATACATGTGCATGAATGCCAAGGACCAAAGAGGAACGGTGAGATTACAGGGAGCAGAGATAAGAAAGGTGGAGGATTTTAAGTACTTAGGCTCAACAATCCAGAGCAATGGAGAGTGTGGAAAAGAGGTCAAGAAGCGTGTGCAGGCAGGTTGGAATGGTTGGAGAAAAGTGTCCGGTGTGATGTGTGATAGGAGGGTATCGGCAAAAATGAAAGGAAAAGTGTACAAAGCGGTGTTGAGGCCAACGATGCTGTATGGGTTAGAAACAGTGGCCCTGGGGAAAAGACAGGAGGCAGAGTTGGAGGTAGCAGAGATGAAAATGTTGAGGTTCTCTTTGGGAGTAACGAGGATGGATAGGATTAGGAATGAGCACGTCAGAGGGACAGCACATGTAAGACGTTTTGGAGACAAAGTCAGAGAGGCTAGATTGAGATGGTTTGGACATGTACAGAGGAGGGATAGTGAGTATATTGGTAATAGGATGCTGAGGCTGGAACTACCAGGCAAAAGGCCGAGAGGAAGACCAAAGAGACGATTCATGGATGTGGTAAAGGAGGACATGAAGGTCGTTGGTGTAAGAGAAGAAGATGCAAAGGATAGGGTGAGATGGAGGCAGATGATTCGCTGTGGCGACCCCTGAAGGGAAAAGCCGAAAGGAAAAGAAGAAGGAGAGAAGAAGATCTCGCATGTTTTATAAGGGAACTTGCTTGAATATGTGGACATGCCATTACTCACATTTTGTTCTGACACCACCTCCTGAAAACCAAAAAAAGTATTGTTTAGTCATTTATTTGAGATCCTGTTATTGACAGGCTGGTATAAACTGCTTTAAATTTGGTGAAAAACCCATCCATCCTTTCAGATACTCTATCCTGAAAATTGTGTCTGTGGCATTGCAGCAAATTTAAATGTTTCAGTATGAATATAGAAGGTGATGTAATTCATGTGTATAATATCTAACTTTATGTTGGGGGGGATGTTTATTGTGTAATGACATGAAACAGGTTCTAGTACTGGCAGTGCAAGGGCCGGTCATCTCCTAATATTTGATTATAGTATTATGATATGATATAGAGATTTTCTCATTTCCGATTGGTGGAAAATCCTCAAATAATCAGTGGCATTGCATCATTGCCCTGGAAACACCAAATTATTGCACCATGGTCATGGGATAAGCTCAATGATTTTTGCATGACTGGCACACGCAACAGTAACGTGAGTGTCTAGTTTTAAAATACAATGGTACCTTGACTTACGAGTGTCTTTTATAACGAATTTTCCTTGATACGAGCTTTGATCCCACCAAAAATCTGCCCCATCCAATGAGCAAAATTTTTTACGAGCTCTGCTGAGGAAATTGCTTTTCCAGGCTGATTAGCCTTGTACTCTTCCACGTGTATTCCTCCGCACTCCGAGAACGCCTTGTGCAGTGCTTCCCTTTAAAAAACCCTTTAAAATTTATAAAACCATACCTTTTAAGACCTCCTTCTGCTTCAATATCGTACCAATGGTAGACGGGTTTGGCCATGTTCCTTTGCGATATCACTCGACCACATGCCACAAGCCCGCTTCTTCTTTTCACTCGCAGAGTTATAATCTTACAAATGTTTATGGAAGGTTAAAAGCCCAAGTCAAAAAACTCATGAAACAACAGTAACTCTGTCCTTTACACTAAAAGCATTATGGAAGATGCAGCTCCATACTAGCCAATGGGAGAGAGCTGCGTCATCCCTCCTAGCCAATGGGAGGCCAGCGAGGCGGGATGTTGGAAGATAGTCAATGGGAAAGCAGCTCTTGCATTGTTTGAATGTTTGAATGGCGCGTTTGAATGTCTGAATGGCGCGTTTGGTGTGTTTCGTAAGGAGAACTTGTTTCGTATACAGAGCCAAAAAATTTTGGGGTTTTCGTAACCTGGATTTTTCGTTTGCTGAGACTATCGTAAGGTAGTACCACTGTATTTGTTTTGGCGAACTTCGTGTTTCAGTTTTAGTGCTATCTTTAGACTCTGATTGGTTATTACTTTAAATTTGCATGAAAATTTAGCTTAGCAGCTGCTTTGTACTTTAAATTGTTCCAGAAAGTTTGTCCTTTTGCTGGTGTTTAGTGATTATACATTACCATGGGATTTTATTGACCAGCTCTACTTGTTAAAGATTCTTTCTCGCAAAAGATGTTGTTTTTTTTTTTGTTTTTTTCAATTATTTTCAAACTATTGCCTAATGGGACCAATTGCTTGCAGCTGTTAAGTCCACTGTGCAGCTGAGTGGAAGGAGAGACAAGTTAAGCCTTAGATCTAACAGCAGCTGTAGAAGCATTATGTGTCCACATGGTGCACTAGATTTGGGGGGAAAATCAACCAACCACAGAGATGCCAATTAGTGAAAGCTAAGCTTACTTCTTGTCAAATATGGTTTTCTCAAGTAAAGCAGAACAACCCACTGGGATAAGACAACAGAGCCCACAACCAATCCCATGACTCCCATGACCCAATCAATGCATACCTCCATTATCTATTTGTCCCATTCTTCACAATTCAGCTACTGAGTTCTCCTCATGGTCTCTGCTTCCCTCTCCAAGCCTCCGAGAGATTCCAAGAGGGTGGAACGTCCTGAAAACTGCTTCCTTGGACCGACTTGATGTCTGTGGTGTGGTGTCCCCTGATCAGGATCTGCACGATCATGTGATGTAGATCGGACCTGGTGTGCTGCCCAGTAGCACCTGCAAAGGATAAAAAGATACCTGTTGTGATGAGTCTGCGTCTGCATTGAAACTGCATATGACAACAAGTTTGGTTTACCACATCACAGCAGATGGCTTTCACTGGGAACCGACAAATTATCACAGGCATTTCAGAGAGGACTGTGGAGGTCTGGAGGGGTGTAGTGTAAGCCATGTAGAGAAGTAAGTGTGGCTTTAGGAACATCAGAAAAACATCAGGGTTGCCCGTTACCCAGAGCCTTCACAGACACGTTTTCTTAATTGGTTTAGAGCTGGAATTCTGAGAACTGCCCAGTAACGACTCACTGCATTTTCTCCTTCAGGATCAATGAACTGTATCCCGAGTCAACAAATGAGCAAATAAATAACTAAAAAGTGCCATTTGAAAAAGTCTTCAATAGTTGAGGAAAGGGTTTGCAATACAAAATGAATTTGTAATTAGTAAAGTTTTTGTTTGTTTATTCAGTAATTGATGTGACAAGGAAAGACTTGAGGCATGGCATGTTTCAGTGTATGGATGGGTGGAGCTACTTCAGAAAAATATCTTTGGCTTGTAAGTTCATATCTTTAGTTGATTTTATTTTATATCCTAAATGAAGTTTTCTCCCTCAATGTTTTCATGGGCACAGAATCTTTGTTGATCTGAAAAGCTTCCACATCTGTAATTACATTTCACCCCGGTTCCCTTTTACTGTGTGGATCGCTACATGAGATGGATGCTGTTGTTATTGTTGTAATCATTTTAGAGAGATAAGAATTTTAAAGTAAATAATGTGCAGCTGTTCAAAGAGTTGCAATAATTTTATGATCTACTGAAATCCACTGGATTATTTTCATCACCTGCACTGTCCGTCGTCTTTTTTCTAAGGGAGTGTACTATAATATATATATACACCGCATTGAACGTAATAAGCATCCTGCTCCAATAAGCAACCCCGTTTTTTTTTTTTTTTTTTTTTTTTTTTTTTTTGGTTTGTTTGTTTTTTTAATTCTCAGGTCTAATACCGCCCATGTGTACTGGGAGCAAAATCGTAGCTCAAACTTACCAATTTTATTTGATCAGTCTCTGTAACGGTAAAATGAGGCATTCACTGCCTGTAAAAATGAGTTAACACGGTATTTCAAGACCCCCTGCCACTGGGGCATGTCTATAATGTTCATCACTAACAACACATTTGATTGTTCCGCCATGCTTTAAATAACAGGAAAATATTTTGCATGTCCAACAACCAATGAACCTTTAGAAAGTGCTACAGCAAAACTATGGGATACTCTGAATGAATGGAGTGATGAACCAGATATGGACCAATCACAAAGTGATGACGAGTATTTTTCACCCAATTCTCCTGCTCACTAACTTCATAAATTTAAAGACGTTCCTGGTCATGTGCTTTTGTTTATGTTGGTGCTGATTGGTTCAATATGCCATGTGCTAAAGTTGACATTTGTGTTGATTGGCTCGATTTTACTTTCGGGAAAATGTTTCAAGGAAATGTTTAAAGGGAGTGAAAAGTAAGGGGTCTTTTTTTTTAATTATGCTGTTTTCTTGTTTATTTTAAGCTTTCATGTAAGTAGTTTGGTTGATACCACAACATAAATAAGACAAATACCAGTAAAACTCTTTTATTGTTCTGTTATTATTCATGTTTTCCACCTCGATGATAATAAGCACTTACCGTTCCACTCTGCTAGTAACTTTTTAATAAGACCCCCTCCAATTTTTTAAGCGCCCTGGGCTCCTATCACGTCGAGTACAGTGTATATATGTGTGTGTGTATGTGTGTATGTAGTACTGTAACTCTCCTACAAATTCATCTCTTTTCAGGGTCCCATGTGACTTTAGTAGCTTTCGCAGATTCCGTTTCCTAGAAGTTTTTTTTTTTTTTTTGGAATAAAGATTGTGGTTGGCATGACATGATTTGTTAACTGAAACATAACTAATGTGGCGTGATTAGTTTGACTAACCTCCAGTGAGGTGTGCTTTTAGGAGTTAAACCAGTGATTTTTGGTTTTTGGCTCCTGAAAGTACTGAATGAGAAACCACATCTTTCACCTCCTTGATTGTCCTAATTGTTTGCTCAGACTGATCCATCTTTCAAAGACATTGGTTTTATCTAACAGATTTTACTAATTTTGTCTTATGTTCTACAAGTAAATAAGAGAAATATGGAGATGTAGGTCTGTGCTGGTTTTTCTGCTTCATTTGCTCCCTTTGTCTCTTCCTTCTTTTTTCTTCCTTTCCTTTCTCTGTTTCACTGCATGGCTTCCCTTCCTGTGGTGTTCAGCCTTTGAGAATACCCTCCACACACCTCCACCCCCAGACTGCAACAAGAGCTCTGCCTCTTCTTCACCTGTATCCCCTTCCACCCCGAACTACCCTCCTCCTTCTTCCTCACCCTCTATAGCCCCACCTCCCACCCCTCCCCTTCGCCACTCTGCCTCTCGGTTTGCCACTTCGAAAGGCTCTGCCTTCCATCCGGTCTTACCTCATTATGCCACCATCCCCCGAAGGCATCCCACTCAAGCCATACCCTCGGTTCTGCCTCCTGCCCTGTCTTCTAAAACAGTAGTCTGCCAGTCCACCAATTTCACTCCGCTACCACCATCTCCTCCAGTCATGATCAGCAGCCCACCTGGCAAAGCCACCGGCCCTCGGCCTGTGATTGCTGTACCTGCATCCAGTCCTCTTTTCTCTTCTTCACCTACAGCGCCCAATGGTCATCCACTAACCACTCAGTACCATCCCTCTTCCCCAGTCTTAGGCCAGCCCCTTCTATCACCCCCAACTCCACCCCTGCCTCCTCAGCCCTTGCCGCAATTCACCACCTCCATGAACCCATGTGTGTCCTGTCCATTCACCCAGCCTCCTGTTATCCCCTGTCCTTCTACAGCTTGCCCTGCCAATGCTGATTGTTCTGTAAACTCGGTGCTGGGAGACTCCTCTGCTCCAGAGCCGGGTAAGCCCTCTTCTGTCTGCCTCTCTGCCTCCACTAACCCACTTATCCAAGAAAGCGGATCCAGGTACTAGTACTGAACTGAGTGACTGTTTGGATGCAGTTGCTGGATGATGATTATTATCGTAAGCTTTTGGGTGCCTTGAACGTTTTGCCTTTGTCTTCATATGTGAGAACATCAGGTTAGCTTTATGCTGTTGGGTGTGTGTTCAGTAAAAACCTGTTTGCATTGATTAGTATGGAATGATTTTCTGTCCATCATCTGTGTTTTCAGTTTTTAACATTTTTTTAATTGGTCTCACAGGCCATCAGTAACTTTTCTGTTTAGGTGCCTTGTTAAGTGTTGTTTACGTGGATCTCATTACATGGGTTTTGTTGATGAGCCACTCACCCACCATGCACCGCGTGTGTGTGTGTGTGTGTGTGTGTGTGTGTGTAAACTGTAAAACAAAAGGAAATAAATTTGACTGATTAGTGCTTTGAGTTTCAAAGCTTTCTGACGTACTGTACATTAACTATTGTTTCCGCTGATACCTGCAGTTCTGTACAACGCTTCCTTGAGATGTCTGGTAGGCCTGTGATGTGGGAACACTGCAGATGTGTACAATAGTCACTTCAGTTCCAGTGTCACATTTCTGATGGCCTTACAGTCAGTTGCCTTAGACACATCTGCATCACAGATGAACAAAAAAACAAACAAACTGCGATACAGAGAATTTACTCAAAGCTGAGAGCGTTTTCACGATGTGTCATGTGAACGATGTGAGGACCAAGAATATTGTGAAGATCATTTATTGATTCTGCACAGAAATGGAAATGCTCAAACAAGTACTAGTTAGGGAATGATCAAATATCCAGTTGGGCTCTGATAATCTTCTCCAAACTGAGATTACTGTGGTGTATCTGCACTTCTACATCAGCCGGATCGTTGAGAAATAGACACACCATGTCTACCACTGTCCTCAGTCTGCAGGCTTCAACTTAACAGCAGGACACCGGGCTCGTAGAGGCAAACCTGCCACAGAGCAGGTGACTTTCACAGAGTCTGATGCCCGGGTAGCTGGCTCAGACTTACGCTGAGCTGGTTTTGTAAAAATGAAAAGCCAGAGTTTTCTGAAATGAGCACCTGCTCTACATCTTGTTTTGGTTCTCTATGTTTATAGTAACAATGGCATGACATTGTGACCGGAGGAACGATCTCGTGTATGTGTAATAACTTGGCGGTGCAACAGCGGTTGGGAGAAAGTGGGAAAAGACTGATATTGAGTGATGAGAAATAGAAGAAGGGAAACAATTTCAGTAGAAATAATAAATAGTGATGTTATTAATATCATGGCGGCCGGTGCAGGGCTCATTAACCCTCGCATGCAGGAGGAAACTAACGGCTTCAGAAAGACACCGTGGATCTGATTCTATTTTATTTCCCTTTAGGATTAAATAAAACTACATTACATCTCCAACTAGAATTTGATTGTTTCGAAGAAGATCAGTGTGTTTATCTCTCGTCACGAATATCATCTGTTTGTATGGCGCGTTTAGTGTTTCACAAACTTTTTAATTGCAGTCTTTATTTGTTTTGCTCATGAACCACACTTGCACTTTGTTTACATCAATCTTTTATTTGTTTGCGTTTTTTGTCTGTATGTGAATGCTCATTTATATCTAACATGTTTGTGTTAAAGAAGAAAACCTTTTATGAAGATGAAGTTGTTGCTGTAGGGTTGTTCTGCGGTAGGGTGACGGCCGTGTACTCGTCACTGTTCTGTTGCTCTGTCACGTTCCGTCTGTGGGAGGAATGTGGATTACAGCAGGAGAGACTCGTAATCGCAGTATTAGGAGTATTGCAGGACCATGGCGAGAGCCACAATGTGGTGATGTGGTGAAAAGAATTAGAAAGAAAAACATGTTCCGGGGGGCGCTTTATAAATCGTTCTTCACTGATATGATCGCTCCTTTTTTTTTTTCTCCTTCACAGATTCAGTGCAGACTGTCCCCACCCTGCCTTCTCCACCCCCTCTCCCATCCACCGTGACCCCAACTTCTGCTGGAGCCCCTCCCCCTACTGGTCCACCTCCACCACCCCCTCTACCTTCCACACTTACCCCCACAGGTCCACCTCCTCCCCTGGACCACCCCCACCTACTTCTTACCAGGCCCCACCTCCTGCCCCTCCTCCACCTCCGGCACCACCTCTGCCTTCTGGTCTTTTTAGCCTGACACCCACCAGTGATGACAACAAACCCATGGCTGGACTGGCTGCTGCCCTTGCAGGTGCCAAGTTACGGAAAGTGTCAAGGGTAAAGTACCAATATAATCCGATATCATAGACCACAAAGTATTCGAGTTGCTTTAGTATCTTTGTGCATTATAACGCTGTGCATTTTGATTTCTTGTTGATTTTGATATATTGTATTAATCCAGTAAGAGAAATTATTTCCTCTGCGTTAAACTTCTCCAAAGTGAACACACACACACACAACAATGGGCTGCCACACACATTAGAGGCAACTGGAGCGTAGGTGGGGGTTAGCCGTCTTGCTCAAGGGCACATTAGCCATTTAAATGGAGGAAGGCGCTGTTCTCTGCCACATATTTTTCCTGCTGGTTCAAGAATCGAACCACTGAACTTTCGGCCCCAAAGTCGTTTCTCTAACCAATAGGCTATGGCTGCCCTCACATCGTTTATTCATTAATTTTCTGAACTGCATAATCCTAATTAAGGTCACGGGGAGGCTGGCACCTATCTCAGCTGACTCGTGGCAAGGGCAGAGTACACCCTGGACAACTCACCAGGCCATTGCAGGGCAGAAACACGCTGACGGCTATGCAGCGCCTCTTGACGAAAGTCAGCAATGTTTTTTTTTTTTTTTTTTTTACATGAGCCTCTCACCATAGACAGTGACAGACATGGCCGTCCTTGGATAAGCCAGTTAGCTGCACAGGGAGATCTGTTGAGCGTGGGGCTTGAACCCCCAACCTTGGGATCAGTGATCCTGCACCTTTACCACCAGGCTACCACTGCTGCCCTCGCATTGTGGCACTGTTAAAGTATCACGATTCTGCAATTCTTCATGATTACTATTAATTCTCTAAACCTGAATACTTTCTCTTTCAAAGTGCTGCACTCTTTAGGATTTATGGGGCTTTTTATCTGAAATAAAATCTAGTGTGGATTCATGGGTACATTTTAATTATTGTACAAATACCTGTACGGATGAATCACGGTGTTTTCATATTCCGTAGCTTGCATAAGAATGAGCCTTTAGGGAGTGGGTCCTCTTCCACAGAGCCACCACATTACACCATTATGGTACCCCAGGTCACACTAACCTCTAGAGGGCAAAGAGAGTGTTTGTGCCATGTGTTCTAATTCAGCTTTGTAAAGAGAGTGTTAAGAGACGAGCTTTCAGTCTGATGAATCTTCCATAGTGGACCATATCCAGTCTCTCTGCATTACTTCATTACGCTGTGAGTGATCATATGAGTCCAATGCAGCTGTTTCCTGTTGCAGAATGAAGAGGCCTCTAGTGTAGCTGTTGGGGGTGTGGTGACTCCCAGTGCAGCCAAGCCCGAGGTGGCTCGAGGAAACGGTCCCCTGACTGGAGGAGGAGGTCTTATGGAGGAGATGAGTGCTTTACTGGCCAGAAGGTGAACTCTTCTTAAACCACTAGATGTACTTTAATGAAACTTTATCCTGGTTTAGTATATGACCTGATGGGCTTATATTATGATAGTTACTGTATTCGACGTGATAAGCGCCCAGGGCAGTTAAAAATTGGCGTGGATGGGCGCTTATGAAAATATTACCAGGGGAGTGGAACGGTAAGTGCTTATTACCATCGAGGTGGAAAACATGAATAATAACAGAACAATAAAAGAGTTTTACTGGTATTTGTGTTATTCGTTTGTGGGATCAACCAAATTACTGACATGAAAGCTGAAAATGAACAGAAAACAGCATAAATTAAAAAAAGACCCCTTACTTTTTTTCAAGATGGCGCCGGGTGACCTACAGCCAGTTACAGGAGCTCTTCAGTTTATTTTTCTTTTTTTTTCTCTTTTCTATTGTATATAGGCGTGTTTCTTTATCTTTTTTCAAATTTTCTTTTTCTTTCTTCAATCCTGCATCTGGAAAACCTACTTTTATGATGCTTTTGTTTTTCTGTGCACTTTTACTTTCACTGTTTGGATCGGCATCAGGAAATTCATTCACCGACGGCTCTGAGCAACGCAGGTCTTACACACGTGAGACCCTCCTCGGCCTGCGCGCCCCCGCCCTCCTTCATGCGGAAAAGCCCGTTGTTCCTGTGGAAATACGGAAGAAAAGGAGAGGCTGCAGAGGGGGACGAAAGATGCGGAGGACATGTGTTCCCTCTGTCATCATGGGAAATGTCCGCGCGATCGCCAACAAGACCGAGGAGCTGGCGGCGCTGACACGACAGCAGAGGCAGTACCGGGACTGTAGCCTCATGTGTTTCTCAGAGACGTGGCTGAATGAACTCGCACTCTGGTTTGTCTTAACGGGTTTACACTCGCGCGTGCAGATCGGAGTGTGGCGGAGAGCGGAAAGGAGGGGGTGTGGCGGTCTATGTGAATGAACGATGGTGCCACCCGGCCAACGTGCACGTGAAGAGCAGCTATGCACGCGGGACCTGGAGCTGCTCGCAGTGAGCGTGCGGCCATATTATCTACCGAGGGAGTTTTCATACGTGATTGTGTTTTGCGTGTACATCCCGCCCTCGGCTGATGCAGCGGCCGCGTGTGAGCGTCTCCACAGCGCTGTCAATCAGACACAGACTCAACACCCCCGCGCATGATTCTGATCAGCGGGGACTTTAACCACACCCCTCTCTCCGCCTCTCTCCCGACGTTCACGCAATACGTGAAGTGCACCACAAGAGACAGTAAAACTCTGGACTTGCTGTGTGCTAATATGAAGGACGCTTACAGCCCCCCCCCCCCACCCCACCCCCCACCCCCCACTGGGACGATCAGACCACAACCTGGTCTACCTGCTCCCCCAATACACACCCAGGGTGCGAAAGGAACCTGTGCAGAAGAGGACTGTGAAAGTGTGGACCGAGGAGACCAACGAGAGGCTTAAGGACTGTTTCCAGACCACAGACTGGAGCATGCTCTGTGACTCCTTTGGTGATGACATCGACAGCCTCACACACTGTATCACCGACTACATGAACTTCTGCGTGGACAGCACTGTGCCAACATGGAGGGTACGGTGCTTCTCCAACAACCACCCGTGGGTCACCCCTGAGCTTAAAGTCCTCCTGAACCAGAAAAAGAGGGCTTTCATCTCAGGGGATAGAGAGGAGCAGAAGAAGGTCCAGTGTGAGCTCCAGTGGAGGATCAGGAGGGCCAAGAAGGACTATGGGAAGAAGATGGAGGAGAAGCTGGCTCAGAACAATGTGCGGGACGTCTGGAGAGGACTAAAGACCATGTCTGGATTTGGGCAGTGTCAGAGGGACAGCTGATGGTGACCAGCGCTGGGCGGATGAACTAAACTGTTACTTCAACAGGTTTGATTCTCCCCCCTCCGCCCTCTGCCCCCCTCCCCGTTCCCCTCCCCTCTTCACATGTCTCCAGACCAGCAGACACCTCCCCCCTCCCCAGGCCAACTTCACTTGACTGCTACAGCCCGACAGACACATCCCCCTCCCTCTGCAGCCCACCCCAGCCCCCCTCTCCCTCACATCAGACCAGGTGAGGAGACAGCTGAGGCGACTAAATCAGAGGAAATCTGAAGGACCTAATGGCATCAGTCCCAGGCTGCTGAGGACCTGCGCAGACCAGCTCTGTGTGGTACTATGCTACCTGTACAACCTGAACCTCAGCCTGGAGAAGGTTCCCGTCCTATGGAAGACCTTCTGTGTGGTTCCGGTTCCCAAAACAGCCCAAGCGAAGGAACCAGCCCACTACAGACCTGTCGCCCTGACCTCCCACCTTAAGAAGACCATGGAAAGGCTCCTCCTCCTTGAACACCTCCGCTCTATGGTGAGCCCCACCCTACACCCGCTGCAGTTTGCTTACAGGCCCAACATCTGGGTAGAAGACGCCGTCATCTACCTTCTGCAGCAGGCACTCACCCACTTGGAGATCGCTGGCAACGCTGTGAGGGTCATGTTCTTTGACTTCTCCAGCGCCTTCAACACGATCAGGCCAGCGCGTCTGCGGGGGAAGCTGGAGGACGTGGGAGTGGACGGGCATCTTGCTGCCTGGATTATCGACTACCTTACTAACCGTCCACAGTACGAGCGGCTGCGCGGCTGTAAGTCAAAGGTGGTAGTCTGCAGCACGGGGGCACCACAGGGCACCGTCCTCTCACCCTTCCTTTTCAACATTTATACCTCGGACTTCATATATAGCACAGACAGCTGCCACTTCCAGAAGTTCTCGGACGACTCCGCCATCGTGGGCTGTGTGTCAGAGGAGAACGAGCTGGAGTACCGGTCGATCATCGTTGACTTCGTGGACTGGTGTGAGCACAACCACCTGTGCTTGAACACTAGGAAGACAAAGGAGATGGTGGTCGACTTCAGGAGAAGCACTCTAACACACACTCTTAACACTCTTACTAGTGAACATCCAGGGACAGGACATTGAGACAGTGGACAGTTTCAAGTACCTGGGTGTTCACCTTAACAATAAACTTGACTGGTCCCACAACACCAACGCCCTGTACAAGAAGGGCCAGAGTCGCCTCCACCTTCTGAGGAGACTTCGGTCCTTCGGAGTATGCAGACCTCTGCTCAGGACTTTTTATGACTCTGTGGTAGCCTCTGCAATCCTCTACGCTGCCATCTGCTGGGCCCCGGGCAGCACAGAGCGGGACAGAAAGAGACTGAACGAGCTGGTCAGGAGGGCCAGTGCTGTCCTAGGCTGCCCACTGGACTCTGTGGAGGAGGTGAGTGAGAGGAGGATGGTAGCAAAGCTCACATCCATCATGGTCAACAGCTCTCACCCACTGCACCAGACTGTAGAGAAGCTGAGTAACTCCTTCAGTGGACGACTGAGACATCCTCAGTGCAGGAAGGAGCGCTACCGCAGGTCGTTCATTCCCACCGCTGTCAGACTGTACGACGCCACTTTGTAACTGTCTGTGAAAATACCGGTTATGTGCAATAAAAACCCCGTACACTTTAATCATCCACATCCACCCCACTGTCGGTAAACCATATCAACCCATCTACTCTGCCCTCAGATACATGTACACTTGAATATAGGCCAGTCCACAAAGTTGCTCCCTTCTTTTCTTTTCTTGTTTATTAATTTATACTATTTATGTATCAATTTATTTATTTACTTATATAATATTTATGTATGTGTGTATGTTGTATATGTATCTATTTTTGCACCCCCTACTGATGGTACCTCAAGAGCCTGTAACAGTGAATTTCTCCATTGTGAGATTAATAAAGCTGTATCTTTACCTTATCTTATCTTATCTTATCTTACTTTTCCCTCCCAGTGTTGTTCTTTTAAACAATTTTATAGAAGTAAAATCGAGCCAACAAACACGAATTTCAACTTTAGCACATGGTACGTTGAACCAATCAACACGAACATAAATAAAAGCACATGTCCATGAGCGTGCTTAAATTAATGGAGTTAGTGAGCAGGAGAATCAGGTGAAAAATACTCCTCACTTTCTGATAGGTCCATATCTGGCTCATCGCTCCATTCATTCAGAGCATCCCATAGTTTTGCTGTAGCAGTTTCTAATGGTTCATCGGTTGTTGATTTTGGTTTTTGTTTTTCCTTCACCACTACGGTGAACACGATTTTTCCCGCACCCCAGTGCATCCCTTGAGCTCAATAAAAGTCATTGTTTCATGAGGGAGTAAAGGTGTGTTGGATGCTGGGAAATATAATCTCGACAAATCAGCTTGCTGGATTCACAGCCAATCAAAGAACACTCAAGTCAAGCAGGAGAACAGAGCATGTTGGATAGCATAGTTGAATATACATGTAGTGCTCATGAATTTTGAATAATCTTTAATTTTTTAATTTCCCGATGGGAAATCCCGCGATATTGTGGGGCTGCGCAGTAGGAAACGCGAAGTGGCGAGGGATTGCTCTGTGTGTGTGTGTGTGTGTGTGTGTGTGTGTGTGTGTGTGTGTGTGTTTACGTTTATATATATATATATATACACAAACATAGTAGGCCCTCGACATTCGCGGGGGTTCGGTTCTGGGCCCTGCCGCGAATCATGATAATCCGCGAGTTCTGTACCCAGAAGTAAAACCCCATGTATCACGTCACATGCGCAAATGAGCAGCCAGAACTAAAATACTATGTATCTATTACATGCGCTAAAATATGCTTCTTAAACACATTCTATAGACACTCTTACTCATTAATACAGTACGGCGAACTGGTTTATCAAAGGCGGGCCATGTCTTTCACTGTCTATGGTGAGAGGCATGTAAAAGAACCATTGCTGACATTCGTAAAGAATAGGCTGTAAAGTCGTCAGCGTGTTTCTGTCCCTTGCTAAAGGGTTGTGATAGGAAGGGCATCCGACGTAAAAACCTCTGCCAAATCAAACGTGCGAATCAGATGATTCGCTGTGGTGACTCCCGAGTAAAAGGGAAAGGAAGACAGACCAACAGAATACATATAAAAACACCTTTAAATGCATTCTCCTTGAAAAACATACAGCACTGTAGTTTTCAAAAATGCCCACTAGAGGTACGTATTGCATGAGGCATAAGATGACTGAATTCAGGTATTAACTGTATTAAGTCCAAGCAGCTCAGCCGCGCCCCTTAGCTGGAGCGAGTACAAAACAGAGTTTTAGAGTGAGAAAGTTAGAGAGCACTATAAACCAATGAAGTGGTGATGTGATGTGAGTTAATCCTCTGGCACAGAGGTGAGCCTGCGTTTGTTTATTGGGAGTAAATAATGAGAATAGTGATTTCAGTTGTGTTACCGAGCAGCTCAGCCACACCCCTCAGCCGAAGTCAGGAGCAAAATCAAAGTCCCCCAAAACTCAGACCATAACAAAAAGGACATAAAAGAACAAGAAATAAATTGGATAAACAAAATGAGAAAGATGCTACACCACAGTAAATAAAATATAACACACAAACATTTTAAACATTACCTTAGGTCATGTACTGGAATTAAAATTTAAAAAGACCTTAATAGTGGAGTGTTTTACAACAGTTCAGACGATTATTCCTCTTCAGGCACTTCAGAGGAAACTCGTTTCTTCCGGAGAAAGTCTTATTTCTTCAGAAGAGACATCCAACGTCATTAAATTTTTCTGGTGCTTAGCAAGCGTTTGAGTGACATCATAGAACTTAACTGGTAATTAAAACACACTAAAAAAAGGCTCATTGACAATTTGTGCACGAATGAGGAAAAAGGGGCGTATACATCATCTCAACCAATCAGCAGGAAGGAGGACAGCCATTGGCTGTATTTGAATCATGTGACAGTTGCTCGGCAGTCCTCGAATACTCAAACCGTGAGTGCAAACCTGCGAATAGTCAAGGGTCTAGTGTGTGTGTGTGTGTGTGTGTGTGTGTGTGTGTGTGTGTGTGTGTGTGTGTGTGTGTATGCATGCACATAATAAATATGTATATATACACACAAAGTGGTACCTTGGAGACCACAATTCGTTCCAGACGGCTGGTTGAATTCCGAATCTATTTTTCCCATTAAAAATAATGTAAATGTCTTAATCCGTTCCGGCGTCTTTTGAGCAAAAGTTTACGGTACCATAACTCATACCATAGGTCTGCAAATTAAGTGAAATTATTGAATACAGTACACTAAAATAAAAACCATAATACAGTTAACGCATAAGAACAATAAAGATGAGAATTTTTACCTTTGTGGTGGTGAGCGGTTGGCATACGAAAATGCTGGAGAGGGAGAGAGGAAGAGGATCCTCTTCCATAACAGCTTCAGGTGAATCAGCCAAAGGTGTTTTTTTTCTCTTGTTACTCACTTTGGCGTGGATGACTATTCTTCAGGATGTTCCTTTCTTTTCTTGAAGAACATTTTTAACACGGCTTGTTTCAGCCTTCTTTTCAAAACTTGATGGAAGTGGCTCATGACCTCATCCTTAAAAGTGTTCACAGCACTGTTAGCTTTAGCTTTATCAGAGTGATACAGCTCAACAACTTCCAGACTTCAGGAAAGCGTGCATTTCCCCTCCCTCTCGGTCTCGTTTTTTCTCGTTCATTATCATTCATTCTCATTTTTTCTCACTTTTTTTTCGCATTCGACTTCTGAATTTTGGTTGACTTTCGGGACAAAAAAATCCCGGATTTTTGGCCGAATTCTGATTTGTTGGATCTCTAAAGCGTTCAAAAAACCGAGGTACCACTGTATATGAAATATGTAAATGTAAAAAAATAAACGGAATTCAAGTTTTAATTCTTAACATTTTAAAAATGAATTTTGTTTTGATCATTTGCATTGGAAATGTGGCAGAAGTTTTACGCCGGATGCCCTTACTGTTGCAACCCTCTGCATTTATCTGGGCTTGGGACCGGCATAAGGGGGAGAGACACTGGTTATTGCCCCCCCGCCTCATGGCTGCATTTTAAAAAAAGTACTTTGAAGAGCTGATGAATGAGGAAAATGAGAGAGAAAAAAGAGTAGAAGGGGTGACTGTTGAGGACCAGGAAGTAGCAAAGATTAGTAAGGGTGAAGTGAGGAGGGCATTGAAGAGGATGAAGAGTGGAAGGGCAGTTGGTCCTGATGACATACCAGTTGAGGTATGGAAGTGTCTAGGGGAGGTAGCAGTAGATTTTCTGACAAGAATATTCAACAAGGCCTTAGAAAGTGAGCAGATGCCGGAGGAATGGAGGAGAAGTGTGCTTGTGCCCATTTTTAAGAGCAAGGGAGATGTACAGAGTTATGGCAACTACAGATGGATAAAGTTGATGAGCCATACAATGAAGTTATGGGAAAGAATAGTGGAAGCTAGACTAAGGGCAGAGGTCAGCATTTGTGAACAACAGTTTGGTTTCATGCCAAGAAAGAGCACCACAGATGCAGTGTTTGCTTTGAGGGTGTTAATAGAGAAGTACAGAGAAGGTCAGAAGGAGCTGCATTGTGCCTTTGTGGATCTGGAGAAAGCATATGACAGGGTGCCGAGAGAAGAACTATGGTATTGCATGAGGAAGTCTGGAGTGGCAGAGAAGTATGTTAGAGTGGTGCAGGACATGTATGAGAGATGTAAGACAGTGGTGAGTTGTGCTGTCGGTGTGACAGAAGAGTTCAAGGTGGAGGTGGGACTGCATCAAGGGTCAGCTCTGAGCCCCTTCTTGTTTGCTATGGGATGGACAGGCTGACAGACGAGGTTAGACAAGAATCTCCATGGATTATGATGTTTTCAGATGACATCGTGATCTGTAGTGAGAGCAGAGAACAAGTGCAGGAAAATCTACAGAGGTGGAGGTATGCCCTGGAAAGGAGGGGAATGAAGGTTAGTCTCAGTAAGACAGAATGCATGTGTGTGAACGACAAGGACCCAAGAGGAACGGTGAGGTTACAGGGGGCAGAGATAAAGAAGGTGGAGGATGTTAAGTACTTAGGCTGAACAATCCAGAGCAATGGAGAGTGTGGAAAAGAGGTGAAGAAGCATGTGCAGGCAGGTTGGAATGGATGGAGAAAAGTGTCTGGTGTGATGTGTGATAGGAGAGCATCGGCAAAACTGAAAGGAAAAGTGTACAAGACGGTGTTGAGGCCAGCGATGTTGTATGGTTTAGAAACAGTGGCCCTAGGGAAAAGACAGGAGGCAGAGCTGGAGGTAACAGAGATGAAAATGTTGAGGTTCTCTTTGGCAGTAACGAGGATGGATAGGATCAGGAATGAGCACATCAGAAGGACAGCACATGTAAGACGTTTTGGAGACAAAGTCAGAGAGGCGAGATTGAGATGGTTTGGACATGTACAGAGGAGGGATAGTGAGTATATTGGTAGTAGGATGCTGAGGTTGTAACTACCAGGCAGAAGGCCCAGAGGAAGACCAAAGAGAAGATTTATGGATGTGGTGAAGGCGGACATGAAGGTCGTTGGAGTAAGAGTAGAAGATGCAGAGGATAGGGTGAGATGGAGGCAGATCATTTGCTGTGGCGACCCCTGAAGGGAACAGCCGAAAGGAAAAGATGATGATTTTAAAAATAAAAATTAAAACCACAAACACACATATATATATATATATATATATATATATATATATATATATATATATATATATATATATATATATATATATATATATATATATATATATCTTGGGGGTAATACTTCTGATTTGCATCATAAAAGGGTGGAGGGTATTTCTAAAATCTGAAGTGATTAAAACTTGAATAACTTTTTTATTTTTTGACTCATGTTCCAAAAAATTCCCTGAATTTTTTTTAATCATATTGTGAGTCGTTTATCAATCACCATGTCCATTTCTCTGTCCTTTTGTCTGTCTCTGTCCATGGAGGGTTATATTCTGTAGTGAGCTCACTCACAACTGTTGTTGATACAGTTCCTGTTAGAAAAGAGGCACTCATCATTTTATTGGCTGTCCTCAGTACTGTACAGTCGTCACATTGCTCAAAGAGGCCACAGCAGTTTGGTCATGCCACCATGTTGGTCGCCATGAATTGTTTTATCCACCATCAGAAAGTTAATGGCGGTATTGATGTTTTTATTCATGTGATGTCTTCAGTTGTCCAAAATATTTGTAATATTAGTTAATTCTGAGTTGTATTATTTCATCGGGGGGGGGGATTCTCATATATATGTTTTTATAGTATTTATAGTTTATAGCCTAGTGGCTCATTCGGCCGGTGCTTATTCCTGGTTTCCGAAAATAAAGATTCCTGAGTTTAAATTTCAGATCCGGTGACAGTGGTTTCATCTCCATTCATCGTCTGTATACACTGCTCAAAGTTTCAGCTTCCTTCTGACTGTTTATTCTGTAGCTCTCATTTAAATTTTTCAACATTAAGTCCATATTTCTTAGTTTTCACTCATACTTCATCTCTGTTTACATGCAACACACGTGTGCATACTCTTAATATAAGCATTTACTGTGTTTATGGGTGAACCTTTTCCTTTGTGTGGCTGTAAACTTGATTTTTTTTTTGTTTAATATAATTAATATAATTGAATATAGTTCTGATTTTTATAAGATGTATTTCTGTATGCATTGTTTCGAAAACAGAAGGAGAATTGCAGAGAAAGGATCATCACCAGAGCCTGAGCAGAAAGCGGTGAGTCCACTACACTGCACAGCAAATGTTTTCTCACAGTATGTTAAGGATTCTCCTGCAATCTGATCTGTAACGGAATACAAGCGTTCAACAGATTTTTGTCTAGACCTGTACTAGTACAAGAATGTTAATGTCTACTATCCTTGGACATATAAGCTCCTCCTGCTTTATTTAACAGGAAGAATTCGAAGCAACCATCACTCAGAAACTGTCGGCCTCAAGCACACCAGGTAAGAAGCACAACAAGGTGAACAGGAGCATGAGCTGGCATAGGGAGAGCGAGTCAGAATTTGGGCTGTGGGAATACATTTTAATTGGACAAATGGTCAAATGGACATGACTAGTGTTGAAGCCAAAGTGTTCAGGGAGGTCGATCTTCTGGGACAGGGTTGATGACAGGGTTGTCTTCCTGATCGCTCTGTGTTGACTGCTGGTGGATAATTTTTACCCCAAATATTTTGTCTTTGTCCACAGACATGCCCAGAAAGCCGTGGGAAAGGACAAACACCATAAATGGTAGCAAATCGCCAGTTATTGGAAGGTATGAGCCAGCACATTTCTTCCTAACCTACTTCTAGATGTCATGTGGCCTTTGTGGAGGATTTTCATGCACGTTTCCACACATTGCTTGAGATGGTCCAAACCCAACTCGGGTGCACTCCACTTGAAGTAAAACTCTGCATCTGCTTTGTCTTGTGCTTTCACAAGGCTGCATGTGCTTCATCAGGTAACGGAAGGCTATACTAAAATGGTGCTGTTGCTTAGCTTGTTTGTCTGTCCTTGAACAGGCACGATACCATTAAACTTGTCTACTAAATATGTAGCTGATATCATCATCTTTTTCCGCTTAATTCAGGGTCGAGTCATGGGGCAATCAGCCTAAACAGTGAGGTCCAGACATCCTTTTCCTCAGCCACTTCCTCCAGCTCTTCTGGGGTCACACCGAGGTGTTCCCAGATCAGCTGAGAGACGTAGTGCCTCCAGCGTGTTCTGGGTGAACCCGGGGTCTCTTCCCATTCGGACGTGCCCGAATCACCACACCAAGGAAGTACCTGAGCCATCTCAACTGGCTCCTCCCAACGCGGAGGAGCAGCGGTTCTACTCTGTGCTCCTCCCAGATATCTGCGCTTCTCACCCTATCTCTAAGGGAGAGCTCATTTCAGTCACTTGTATCCACCATCTTGTTCTTTCATTCACCAGCCAATGCTCCTGACCATCAGTGAGGTTTGGATCATAGATTAACTGGTAAATTGAGAGCTTTGACTTGTGGCTCAGGTCCCTCTTCTCCACAACAGACCGGTACAAGCCCTGCTATATGTATGCAGATGTGTGATTTCCCTAATTTTCCACTACGCTGTAATCTTTCCCAAAGTTAGATTCCTCATCGTGGATCCATAATTATAATGGCAGTCCTGAGCAGAGCCCCACAGACATTAACTGTTTCTTTGATGACTGTGGCAGTGGTGGCTTATTGGTTAATGCAATGGGTTACTAATCTGAAGGTCACGGTTTGATCCCCACTGCCACCACTGTTTGGCCCTTGAGCAAGGCCCTTAATCCTCAATTTCTTAAGTTGTATCAAAATGATAATTGTAAGTTGCTCTGGATAAGATCATCTGCTGAATGCTGGGAATGTAAACAACTGTCCTGTGTTTTTTCTCTCTGTGTCCCATCACTAACTTGTTTCCTGTCCATGGTTAGTGCAAAAACACACCAAGTTCCTCCAGATAACTGAAATAACTGAGCTGAATTCACACTTTCACACTCAGGAGTGCGATTCAATCCCTAGTATCACCACTGTTGGGCCCCCGAGCAAGGCCCTTTACCCTCAATTGCTCAGGTGTGTTAAAAAAAGATAATTGTAAGTTGCTCTGGATAAGAGTGTGTGTCAAATGCTGTAAATGAAAAATATGAATACAGTATTTTTATTGGCTTTTATTTTGGATCTCACACTTGCAACAGTGCATGCTGGGAATATGGACATTTGAGGACTGATGGTGTTTTGAGTGGTTCTTTGTATGATAATGTAATCAGTCGTTTGTGCCCGCCTCAACAAAAAACTTGGGCGGAGCCCCATTCTTTATATCAATATAGTTTAAATCCAGATATTCAGACTGCCCGTTGTTCACTGTACAACATGTACTTTTTTTCTGTGAAACTTTCCGTAGTAGACAAAATAAAATTTATTGAATGTTCCATCTCATCAGACACTCCTAGGTGTTCACAGTCCTGTTTTAGATATCGTGTCTATTGTTGGTTTGTGAGATTTTATGTCCAGGCACCATTTTCATAATAACTACAGTCCACCAGAGGCCCATGATCTAACAGTCTGAGAATGAGGGAACAGTTTATTGTATCACAGAAAGAAAACAGTAAAGAGTTTAAGGATACAACAGGAATGATGGACAGCAACTTGATTACACAAAATGAATACAACTGAAAAGTAATCTGGTCTTCCCGTTGCTCTGATATTTTTAAAAGAATTGTTTATATACTACCTGCAGCTTATCAGATACCCAGTAATCCTAGATTCGCAGATGTATCAGCGTACCGCTGCGTACAGGCACAATGCCTGATTTGGACATAATCCATCCACAGCAGTTAATCGTGCAGCAGATTAATTGGAAATGGTGCATTGATGTATCTCCATGAACTTAAAACACTGTACACTGCGTGTCTCACACTGCTCTGACCAGCTAGTCTCTTTATTCTCACAGACGAGATGCACCATGGAGAAATCAGACGAGTACTGAAAAGCACAGTGATTCCTTAAACAGGTACAAGAATGCGAGGGTATACTTTCAGGCACACAAACCTGCGTGCGTTTCCAACAAAGTAATCACGACACAGTAGACCTATAGGAAGGTCCATAAGTATATGGGCATGGTGACAGTTTTGGTACCGGATGTGAACTGAAGCAGTCAAGATGTGATTGCTGTGTTGACCTTAAAGGGTTGAATAAACATGCAGCGTTGAATCTCGTAGAAGTTATATATATATATATATATATATATATACACAGTAAGCCCTTGACATTCACGGCGGTTCGGTTCCGCGCCTTCCCGCGAATCGAGATAATCCGCGAGTTCTGTACCCGGAAGTAAAACTCCATGTATGACATCACATGCGTGAATGAGCAGCTGTAAGTAAAATACTATGTATCTATTACATGCGCTAAAATATGCTTCTTAAACACATTCTATAGACAGTTTTACTCATTAATGCAGTTTTAATGTGGTAAAATGTAGTCATGATTCAGAAAAACTTTTCAATTTTTACTGTTATATTTATTGATGCTAAAATATAAACATTATACAGCATACGCATAAAACACCTTTCAGTGCATTCTGTTTATAAACATACAGCACTGTAGTTTTCAAAAATGCCCACTAGAGGAACGTACTGTATTGCATTAGGCATGACACGACTGAATTCAGGTATGAACTGCATTAAGTCCGAGCAGCTCGGCCACGCCCCCCAACCGGAGCCAAAGTACAAAACAGAAGTTTAGAGTGATAGAGTAAGAGGCGTTACAAACCAAAGAAGCGGTGATGTTGATGTGAGTTAATCCTCTGTGTGTGAGCAGCTCAGATCCACCCCTCAGGAAGAAAACAGTTAGTGAGAGGCACAGTGCAAAAATCAAAGTCCCCCAAAACACAGACCACAACAAAAATGAGATAAAAGAGCAAGAAATGTAATAAATTGGATAAACAAAACACAATGAGAAACATGCTACACCACAGTAAATAAAATATAACACACAAACATTTTAAAAATTACCTGAGGTCATGTACCGGAATACTAATTAAAAAAAGACTTTAATAGTGGCGTGTTTTACAACAGTTCAAAGGATTACAGTATTCCTCTTCGAGTTCAGAGGAAACAGGAAACTGTTGTTTCTTTCCGGAGAAAGTCTTATTTCTTCAGAAGAGACATCCAACTTCATTGCCTTTTTCTGGTGCTTTAGCAGGCGTTTGAGTGACATCGTAGAACTTAACTGGTAATTAAAACACACTTAAAAAGGCTCATTGCCAACTTGTGTGCAAATGAGGAAAAAGGGGCGTTACATCACCTGAACCAATCAGCAGGAAGGACAGCCATTGGCTGAATTTGAATCACGTGTGAGCTGCTCGGCAGTCCATGAATACTCAAACCGCAAATGCAAAACCGAATAGTCAAGGGTCTAATGTGTATGTGTGTGTGTGTGTGTGTGTGTGTGTGTGTGTGTGTGTGTGTGTGTGTGTGTGTGTGTGTATATGTGTGTATATGTGTGTGTATGTATGTATATATATATATATATATATATATATATATATATATAGAGAGAGAGAGAGAGAGAGATTTTTTTTTTTTTTTTTTTTTTTTTTAATATATTATATATATTTTTTTTTATTGGACCTCTTCAAATTTGACTTTTTTCATCAATCATATGCAAACTGATATTTTTCCCATTCTTTTTAGATATTTTTGAATTTTGATATTTTTACCATTCTTTTTTCTATTTAGTTAATTTACACCTTGGAGAATGGGGAAAAATATAATGCAGCCGTGAGGGAGGGGCACAAGCCAGTATCTCTCCCTCACGCCGGTCCCAAGCCCGGATAAATGCAGAAGGTTGCGTCAGGAAGGGCATCCGTCGTAAAACAAATGCCAAATAAAACATGCTAGTCATATCAAGAAAATTCATACCGGATCGGTCGAGGCCCGGGTTAACAACGACCGCCATCAGTGCTGTTAACCAACAGGGTGCTGGTGTAAATTGGACTACTGTTGGTCGAAGAAGGAGAGGCGGGAGGCGTGTCCGTAGGCAGAGAGAGAAGAGGAAAGGCAGGAGTCTAGAACTAAAAGTAGGGACTTTGAATGTTGGAACTATGCAAGGAAAAGGTAGAGAGCTGGCTGACATGATGCAGAAGAGGAAGGTGGACATACTGTGTTCAGGAGACCAGGTGGAAAGGTAGCAAGGCTAGAAGCATAGGAGCAGGGTTTAAGCTGTTTTTTCATGGTGTGAATGGGAAGAGAAATGGAGTAGGAGTCAGCTTGAAGGAGGAGTTTGTCAGGAATGTTCTAGAAGTGAAAAGAGTGTCAGACAGAGTGATAAGATAAGATAAGATAAGATAAGATACAGCTTTATTAATCTCACAATGGAGAAATTCACTATGATGAGTCTCAAGTTAGAAATTGAAGGCATGATGTTTAATGTTGTTAGTGCTTATGCCCCACAGACAGGATGTGAGCTAGAAGAGAAGGAGAGATTCTGGAGTGAGTTAGATGAAGTGATGCAGAATACCCCCAAAGATGAAAGAGTAGTCATTGGGGCAGACTACAATGGACATATTGGTGCAGGAAACAGAGGGGACGAGGAAGTGATGGGCAGGTTTGGTATCCAGGACAGGAACGCAGAAGGACAGATGTTGGTAGATTTTGCAAAAAGGATGGAAATGGCTGTGTTAAATACTTTCTTCCAGAAGAGAGAGGAGCATAGAGTGACTTATAAAAGCGGATGTAGGAGCACACAGGTAGACTACATCTTGTGCAGGCGATGTAATTTGAAGGAAGTCAGTGACTGCAAAGTAGTAGCGGGTGAGAGTGTTGCCAAACAGCGTAGGATGGTGGTGTGCAGGATGACGCTGATGGTGAGGAAGGTGAAGAAGGCAAAGGCAGAGCAGAAGACAAAGTGGTGGAAGCTGAAAAAGGAGGAGAGTTGTGTTGTCTTCAAGGAGGAGTTGTAAATGGCTTTGGGTGGTCAGGAAGTGCTTCTAGATGACTGTACAACTACAGCGAATGTGATCAGGGACACAGGTAGGAGAATACTTGGTGTGTCATCTGGAAGGAGAGGAGATAAGGAGACTTGGTGGTGGAATGAGGAAGTGCAGGAGTGTGTATAAAAGAAGAGGTTAGCTAAGAAGAAGTGGGACATTGAGAGGACCGAAGAGAGTAAACAGGAGTACAGGGAGACACAGCGTAAGGCGAAGGTAGCGGTGTCAAAGGCCAAACAGAGGGCGTATGATGACTTGTATGCTCGGTTGGAAAGTAAAGAGGGAGAAAATGATTTATACAGATTGGCACAGCAGAGAAATAGAGATGGGAAGGATGTGCACAAGTTAGAGTGATTAAGGACAGAGAGGGAAATGTATTGACTGATGACAGAAGTGGGCTGGGAAGATGGAAAGAGTACTTTGAAGAGCTGATGAATGAGGAAAATGAGAGAGAAAAAAGAGTAGAAGAGGTGACCATTGAGGACCAGGAAGTAGCAAAGATTAGTAAGAGTGAAGTGAGGAGGGCATTGAAGAGGATGAAGAATGGAAAGGCAGTTGGCCTTGATGACATACCTGTGGAGGTATGTAAGTGTCTAGGAGAGGAAGCAGTAGATTTCCTGACAAGAACATTCAACAAGGTCTTAGAGAGTGAAAGGATGCCAGAGGAATGGAGAAGTGTGCTGGTGCCCATTTTTAAGAACAAGGGAGATGTGCAGAGTTGTGGTAACTACAGATGGATAAAGTTGATGAGCCATACGATGAAGTTATGCGAAAGAATAGTGGACGCTAGACCAAGGACAGAGGTCAGCAGTTGTGAACAACAGTTTGGTTTCATGCCAAGAAAGAACACCACAGATGCAGTGTTTGCCTTGACGATGTTAATAGAGAAGTACAGAGAAGGTCAGAAGGAGCTGCATTGTGCCTTTGTGGATCTGGAGAAAGCATATGACAGGGTGCCGAGAGAAGAACTATGGTATTGCATGAGGAAGTCTGGAGTGGCAGAGAAGTATGTTATAGTGGTGCAGGACATGTATGAGAGATGTAAGACAGTGGTGAGGTGTGCTGTCGGTGTGACGGAAGACTTCAGGGTGGAGGTGGGACTGCATCAAGGGTCAGCTCTCAGCCCCTTCTTGTTTGCTATGGTGATGGACAGGCTGACAGACGAGGTTAGACACGAAGCTCCATGGACTATGATGTTTTCAGATGACAAGGACCCAACAGGAACAGTGAGGTTCCAGGGGGCAGAGATAAAGAAGGTGGAGGATTTTAAGTACTTAGGCTCAACAATCCGGAGCAATGGAGAGTGTGGAAAAGAGGTGAAGAAGCGTGTGCAGGCTGGTTGGAATGGTTGAAGAAAAGTGTCCGTTGTGATAGGAAGGTATCGGCAAAAATGAAAGGAAAAGTGTACAAGACGGTGTTGAGGCCAGCGAAGTTGTATGGTTTAGAAACAGTGGCCCTGGGGAAAAGACAGGAGGCAGAGCTGGAGGTAGCAGAGATGAAAATGTTGAGGTTCTCTTTGGGAGTAACGAGGATGGATAGGATCAGGAATGAGCACATCAGAGGGACAGCACATGTAAGACGTTTTGGAGACAAAGTCAGAGAGGCTAGATTGAGATGGTTTGGACATGTACAGAGGAGGGATAGTGAATATATTGTTAGTAGGATGTTGAGGTTGGAACTACCAGGCAGAAGGCCTAGAGGAAGACCAAAGAGACGATTCATGGATGTGGTGAAGGAGGACATGAAGGCAGTTGGTGTAAGAGAAAAAGATGCAGAGGATAGGGTGAGATGGAGGCAGATGATTCGCTGTGGCGACCCCTGAAGGGAAAAGCCGAAAGGACATGAAGACAAGAAGAAGAAGAATGGGAAAAATAAGTTTGCATATATTTGATGAAAAAAGTGAAATTTGAAGAGGTCATATACACACGCACGCGCACACACACACACACACACACACACACACACACACACACACAAACACACACTTGCTTTCCGAGTTACTACCTAGATCGGTTCCGACCAACCAGTCATAAGTCGGATTGGTCGTAAGTCAGATATTTAACACAATGAAACCAAAACCACCCATTCATGTGAAGCGTATTCTTCACCTGCACGTTCTCTCACCATGTAAAATAAACTTATAGCCTTACTTTGCACTGCTCACAGCAGCACTTTTACATTTCTTTGCCTCTTGTCTTCCATCCATGTGTATAGCAACTTTTGCAGCTCTGAAATTGGTCCTTCAAGCTGTTTTGTGTTGATAGTTTACTTAATTGGGGCTGCTGCTTTCAGTGCTTCCATAATGCGGTCTTTGTTTTTCAAAAAAATGCGTGACTGCCAGTGCAACTGGTCATTGGTGATCACTGATAATGTGGTTACTGATAGAAGAATCATAATGAAAGTGTATAATGCAGTTCAATCTTCTCCACAAAGGGTTCGTATAGGTGAAGTTTTCACTTCAACCAAGCAGGAGCCACAACTTCCACCTGTGTGAACCACTGATCTCAGAAAATAATTGAATCATATAAGCTGTTGTTTGTATTTGGCAAAACCTGAAGCCAGTCTGGTTGGACTGGTGCCGTCTTGGTGAAAGCGCTTTACTGTTGAAAGTTATACTCAAATAAAATACAAAAAGACTTCTAAAATGGAAAATATTATATGCATGGTGTACATTTTAAACCTTTTTCAAATTTCTTCGATGCAGAGCTTTTTTTATCTTTTATCATGAGTGAAATTATCGGTAAACGAATGCTAACCATCAGAAGTAAAACTTTCAGGTTTTCGAGTTAAATTAGCTTTCAATGGCTCTGTTTTGATATGTTGAAGCAAGGTGGTTTCACCAAGATGGCTGCCACTTGGCTTCAAAACAATAATGTGCAATCTATTCACTATTTGTTTATCAGTGATTTGAAACAAATGAAGGTGTCGTTATTGCTTGGTTAAATAAAAACTTGCACCTATACTGGCCTTTTCGCAAATAATATTGGAGCGCCCAGATGTTGTGCTATACTGTCTGCTCAGATTCGGTTAAAAATTATGGAAAACTAATCAGAAACACAATATAAACAACTACAGACTCCTTAAGCTAAGGAAATGGAATATTCTGAACTATCAGCAATTTAAAACACGAAATGACCATTAGGGGGCAACACACTTCCTCAAACATGTTCAAATGGGAATCTGGTCAGTTTTTTTTTTTTTTTTTTTTCAATAAAACATGTTGTTTTTTCCTTCAGTCACAGCCTGGACAATCAGTGCTGTCAAAACTGAAAAATCTTATAATAATGTATCCCATAATCATTTGTCATTTCCGTCCTCAGCATGGCCACACTGTTGCTTCCACAGAGTCGTTCGCGGATGGGCAAGTAAACTTGGCAAGTAGACTTTGTGTCTAAACATCCACTCGGTGCAGTTTCACATCAAATTATTTTATCTTGTACGATGTTTTTTTTAAATAAACAATATAATCTCTTTTTATATGGAAATGACATTATTTGGCATTTATTTAGCCATTCTATAACCCAAATGAAAACTTTAAACGGGCATTTTAACCACATCCAATGGACTGGTAGACAGAATTTTTATATGAAAATACAGCAGAAGAAATGATATCACCATCTTTCAGGGTTTCAGAGCGTTTCCGATCAAAGCGATACTGCACGAGCCATCAGAAATAATAACAAAATAATATCAAAAATATAATGTAATATTATTATATTATAAATAATATTTTTTAATATTATAATTTTAATATTTTTTAATTGCTGATAATCGAGTAAATATGCCAGTTATGCACATAAAACATGGACGTACACAGTGATGTGCGGTGAGGTTCATGGCTGGTGAGGCACTGACGTCATCAGTCAGATTTACAAACATAGGAACCCTACAGAATTTGCTTATTCAACATATGATTGGCAACAGTTCTTTTGTTCAAAAGTTGATACCAGCTTTCTTTACATACATAAACTGTATTATAGAAAAAAAGCACATTCAAAAAAAAAAGTCGTTACTTATAAATGAAGTGCTTGATCAGTCAGTCCTGTTCCGACTGTATGTTTTCAGTCTTTTCAGCATTGATAATGGTCGCTCCACCACTGCTGTAGTATCTGGAACAGTGAGCACCCGCTGGAGCAACCCTGTTGCCTCAGGAACAGTTTGGATGAGATCCTTCTGGACCAAGAAGCTGTCCAAGAGATTTACATTCATCCCTCACCATTTGTGAGCCCTACAGTCCAACAAGATTCGCCTTCAGTTTCACAAAGTCAGAGTTTGCATAATTTGGCATCTTTCTGCAGTTTGGCGTCATCAAAATGTTGTGACATTTCACTGCATTTTGCACAGTTCACCAAACCAAGGAAAGCCGGCTCACCCAAATGATCAAACCTGGCATTAAATTCGAAAACTTCTGTTTTCCAGAATGGCACATCAAGTCAACTGTCTGCACTCTCTGTCAGGTCCAGTGCGCTGCATTTCTGCTCAAATCGGTTACAAAAACTGTCGAACTTCAGTCTCATGCGCTCGAGAGCTGCAACCATGTCGCAGATGTGTGCAAGACAATATTCAATGTTCATCATCTTGTTTTGCAACACTCTAAAAAGTGTCAGTTTCATTGAAAATGTCCTCATATACCATAAGGAGAAAGCATGTTGATGCTTTTAACAGCCACCGATCATATCCTCCAGCATTATCACCGTGTCATTATCCCAGCTGTCGGGATTTCCGAGGTCTTCTGTCCTATAGTCTGAAGAATATAGCCGTGAGAATGGGTACTGTTACATGTACTAGTCCTTCTCAAAAAATTAGCAGATTGTGATTAAGTTAATTATTTTCTGGAATGTACTGATAAAAATTAAACTTTCATATATTTTAGATTCATTGCACCCCAACTGAAATATTTCAGGTCTTTTATTGTTTTAATACTGATGATTTTGGCATACAGCTCATAAAAACCAAAAATCCCCATCTCAAAAAATTTGCATATTTCATCCGACCAATTAAAAATAAGTGTTTTTAATACAAAAAAAGTCAACCTTCAAATAATTATGTTCAGTTATGCGCTCAATACTTGGTCGGGAATCCTTTTGCAGAAATTATTAGTTATAATTAATAGATGTGGTTGATTAAAGTGCACGGGGTTTTTATTGCACATAACCGGTATTTTCACAGACAGTTACAAAGTGCCGTTGTACAGTCTGACAGCGGTGGGAATGAACGGCCTGCGGTAGCGCTCCTTCCTGCACTGAGGATGTCTCAGTCGTCCACTGAAGGAGCTACTCAGCTTCTCTACAGTCTGGTGAAGTGGGTGAGAGCTGTTGTTCATGATGGATGTGAGCTTTGCTACCATCCTCCTCTCACTCACCTCCTCCACAGAGTCCAGTGGGCAGCTGAGGACAGAGCTGGCCCTCCTGACCAGCTTGTTCAGTCTCTTTCTGTCCCGCTCTGTGCTGCCCGGGGCCCAGCAGATGGCAGCGTAGAGGATTGCAGAGGCTACCACAGAGTCATAAAATGTCCTGAGCAGAGGTCTGCATACTCCAAAGGATCTGAGTCTCCTCATAAGGTGGAGGCGACTCTGGCCCTTCTTGTACAGGGCGTTGGTGTTGTGGGACCAGTCCAGTTTATTGTTAAGGTGAACGCCCAGGTATTTGAAACTGTTCACTATCTCAATGTTCTGTCCCTGGACGTTCACTAGTGATTGTGTGTGTGTGTGTGTTAGTGTGCCTCTTCTGAAGTCAACCACCATCTCCTTCGTCTTCCTGGTGTTCAAGCACAAGTGGTTGCGCTCACACCAGTCCACGAAGTCAACGATGACCGACCGGTACTCCAGCTCGTTCCCCTCTGACACACGGCCCACGATGGCGGAGTCGTCCGAAAACTTCTGGAGGTGGCAGCTGTCTGTGCTATAGCTAAAGTCCGAGGTATAAATGCTGAAAAGGAAGGGTGAGAGGACGGTGCCCTGCGGTGCCCCCGTGCTGCAGACTGCCACCTTTGACTTACAGCCACGCAGCCGCATGTACTGTGGACGGTTAGTAAGGTAGTCAGTGATCCAGGCAGCAAGATTCCCGTCCATTCCCACGTCCTCAGCTTTCCCCGCAGAAGCGCTGGCCTGATGGTGTTGAAGGCGCTGGAGAAGTCAAAGAACATGACCCTCACAGCACTGCCAGCGATTTCCAGGTGGGTGAGTGCCGCTGCAGAAGGTAGATGACAGCGTCTTTCTACCCCGATGTTGGGCCTGTAGGCAAACTGCAGCGGATCTAGGTGGGGCTCACCATAGAGTGGAGGTGTATGAGGAGGAGCCTTTCCATGGTCTTCATAAGGTGGGAGGTCAGGGCAACAGGTCTGTAGTGGGCCGGTTCCTTCGCTTGTGCTGTTTTGGGAACCGGAACCACACAGGAGGTCTTCCACAGGACGGGAACCTTTTCCAGGCTGAGGCTCAGGTTGTACAGGTAGCATAGTACCTCACAGAGCTGGTCTGCGCAGGTCCTCAGCAGCCTGGGGCTGATGCCATCTGGTCCTTCAGATTTCCTCTGATTTAGTCGCCTCAGCTGTCTCCTCACCTGGTCTGATGTGAGGGAGAGGGGGGGCTGGGGTGGGCTGCAGAGGGAGGGGGTTGTGTCTGTCGGGCTGTAGCAGTCAAGTGAAGTTGGCCTGGGGAGGGGGGAGGTGTCTGCTGGTCTAGAGACTTGTGAAGAGAGGGGGGGAACGGGGAGGGGGGCAGAGGGGGAGGGGGGAGAATCAAACCTGTTGAAGTAACAGTTTAGTTCATCCGCCCAGCGCTGGTCACCATCAGCTGTCCCTCTGACACCCTGCCCAAATCCAGACATGGTTTTTAGTCCTCTCCAGACGTCCCGCACGTTGTTCTGAGCCAGCTTCTCCTCCAGCTGCTTCCCATAGTCCTTCCTTGCCCTCCTGATCCTCAACTGGAGCTCACGCTGGACCTTCTTCTGCTCCTCTCTATCCCCTGAGATGAAAGCCCTCTTTTTCTGGTTCAGGAGGACTTTAAGCTCAGGGGTGACCCACGGGTGATTGTTGGAGAAGCGCTGTACTCTCTGTGTTGGCACAGTGCTGTCCACGCAGAAGTTCATGTAATCAGTGATACAGTGTGTGAGGCCGTCGATGTCATCACCAAAGGAGTGACAGAGCATGCTCCAGTCTGTGGTCTGGAAACAGTCCCTAAGCCTCTCATTGGTCTTCTCGGTCCACACTTTCACAGATCTCTTCTGCACAGTTTCCTTTCGCACCCTGGGTGTGTATTGGGGGAGCAGATAGACCAGGTTGTGGTCTGAGCGTCCCAGTGGGGGGAGGGGGGAGGAGCTGTAAGCGTCCTTCACATTTGCATACAGCAAGTCCAGTGTTTTATTGTCTCTTGTGGCGCACTTCACGTATTGCGTGAACGTCGGAAGAGAGGCGGAGAGAGGGGCGTGGTTAAAGTCCCCGCTGATCAGAATCATGGCGCGGGAGTGACGAGTCTGTGTCTGATTAACGGTGCTGTGGAGACGCTCACACGCGGCTGCCGCATCAGCTGAGGGCGGAATGTACACGCAAAACACAATCACGTGTGAAAACTCCCTCGGTAGATAATATGGCCGCGCGCTCACCGCGAGCAGTTCCAGGTCCCGTGTGCATAGCTGCTCCTTCACGTGCACGTTGGCCGGGTGGCACCATCGTTCATTCACATAGACCACCACGCCCCCTCCTTTCTTCTTTCCGCTCTCCGCCGCGCGAGTGTAAATCCGTTAAGAGAAACCACAGAGTCCGGTGTGAGTTCATTCAGCCACGTCTCTGAGAAACACATGAGGCTGCAGTCCCGGTACTGCCTCTGCTGCCGGGTCAGCGCCGCCAGCTCCTCCGTCTTGTTGGCGATCGCGCGGACATTTCCCATGATGACAGAGGGAACACATGTCCTCCGCGTCTTTCGTCCCCCTCTGCAGCCTCTCCTTTGCCTCCGTATTTCCACAGGAACAACAGGCTTTTCCGCATGAAGGAGGGCGGGGCGCCAGAGGCGAGGAGGGTCTCACGTGTGTAAGACCTGCGTTGCTCAGACCCGTCGGTGAATGAGTTTCCTGACGCCGATGCAAAAAGTGAGAGTAAAAGTGCACAGAAAAACAAAAGCATCATAAAAGTGGGTTTCCCAGATGCAGTGTTGAAGAAGGAAAAAGAAAATTTGAAAAAAGATAAAGAAACACGCCTATATACAATAGAAAAAAGAAAAAAAAGGAAAATAAACTGAAGAGCTCCTGTAACTGGCTGCAGGTCACCCGGCGCCATCTTGGAAAGGATGGGTGTAAGGGCTTGTGAAACTGAAGGGGGGGGCACTACTGATTCTGTAGTCCCTGCAATGGAGGAGCATCTCCACAGACTCCTGCTGCTTCTGGATCAAAGCTCTATACATGCTCAGATTGTGGGATGGACTTCACAAGGACTGGTAATTTCAAATGTTACCAGGTGATCCACTCAAGAACGTTTACGGCAGGAGTGAGAAACCAGAGCAAGTGTTACCAGCAGTAAGAGTGAAAGGCCTGTTCCGAGTAATAAGGAGTAATAAGCATAGCGAAGAATTCGTGAACGGTGGACAAATCGCTGTATGATACACAACGTTGGACCAGTTTGTGAAATACGCAATGTTCTACAGACTTCAAAATGCAGATGCTTGCAGGATCAAATGGGCCTAAACAATGGGAAACATGAGGGAAATCTTTATGGAACTCTTATGATAAAGCATCCTACTGAGGACGTGAAAAGAGTGTCAGACAGTGATGAGTTCCAAGTTAGAAATTGGAGGAGTGATGTTCAATGTTGTTAGTGCTTATGCCCCACAGGCAGGATGTGAGCTAAAAGAGAGGGAGAGATTCTGCAGTGAGTTAGATGAAGTGATGCCGAGTACCCCCAGAGGTGAAAGGGTGGTCATTGGGACAGACTTCAATGGACATGTTGGTGCAGAGGGGACGAGGGACAACAGAGGGGACGAGGAAGTGATGGGCAGGTTTGGTATCCAGGACAGGAACACAGAAGGACAGATGTTGATAGATTTTGCAAAAAGGAGGGAAATGGCTGTGGTTAATACTTTCTTCCAGAAGAGACAGGAGCATAGGGTGACTTATAAAAGCGGAGGTACGAGCACACAGGTAAACTACATCTTGTGTAGGCGAAGTAATTTCAAGGAAGTCAGTGACTGCAAAGTAGGGGTGAGTGTTGCCAAACAGCATAGGATGGTGGCGTGCTGGATGATGCTGATGGTGAGAAAGGTGACGAAGGCAGAGGCAGAGCAGAAGACAAAGTGGTGGAAGCTGAAAAAGGAAGAGTGTGGTGTTGTTTTCAAGGAGGAGTTGAAACAGGTTTTGGGTGGTCAGCAAGTGCTTTCAGATGACTGGACAACTACAGCTAATGTGATCAGGGAGACAGTCAGGAGAGTACTTGGTGTGTCCTCTTGAAGAATGAGGAAGTGCAGGAGTGTGTGCAAAGGAAGAGGTTAGCTAAGAAGACGTGGCACATGGAGAGGACCGAAGAGAGTAAACAGGAGTCCAGGGAGACGCAGCGTAAGGCGAAGGTAGCGGTGTCAAAGGCCAAACAGAGGGCGTATGATGACTTGTGTGATAGGCTGGACAGTAAGGAGGGAGAAAATGATTTATACCGATTGGCACAGCAGAGAAATAAAGATTGGAAGGACGTGCAGCAAGTTAATGATTAAGGACAGAGAGGGAAATGTATTGACTGATGACAGAAGTGTGCTGGGAAGATGGAAAGAGTACTTTGAAGAGCTTATGAATGAGGAACATGAGAGAGGGGAAAAAGAGTAGAGGAGGTTACTGTTGAGGACCAGGAAGTCGCAAAGATTAGTAAGGTTGAAGTGAGGAGGGCATGGAAGAGGATGAAGAGTGGAAAGGCAGTTGGTCCTGATGACATACCGGTGGAGGTATGGAATTTTCTAGTCGAGATAGCAGTATATTTTCTGACAAGAACATTCAACAACAACAGGACTGGAGTTGCCAACAGAGGGGAGGAGCTTGTCTGGGCTTGTTCAGCTTGGTTTGGAGAATCTATATTAGGGACTGGTGGCCGACTGGCAACAGTCTTCCAGGCTCCTCCAGTCTCTTACAATCTCCTCCAGGCTCTTCGGGCAGATCATCCAAAGGGACTCATCGCGGCGGCTCACCAACAGGGGAAGTCATTCAAGGCGGCTCATGGAACCACCGTTTGGGACTTCATTGACACAGTCCAGCATCCACGACCACGCACCGCCTACGAGGGATGGCAAGCCTTTCCCTGCCAGCACATGCGCCATCACTAAATTTACCCTGTTGCAGGGGCTTGGTGACTATAGGACCCTGGGTTAATTTGTGCATGGTTTAGGTCTAAGTTGTACAGAATGTGAATTTTGTCTTATTTTGGTCATATTAAATTGTACATAGTTAATGTCGTGGTCTGTTGTGCTTTGCTGGTTTCACAGGGCAATTTCAATCATCCAAATTCTCCTATCCGTAACACTTGGGGGCTCATCTGATAGAACCATTAGGCATACATAACACAGGTCAGACTATGTCATATTATGTTAGTTCTCATGTGCTGTAATTGTATTGCTTAGCATATTGTAACTTTAGGATTGTTTCAGGAATAAATCTTTTTTTTTTGTTGTTCACAAAAAAACCACTGACCTCTACTTTCATATTTTCATCTCCCTAGACATTCCAGCCAGTATTACGCGATCAAACACTTTGGTTGTCTCACGATCACGATTGTGTGGTCCATAGACATTAGATACCGTAATATAAAGTGGGGGCTCGTCCGGGATCCCTCTCGCATACTTTTCAAAATTTATTAGGCATTCACCGACCTTTTTATTGTTTACAAATATTTATCTCGGTGGTTTTTTGTTATTGGTTTAACATCTTAACATGGCAGAATTCATGTTGTTGAGGATCCTGATCTGCTTGAACATTTGACAAAGGATCAGTTGTTGCGTTTGGGTCAACACTTAGGGTTAGGTGTGAACGGGGCTTTGAGAAAGCCCGATATCATTGCTAAAATCATGCAGGATCTGCTCAGCAAAGGTTTAATCGAAGAGAGTGAAGTTAAACCATTCAAAGATGAAAGCCTTGCTATGCAGTTAGAATTTAAAAAGTTAGAATTGCAACAAGAGCTAGCATTGAAAGAAAGGAAATTGAGTTAAAACGACTGGAGTTGGAAAAGCTTAAATTAGAACATGGTCCACATTCTGCCCCAACTACCAGTAACAGTTTTGATGTTACCGGGCACATTCGACTTGTCCCACCTGTTCAAGAAAGAGAAGTTGATAAGTATTTTGTGCACTTTGAGAAGGGAGCAGAAAGCTTAAAATGGCCGAAGGAAATTTGGACTATGCTATTACAAAGTGCGCTGACTGGCAAGACCAGAGAAATTTGTACAGAGCTTTCAATAGAAGCTGCTGCTGACTATCACCAGGTCAAGCACGTAATCCTGAAGGGTTAGGAGTTAGTTCCGGAAGCTTGCTGCCAAAAATTCAGATACTGGGAAAAGCGCAAGGATCAGACTTATGTGGAATTTGCTAGAACCAAAGAGCAGTTGTTTGATCGCTGGTGTAGTTCTAAAAATGTAAAGAAGAACTATGAAAGTTTGCGACACTTGATTTTGCTTGAAGAGTTCAAGCACTGCATTAAAATAGATGTTAAAACGTTTCTTGATGAGAAAAATCCGGAAACACTTGACATTGCTGCTCAGTTAGCTCATGATTATTCATTGACACACAAAATGTCCTTTATAAGCAAAACAAACCAGTCATTTACAAACAAGAATGTAAATGAGTACAGTAGGCCCTCGATATTCGCAGGGGTTCGATTCCGGCCCGTCCTGCGAATGAAGATAATCCACGAGTTCTGTACCCATAAGTAAAACCCCATGTATCATTACATGTGCAAATCAGCAACCGTAAAATAAGTAAAATACTATGTATCTATTATATGCACTAAAATATCCTTAAACACATTCTATAGACAGTCTTACTCATTAATACAGTATTAATGTAGTAATGATTAAGAAAAACAATTACAAACATTATACAGCCTAGATGTGTGTACATATATATTGTGTATATTTTATATATAAAAGGACACGAACTGAGTATAATACAGTATGTTCAATTAAACATACAGCACTGGAGTTTTCAAAAATGCCCACGAGGGGGCATTGCATTAAATCAGGGGTCGGAAACCCGTGGCTCATGCGGCTCTTTCACCTCCCTGGATTCCAGGTGTTAGAGAGTTAAACTAGCTTTCACCTGAATGATGGGAGAATCTGCCTAAGGCAAAGCTTTTCAACGGTCGGGTACCCAGTGGGTACCCTTCCAAAAATGCTCTTTTAGGGTTGAAAATTAGAGATGAAAATTAACAGATGACATACACAAGATGGCGACAGGGGTAGGACGCGTGTAAGAACGCTCCTGAGGTTGTGTGTTTGTAATTTAGGACTGTAAGTCTGACATAGTCTGCAAATGATTTGAGACTACCAGTAAGATCACAAAAGTACTTGTGAGTGTATTGAGTGAAGTGTTGGAAGGAGTATTCATAGAAATATGTCCTCAAAGGGGAAGAAAGGAAAAAAGCCCACCAACGTGAAGAACCAAGGCACACCACAGAGCGCGCCACAGAGGAGCAGCAATGAGAAAAGAAAGCCCTCAAGCTCTCCGGTGGATCCTCTACCACAGAAGATATCCAAGCCCCTCATACAGTCCACACTATAGATGGATTTGCCAGAAGTGTTTACGCTTGGATCGTGTAGTACACCTGTATCCTCAACACTGACCAAGATGGCAACCTCCACACCACAACAAAGCAGGTCAAGTCAAGGTGCCCAGGATATGGATCACGCCTACCCTTCTACACTCTTCGAATTCATCAACCAGGCTTCTATGGATGTGATAATAACGAAGCTGAGTAGTGCCCTGATGTTGCCAGCTTGACAGAAGTTCAGGGAGACATTTATGAGTGTAGCGAAAGAGGCATTACAGGGTATAATTGATGAAGTCATGGCCCCCTATAAGAAGGAGATACAGGAGCTGAGAGAACAACTGAACCTCAAGACTGACGAGCTAGAGCAATACAGCCGGCGGAATTCTGTAAGAGTCATGGGATTGAAGGAGCCTAAGTGGGGAGAGGAGGATGAAAACATCGATGTTGTCCTAGATGTTCTGAAGGACATACACCCGGATATATCCCCGTCAGACATCGACAGGTGACACCTAGTCAGGAAGAGACAGCGAGGCCAGAATAGGAGTGTGGTTGTGAAGTTTGTCAGTTACTGGAACTGAAACAAAGTGATGAAGAGCAAGTCCAAACTTCAAGGAAAGAGAGAGCGTATCTATATCAACGAGGACCTAACGAAATACAGGAACCACTTGTTCAAGTTAGCACGAGATCTGAAAAGAGTAGTAAGATTTACTCCACTTGGACTTACGATGGCAGAGTATGTGTGTGTGAACAGCGGGAAGGTGCGATTCATTTGATTATACGTGAGTAAGACTTGAACAAATTTAAGGACCAGTCGTGTATTTCATGTGTTCTCACAAGTATGCTTGGATTGTTTGTATTCTTACAATTGGATTGTATGTGCATCGGACTTCTTAAATATGTAAGTATCCAAGATGTCATTGATTGTTAATTGAAAATAATATATTAACACACAATAACCTATCTTACTATTTGCTATGTTTGCACTTTTCTTTGTTTATATTATACTTTTTCTCACCTTTAGTTTTTTTTATATTCTTCAAATTGTAATATAATGTATGTGTGTATATACATATATATATATATATATATATATATATATATAGAGAGAGAGAGAGAGAGAGAGGATTTTCTGAGTAGATCCTTCCGTAGGAGAGTGCTCAATACTTTTTGGTAGAGCAAATCACAATAAAAATAAAAGGACAGGACAAAGACTTTCTATTGAAACTCCATTTATCACTACAGATCTGTTTCTAGGGGTGGTGAAACCATCCTATCTTTCACCTGAATGCACAAAGTATCCGTAATAAGCAGTCTTATCTATCAGAGTTTTTATCTGAATATGACATAGTATGTTTTACAGAAACCCATTTAGATGCAAGTATAGATCATGAAATCTTAGTTTGGGAAAACTTTCATGTGCCGATACGTCGAGACAGAAATTCATTCGGGGGTGGGGTGATGTATATTTCTAAAAACCGAAGCTTTAAGAGACTTTCTGAACTAGAGAATATATTTGATGAGTCAATATGGGTTAAGCTATTTTTTTCCTCAAAAACCGCTCATCTTATGTACCGTTTACAGACCAGAAAGTAATATGGACAACTTCTGGGGTAGATTTGACATTAGTAATGAAGGTGCTTTAGATATCTCAAATAAAGCTATTATTGTTGGTGATTTGAATGAAAATTTATTATCTGTATCAAATCTAAACATAACAGATATTTAATTAGAAACAATTTACGTAATATTATAACAGAACCTACCAGGGTTACCAGGACAACCAGTACGTTGCTAGATCCAGTTATAGTCAGTGATGAAGTTGATGTTGTAGAAAGTGGTGTGATTGATTTTGACAGAACTATAAGTGATCACAAAGGTACGTTTGTTAGCATAGATGTGCACGTCGCAACAAAGGTTGCATATTCCAGAAGGGTCTGGTGTTATAAAGATGGTGACTATGAGAAGCTAAACGCACTTATTAATGATACGGATTGGTTGTCATTGTTTAATGTCTGTTCCAACGTTGATGATGTTTGTTGTACATTTTATGACCATTTTAATGATTACACAAAACAATGTATCCCTTCTAGAATAGTTATGATAAGACCTAATGACAAACCATGGTATGACTCAAATATTAGACGTGAAAGTAGAAAGCGGGATCGACTACAGAAAAAGGCAAAAAGAACACAGAAGGACTTTGATATTAGTAAATACAAAAAACAGCGAAATAAAGTTAATAACATGAAATATTATGCTAAAGAACAATTCTACTCTAATCTTGATGAATTTATTTTCGAGTTGTATGGAGAGAATAGATCATCATATTGGAAAATGTTACGCAGTTTCTAATACTGTTATAGATAATATTAAGATCGAAGTTAATGAGATATCCGACATAATTAAATGTCTATTTCTTAAGAAAGCTGCTGGACCAGATCAGATTAGTCATCAGTTATTGAGATATACTGTTGAGTCTATAAGCCCAGTGTTGTGTATGATATTTAACACGTCACTTAACTTATCAGTATATCCTAGTCAATGGAAATACGCAAATGTTATGCCGCTATACAAGAAGGGCGATAACTCTATTGTATCAAATTATCGCCCGATTTCACTGATAAGCTGTGTTGGAAAGCTGTTTGAAAGGGTGGTTTTCAAACATGTTTATAATTATTTTGTGGCAAAAGATTTGTTATATAGATATCAATGTGGATTCAGGAGAGGTCACTCTCCTGTACAACAACTTGTTGAAATTTATAACCAGATTTGCACATCGCTTGATAACAAAGATTACTATTGTATGGTTTTTTGTGATGTCTCTAAAGCATTTGATAGAATTTGGCACATGGGGCTTATGCACAAACTAGAGAAGTATGGAGTTTGTGGAAAGTGGAAAACTACTTGATTGGTTTAATAATTATCTAAGTGGTCGCAGTCAGTCAGTTTTTGTTCATGGCTCGTTATCTAAACCTTTGGTGTTAAAAGCTGGAGATAAGATAAGATAAGATACAGCTTTATTAATCTCACAATGGAGAAATTCACTGTTACAGGCTCTTGAGGTATCATCAATAGGGGGTGCAAAAATAGATACAAATACAACATACACACATACATATATATTATATAAGTAAATAAATAAATAGATACATTGTAGTATAAATTAATAAACAATAAAAGAAAAAGAAGGGAACGACTTTGTAGACTGGCCTATATTAAAGTGTAAATGTATCTGAGTGCAGAGTAGATGGGTTGATGTGGTTCACAGTCAGTGGGGTAGATGTGGTTGATTAAAGTGCACGGGGTTTTTATTGCACATAACCGGTATTTTCACAGACAGTTACAAAGTGCCGTTGTACAGTCTGTCAGCGGTGGGAATGAACGACCTGCGATAGCGCTCCTTCCTGCACTGAGGATGTCTCAGTCGTCCACTGAAGGAGCTACTCAGCTTCTTTACAGTCTGGTGCAGTGGGTGAGAGCTGTTGACCAAGATGGATGTGAGCTTTGCTACCATCCTCCTCTTACTCACCTCCTCCACAGAGTCCAGTGGGCAGCCGAGGACAGAGCTGGCCCTCCTGACCAGCTTGTTCAGTCTCTTTCTGTCCCGCTCTGTGCTGCCCGGGGCCCAGCAGATGGCAGCGGAGAGGATTGCAGAGGCTACCACAGAGTCATAAAATGTCCTGAGCAGAGGTCTGCATACTCCGAAGGACCTGAGTCTCCTCAGAAGATGGAGGCGACTCTGGCCCTTCTTGTACAGGGTGTTGGTGTTGTGGGACCAGTCCAGTATATTGTTAAGGTGAACACCCAGGTATTTGAAACTGTTCACTATCTCAATGTTCTGTCCCTGGACGTTCACTAGTGAGTGTGTGTGTGTGTGTGTGTGTTATTGTGCTTCTTCTGAAGTCGACCACCATCTCCTTCGTCTTCCTGGTGTTCAAGCACAAGTGGTTGCACTCACACCAGTCCACGAAGTCAACGATGACCGACCGGTACTCCAGCTCGTTCCCCTCTGACACACGGCCCACGATGGCAGAGTCGTCCGAGAACTTCTGGGGGTGGCAGCTGTCTGCGCTATAGATGAAGTCCGAGGTATAAATGTTGAAAAGGAAGGGTGAGAGGACGGTGCCCTGCGGTGCCCCCGTGCTGCAGACTGCCACCTTTGACGCGCAGCCGCACGTACTGTGGACGGTTAGTAAGGTAGTCGGTGATCCAGGCAGCAAGATGCCCGTCCACTCCCTCGTCCTCCAGCTTCCCCCGCAGAAGCGCTGGCCTGATGGTGTTGAAGGCGCTGGAGAAGTCAAAGAACATGACCCTCACAGCACTGCCAGCGATTTCCAGGTGGGTGAGTGCCCGCTGCAGAAGGTAGATGACAGCGTCTTCTACCCCGATGTTGGGCCTGTAGGCAAACTGCAGCGGATCTAGGGTGGGGCTCACCATAGAGCGGAGGTGTATGAGGAGGAGCCTTTCCATGGTCTTCATAAGGTCAGGGTGACAGGTCTGTAGTGGGCTGGTTCCTTTGCTTGAGCTGTTTTGGGAACCGGATCCACACAGGAGGCCTTCCATAGGACGGGAACCTTCTCCAGGCTGAGGCTCAGGTTGTACAGGTAGCATAGTACCTCACAGAGCTGGTCTGCGCAGGTCCTCAGCAGCCTGGAACTGATGCCATCTGGTCCTTCAGATTTCCTCTGATTTAGTCGCCTCAGCTGTCTCCTCACCTGGTCTGATGTGAGGGAGAGGGGGGGGACTGGGGTGGGCTGCAGAGGGAGGAGGTTGTGTCTGTCGGGCTCTGGCAGTCAAGTGAAGTTGGCCTGGGGAGGTGTCTGCTGGTCTGGAGACGTGTGAAAAGAGGGGGGGAACGGGGAGGGGGGCAGAGGGGGAGGGGGGAGAATCAAACCTGTTGAAGTAACAGTTTAGTTCATCGGCCCAGCGCTGGTCACCATCAGCTGTCCCTCTGACACCCTGCCCAAATCCAGACATGGTTTTTAGTCCTCTCCAGACATCCCGCACGTTGTTCTGAGCCAGCTTCTCCTCCATCTTCTTCCCATAGTCCTTCTTGGCCCTCCTGATCCTCCACTGGAGCTCACGCTGGACCTTCTTCTGCTCCTCTCTATCCCCCGAGATGAAAGCCCTCTTTTTCTGGTTCAGGAGGACTTTAAGTTCAGGGGTGACCCACAGGTGGTTGTTTGAGAAGCACCGTACCCTCCGTGTTGGCACAGTACCTCAGGGGTCAGTTTTAGGTCCTTTCCTTTTCACTGTTTATGTAAATGAGATAGCAGTTAAATTAAATTGTTTTATTTGGCTTTTCGCTGACGATACTTCATTAGGAATATTGTCAAAAGAAAAGTAATTAATGGAACAGCTTATGAATGAAAATTTAGAACTTCTATGCAATTGGGCTAAGGATTGGTTAATTTCATATAACCCAGAAAAAAACTGAAACTATGCTATTCACTATTAAGAATAATCAAGATATTGATTTGTATTTTGACGGCTGTAAAGTGAAAGCAGTGGAATCTCACAAACAGTTGGGTTTATGTTTTTCATCAAATGGGGGATGGCACTTTCATATTGAAAATATTGTTAAAAAGACTTCCAGAATGATAGGGTCACTTCGAAAGTTACAATTTCTACTAAACAGACCGACACTGTACAAAATTTCCATCGTATTTATCAGACCAAACTTTGAGTATGCATGTGAGGTATGGGACGGGTGTTTGATTGAACAAGCCAACAGATTAGAAAAGTTCCAGCTTGAAGCTGTTTGTATTGTTACTGGACTGCCAAGATACGCTTCTTCTCAATCACTATATTTTGAAACGGGCTGGGAATTGCTGTCTGAAAGAAGGCGTGTCCGTAAATTAATGTTATTTTATAAGATACACAAACGTCTTACTCCAACTGTTCTCTGTGATCTACTACCTCCAGTAGTAGCGAACAGAACGAACTATCCATTAAGAAATAGCCATGATTATAGTATCCCTCCTACACGATTAAAATATTCAACACTTTCATTTTTTCCATCAACAGTTAAATTGTGGAATGATATCCCACTAGGAACCAGAGACAGCGATTCTGTAGTTTCATTTAGATCAGCGATTCGTCTAAAACCAAAATGTGCACCGGTATATTTTTCATACGGGAAAAGGAAGTTAAACATTTTACACACAAGATTAAGATATATGTCGAGTTCACTTAATTATGATTTATTTAGAATGAATGTAAAGGATGATGCACGCTGTCAGTGTGGCCACAAGTGTGAGAATGTTTTTCACTATTTTCTAGAATGTCCCTTATATCATTTTCAACGTGAACAAATGTTAAAAACTTGAGAGCACATAGTCCATCAAAGAGCACCAATCGATATTAATCTCATTTTAAATGGCAATGCAGATTATTCTCTTAGAGAAAACCAGAATGTTTTCAAATGTGTACAAATATTTATTTGTAATACTAAACGATTCCTTTAATTCTTTTGTGTGTGTGTATATATATATATATATATATATATATATATATATATATATATATATATATATATATATATATATATATATATATATCCTTCCCTTGTCAGTATCTTGCTGTATATTTTGTAATACAATTACTGTAACTACCTGGAGAAGGCTTTATTAAGTTGGATAACTTGTGCCCAATCCATTTCATGTTTGAATAAAATATGTTTTAATCAATAATCAATTAACAGTCACGGGTGTGGGCGGATATTTATTTGGTGTGGGCGGGGTGATTTTGTGTGCGTGTTCTTGTGGACATGCCTATCAGCTACATCGAGAGTCTCAGTGTTTTTGATCTGCTGTGTTGGTGGATTTCTAAATTCTTGTGCTCATGGTAAGGAGTGCTGTCACCATCAGCTGCGCGGCAAGCGAGAGGTTTTTTCCGCTGCCGGGGTTTGTAATCCAGGAACGGAAATGATAGCTGGAGTAACAGACAGTGAGATTTGTTTATACACAGCAATCTCCGAATTAAATGACTCTCCTCCCAGTGACAAAATAAAAGACTGGGTGTGGTTCAGTCTCCACTCTAAGAATGGGTCGGTCAGTGACGTATTAAGCATTAATTTTATTTCAAAGAATGTTGAGCAGACTCCTTCTTAAAATAAGTCTTCATATACGTTTGTGCTGCTGTCGTTTATGGAAATTAAAACTATGACAAAACAACATTAATATGACTAATAAAGAAAGTGCCTCTTGGCAGGTGTTTTGTGATTGCTCAGCACAAGAAACATGTTACACATATACAGTTGTTGATTTAAAAAAAAACACACACATATCAGCTAAACTCTGGAAATGTAGTTTATATAGCAAAAGTGTTTGAACATTTTAATAGCGACATACAGAGACAGCAATCAGGTTTCACTATAGAGCATGCAGCACAGTTAGCTGAGTCATCGCGCAATCCATGGTAAGGCTCAGCTGGCTGCTGTCTCACCTCACGTTTCTTTTCAGGATTTAAATGGTGTAGGTGATCCGAGATTTTGAGGGGGGAAATCTTAAAATGAAGTTAAATGGCAAACAACTTTAAAGTACAACGCATTGAATAAATCAAATCATTTAATTTATTTTTCATTGCGCCCCCCCCCCCCCCCCCCACCCCCACCCCCCGACAGGCCTCCCCTGACTGCACCTGGACATACTGGATTTTAAACACTTAACTTTTGCTTTTACACAAAAATAACCCCTATGACACATGACATCTGAGAGAGAGAGAGAGAGAGAGAGAGAGCACAGGAAGCAGTCTCCCTTGCCCGGATGCAGGTCACTGGGGTTCCCTCCTGGAGCCAGGCCCGGGGGAGCGCCTGGTGGTCGGGCTTCTGCCCATGGAGCCTGGCCGAGCTTAGCCCGAAAAGGAGACATAGGTCTGCCCTCCCATGGACCCACCACCCGTGGGAGGAATTTTAGGGGTCGGGTGCACTGTGAGTTGGGTGGCAGCCGAAAGCATGGGTTCTGTCGGACCGATCCTCGGCTACTTACTCTGACCCTCGGGACATGGAATGTCACCTCTCTGGTGCGGAAGGAGCCTGATCTGTTGCGCGAGGTGGAGAGATACCGACTAGATATAGTCGGGCTCACCTCAACGCATAGCTTGGGCCCTGGAACCATCCATCTCAAGAGAGGATGGACCATATTCTATTCTGTAGTTGCTCATGGGGAGAGGCGGCAAGCCGGTGTGGGTATTCTTGTTGCGCCCCCCCACTCTCGGTGCCCGAATGTTGGGGTTCTCCACAGTTGACGAAAGGGTAGCTTCCCTCCGTCTTCGGGTGGGGGGACGGGTCCTGAATGTTATTTGTGCTTATGCACCAAATGACAGGTCGGCATACCCACCCTTTTTGGAGTCCTTTGGGGGGGGGGTTTGGAGAACGCTCCCTTGGGAGACTCACTCGTTGTCTTGGGAGACTTCAACGCCCATGTGGGCAACGATAGTGTGACCTGGAAGGGTGTGATTGGTAGGTACGGCTTCTCCAGTCTGAACCCGAATGGTGTTTCGTTGTTAGACTTAGGAGGGGGAAACAGTTCTCCACAAACATTGTTAGTGGAGGTGGGGAGCTGCTTACCGCGACTGGGGATGTCGTCAAGAGGTAGAGGGAATACTTTGAGGACCTCCTCAATCCCACCAACACGCCCTCCGTAGAAGAGGAAGACCCTGGGGGTTTTGGTGGGGGTCCGCCCATCACTGGAGTGGAGGTCACTGAGGTTGTCAAAAAGCTCCTCGGTGGTCGAGCTCCGGGGTTGGACGAGATTTGCCCAGAATATCTCAGGGTTCTGGATGCTGTAGGACTGTCTTGGTTGGCACGTCTCTGCAACATTGTGTGGTCATCGGGGGCTGTACCTCTGGATTGGCAGACTGGGGTGGTGGTCCCGATTTTTAAGAAGGGGGACCGGAGGGTGTGTTCCAATTATCGTGGAATTACACTCCTCAGCCTTCCTGGGAAAGTCTATGCAGGGGTACTAGAGAGGAGGATCCGACCAATAGTCGTACCTCAGATTCAGGAGGAACAATGTGGTTTTCGTCCTGGCCGTAGCACTCTTGACCAACTCTAGCTGTATCATCGCTGAGTGGTTGCTGTATCATCTGAGCCAGAGTTTGGTCCGTATTGGCAACAACAGGTCGAATTTGTTTCCAGTGGGAGTTGGAGTCTGCCAAGGCTGTCCTTTGTCACCGATTCTGTTCATAATTTTTATTATCTGCTTTTTACCTGCTTTTTGCGGATGATGTTGTCCTTTTGGCTTCATCAAGTCGGAACCTCGAGCTCTCATTGGAGCGATTCGCAGCCTAGTGCGAAGCAGTCGGGATGAGGATCAGTACCTCCAAGTCTGAGGCCATGGTTCTCAGTCGAACAAGGGTCGGGTCGGGAATGAGGTCCTGCCCCAAGTGGAGGAGTTTAAGTATCTTGGGGTCTTGTTCACGAGTGAGGGAAGGATGGAGCAAGAGATCGACAGACGGATCGTTGCAGCCTCTGCTATTAAGCGGTGCCTGTACCGGTCCATCGTGGAGAAAAAGAAGTTGAGCCGCAAGGCGAAGCTCTCAATTTACCAGTCGATCTATGTTCCAACCCTCACCTATGGTCACGAGCTTTGGGTAGTGACCGAAAGAACAAGATCACAGATACAAGCGGCTGAAATGGGCTTCCTTCACCGGGTGGCGGGGCTCTCCCTTAGAGATAAGGTGAGAAGCTCTACCATCTGTTTAGAGCTCAGAGTAGATCCGCTGCTCCTCCGCATTGAGAGGGGCCAGTTGAGGTGGCTCGGGCATCTGGTCAGAATGCCTCCCGGACGCCTCCCTGGTGTGGTGTTTCGGGCATGTCCAACCGGGAAGAGACCCCGGGGTCGACCTAGAACACGCTGGAGGGACTATGTCTCTCGGCTTGTCTGGGACTGCCTCGGTGTCCCCACGGGAGAGTTGGAGGAGGTAGCTGGGGAGAGGGACGTCTGGACCTCTTTGCTTAGGTTGCTGACATCGCGACCCGACCCCGGACTTAGCGGAAGATGATGATGATGATGACAAAAATAAATTTAATACCACAATTACTGTGTTTACAATAATTTAATGAAAAAGCATCTCTCTTATGAATGCTGGTCTGCACTTGATACACGTACACGCCCACTAGGGCGACCCTTAAGGAACCTATTAAAATGGTAATGCTTGTTGTTGTTTTTATTGTTCAACCCCTCGAATTTCAGCCAAAATGTCGACATGTCAATCCCATTTTGACGGCTCATTTCAGATTCACTGTGTTTGAATAGAACAACATTACTCAAATTGTGTTTCTGTCCAAATACCTTTGGAGTCAACTGTGCATGTTTGATGCCTTCTCCCAGCACTATTGTATCTCATGTTCGTGGTAGAAAAACAAGGATTATAAATGTTAGGGTTCTGTAAATATCATTAGAATTATTATTTTTAATGGAGTTTTTATTCTGTGTAGAATTAAAATGTAACAAAATTAAAATTATATTTAAATTCTGAACTCAGAGCCTGATCTAAAATCCTTCAGAGCAGATAAATGTACCACAGGGCTAAAGTGTTCAGCTCTACAAATGATTAAAAAAGGCGGCCTGCAGGGAGTCAGTGCCAACCGTCACAGCCGGTATCCGAGATAAGGACACATGCCTTCTGTACTCGCACGTGTGGGTGTTTCCCATTTTCTCTTTCGGCATTATTTAGGAAACATGATATCTTGCATGCGAGTCCTAAGTTTAAAAAGGAGTTATGAGCATGAGTGAAGCAGCACTTGCGTTTTGTTTTTGTGAAACGATGCAGCCTCATTAGTGTGTGGAATGCGGCTGTCTCTGGTGAAACCTTTGTTCCACTGCACCCTGGAATTGATTATCTTCCTGTTCAATTATCACATGTTATGCCACGTTCGTCTACTCTGCTGATTACCTTGTTGGTATTTTGTGTGTATGTGTTGGGGTGAGTAAGGGCTGTAGTGATTGTGTGTGTGTGTGTGTGTGTGTGTGTGTGTGTGTGTGTGTGTGTGTGTGTGTGTTATTGGTTGGGTTAATGTGTGTGAGTGGGAGAGTGTGTGTGTGTTTTAGAGTATCAGGGTGTTGTGTGTGTGTTAGGGTGTGAGTGTGTTGGGGTATGTGTGTTTGTTATGCTGAATGTTTGGGGATGATTTGTGTGTGTGTGTGTGTGTGTGTTTGTTTGGGTATGTGTGCGTAATTGGGGCCTGTGGCATAGTGGTTAGGGTGCTGCATCATGATCGGGAGGTTGTGTGTTCAAATCCTAGTTAGACCCCTACTGTGTTAAGACCCTTTGGCAAGGTCTTAACCACAAGTGTGCCTCTGTTGATCCAGCAGTATAAATGGTTACCAGTAAAGTAAAAAAAAAACAAAAAAAAAAACAAATACTGGGAATAAGCACTATTCTGATGAGCCACTAGGCTCGGGTGTAAAAAGCCCAACAGAATTTACCTTATTGCATGTGTGCATTATAGTGTCTGTGTGTGTGTGTGTGTGTGTGTGTGTGTGTGTGTGTGTGTGTGTTATGGTGACACAGTGTATGTTAGGGTGTGTGTTTGCGTTTGTGCGTTGGAGTGTGTTAGTGTGTATTGTGTTTGGGGGTGTGTTGGGGGGTGTGCATGAATACACTGTTGTAGTCTTCTAGCCTGCAGTGGTTCTAAAACTGTAGATTTGGTCCTTTTAAAGACATGAAAGACATTTCTTTCAGGTTGAAATTTGATGAGTAGAAGTGTGTTTACGTTTGGCACATACCAGAGTGATCCAGAACTAATGAGGTGTGTCAAGTTCAAATATTTCAATTAAGTATATAAAAAAAAAAATTCCGGTTCCAGGCCCTCCCGCAAATGAAGATAATCCGCGAGGTCTGTATCCTGAAGTAAAACCCCATGTATCATATTACATGCGCGAATGATCAACAGGAAGTAAAATACTGTGTATCTATTACATGTGCTAAAATATGCTTCTGAAACACATTCTATGGACAGTCTTACTCATTAATACAGTATTCTTCTTCTTTTCCTTTCGGCATTTCCCCCTTCATGGGTCACCACAGCGAACCATCCACCTCTATCTCACCTTGTCCTCTGCACAGAAGTAATGTAGTAAAATGTATTAATGATTCAGCAAAACTTTTTAATTTTGTACTGTGATATTTATTAATAAAATATATAAATTATACAGGAATTTGCACAAGTTGTCAATGAGCCTTTTTTAGTGTGTTTTAATTACCATTTAAGCTCTATGATGCCACTCAAACACTGTGCGTCTTCTCTAGCTTCTCAGGGGTCGCCACAGCGAATCATCTGCCTCCATCTCACCCTGTCCTCTGCATCATTTTCTCTTACTCCAACTGCCTTCATGTCCTCCTTCACCACATCCATGAATCGTCTCTTTGGTCTTCCTCTAGGCCTTCTGCCTGGTAGTTCAAACCTCAACATCCTACTACCAATATACTCACTATCCCCCCTCTGTACATGTCCAAACCATCTCAATCTAGCCTCTCTGACTTTGTCTCCAAAACGTCTTACATGTGCTGTCCCTCTGATGTGCTCATTCCTGATCCTATCCATCCTCGTTATTCCCAAAGAGAACCTCAACATTTTTATCTCTGCTACCTCCAGCTCTGCCTCCTGTCTTTTCCTCAGCGCCACTGTTTCTAAATCATACAACATCGCTGGCCTCAACACCGTCTTGTACACTTTTCCTTTCATTCTTGCTGATACCTTCCTATCACACATCACACCGGACAACACAGCAAAATATTTTCCTGTTTTTTAAAGCACGGCGGAATCAAATGTGCTGTTACAGATGAAGATTATAGACATTCCTCAGTGGCAGGGGGTTTCGAAATACTGTGTAAACTCGCTTTTACAGGCAGTGAATGCCTCATTTTACCGTTACAGAGACTAATCGAATAAAATTGGTAAGTTTGATCTACCATTTTGCTCCCAGTACACATGGGCGGTGATTAGATTAGACTTAAGATCAAAAACACTGGGACACACACACACGCTTATTACGTCGAATATGGTGTGTGTGTGTGTGTGTGTGTGTATGTATGTGTGTATGTATGTGTGTGTGTGTGTGTGTGTGTGTGTGTATGTATGTGTGTGTGTGTGTGTGTGTGTGTATGTGTGTATGTATGCGTGTGTGTGTGTGTGTGTGTGTATATATGTATATATATATATATATAATGCAGCCATGAGGCGGGGGGGGGGGCACGAACCAGTGTCTCTCCCCCTTATGCCGGTCCCAAGCCCGGATAAATGCAGAGGGTTGCGACAGGAAGGGCATCCGGCGTAAAACTTCTGCCACGTTTAAAAAAATGTAAATGATCAATAAGAAATTCATACCGGATCGGTCGAGGCCCGGGTTAACAACGACCGCCATCAGTGCTGTCAACCAACAGGGTGCTGATGGAAATTGGACTACTGTTGGTCGAAGACGTCGAAGAAGGAGAGGCGGGAGGCGTGTCCGTAGGCAGAGAGAGAAGAGGAAATGTGTGAGCCTCGGACTGAGAGTAGGGACTTTGAATGTTGGAACTATGCAAGGAAAAGATAGGGAGCTGGCTGACATGATGCAGAGGAGGAAGGTGGACATACTGTGTGTTCAGGAGACAAGGTGGAAAGGTAGAAAGGCTAGAAGCTTAGGAGCAGGGTTTAAACTGTTTTATCATGGTGTGGATGGGAAGAGAAATGGAGTAGGAGTCATCTTGAAGGAGGGGTTTGTCAGGAATGTTCTAGACGTGAAAAGAGTGTCAGACAGAGTGATGAGTCTCAAGTTAGAAATTGAAGGCGTGATGGTCAATGTTGTTAGTGCTTATGCCCCACAGGCAGGATGTAAGCTAGAAGAGAAGGAGAGATTCTGGAGTGATTTAGATGAAGTGATGCAGAATACCCCCAGAGGTGAAAGAGTGGTCATTGGAGCAGACTTCAATGGACATGTTGGTGCAGACAACAGAGGGACGAGGAAGTGATGGGCAGGTTTGGTATCCAGGACAGGAACACAGAAGGACAGATGTTGATCGATTTTGCAAAAGGATGGAAATGGCTGTGGTGAATACTTTCTTCAAGAAGAAACAGAAGCATAGGGTGACTTATGAAAGCGGAGGTAAGAGCACACAGGTAGACTACATCTTCTGCAGGCGATGTAATTTGAAGGAAGTCAGTGACTGCAAAGTAGTAGTTGGTGAGAGTGTTGCCAAACAGCATAGGATGGTGGTGTGCAGGATGACACTGATGGTGAGAAAAGTGAAAAAGGCAAAGGCAGAGCAGAAGACAAAGTGGTGGAAGCTGAAAAAGGAAGAGTGTCGTGTTGTCTTCAAGGAGGAGTTGAAACAGGCTTTGGGTAGTCAGGAAGTGCTTCCAGAGGACTGGACAACCACAGCCAATGTGATCAGGGAGACCGGTAGGAGAGTACTTGGTGTGTCCTCTGGAAGGAAAGTAGATAAGGAAACTTGGTGGTGGAATGAGGAAGTGCAGGAGTGTGTACAAAAGAAGAGGTTAGCCAAAAGAAGTGGGACATTGACAGGACCGAAGAGAGTAAACAGGAGTACAGGGAGACACAGCGTAAGGCGAAGGTAGCAGTGTCAAAGGCCAAACAGAGGGCGTATGATGACTTGTATGATAGGTTGAACAGTCAGGAGGGAGAAAATGATCTATACAGGTTAGCACAGCAGAGAAATAGAGATGGGAAAGACATGCAGCAAGTTAGAGTGATAAAGGACAGAGAGGGAAATGTATTGACTGATGACAGAAGTGTGCTGGGAAGATGGAAAGAGTACTTTGAAGAGCTGATGAACGAAGAAAATGAGAGAGAAAAAAGAGCAGAAGGGGTGACCGTTGAGGAGCAGGAAGTAGCAAAGATTAGTAAGGGAGAAGTGAGGAGGGCATTGAAGAGGATGAAGAGTGGAAAGGCAATTGGCCCTGATGACATACCAGTTGAGGTATGGAAGTGTCTAGGGGAGGTAGCAGTAGATTTTCTGACAAGAATATTCAACAAGGTCTTAGAAAGTGAGCAGATGCCAGAGGAATGGAGGAGAAGTGTGCTTGTGCCCATCTTTAAGAACAAGGGAGATGTACAGAGTTGTGGCAACTACAGAGGGATAAAGTTGATGAGCCATACAATGAAGCTATGGGAAAGAATAGTGGAAGCAAGACTAAGGGCAGAGGTCAGCATTTGTGAACAACAGTTTGGTTTCATGCCAAGAAAGAGCACCACAGATGCAGTGTTTGCTTTGAGGATGTTAATAGAGAAGTACAGAGAAGGTCAGAGGAGCTGCATTGTGCCTTTGTGGATCTGGAGAAAGCATATGACAGGGTGCCGAGAGAAGAACTGTGGTATTGTATGAGGAAGTCTGGAGTGACAGAGAAGTATGTTAGAGTGGTGCAGGACATGTATGAGAGATGTAAGACAGTGGTGAGGTGTGCTGTTGGTGTGACAGAAGAGTTCAAGGTGGAGGTGGGACTGCATCAAGGGTCAGCTCTCAGCCCCTTCTTGTTTGCTATGGTGATGGACAGGCTAACAGACGAGGTTAGACAAGAATCTCCATGGACTATGATGTTTGCAGATGACATCGTGATCTGTAGTGAGAGCAGAGACCAAGTGGAGGAAAATCTAGAGAGGTGGAGGTATGCCCTGGAAAGGAGGGGATTGAAGGTTAGTCTTAGTAAGACAGAATACATGTGTGTGAACGACAAGGACCCAAGAGGAACTTTGAGGTTACAGGGGCAGAGATAAAGAAGGTGGAGGATTTTAAGTACTTAGGCTCAACAATCCAGAGCAATGGAGAGTGTGGAAAAGAGGTGAAGAAGCGCGTGCAGGCAGGTTGGAATGGATGGAGAAAAGTGTCCGATTGTGATGTGTGATAGGAGAGTATCGGCAAGAATGAAGGGAAAAGTGTACAAGACGGTGATGAGGCCAGCAATGTTGTATGGTTTAGAGACAGTGGCCCTGGGGAAAAGACAGGAGTCAGAGTTGGAGGTAGCAGAGATGAAAATGTTGAGGTTCTCTTTGGGAGTAACGAGGATGGATAGGATCAGAAATGAGTACATCAGAGGGACGGCACATGTTAGATGCTTTGGAGACAAAGTCAGAGAGGCTAGATTGAGATGGTTTGGACATGTACAGAGGAGGGATAGTGAGTATATTGGTCGTAGGATGCTGAGGTTGGAACTACCAGGCAAAAGGCCCAGAGGAAGACCAAAGAGAAGATTTATGGATGCGGTGAAGGCGGACATGAAGGTCGTTGGAGTAAGAGTAGAAGATGCAGAGGATAGGGAGAGATGGAGGCAGAGCAGTTGCTGTGGCGACCCCTGAAGGCAACAGCCGAAAGGAAAAGAAGAAGAAGAAGAAAGAAGATATATATATATATATATATATATATATATATATATATATATAATATACGCGGGCAAACTTCACTTAATGACAGGATTACGTTCTGTAGACTCCGTCATTAAATGAACCCCGCTTTAGTTCTCTTACCTAGCAGTGTGGTAGACTTCCGACTGAGTTGTGTGTGTATGTAAGGCGGCAGAATGGGAGCTGTTGCCGACACTGGGTATGCGTGAACATTAGCACACAGTCACAACTCGGCTGATTTGTTTCTGCTGTGACTTGTTAACAGGAAAAGTATACTTTTGATAATTTGATAATTTTTAACAGGCCGTTGTAACTCCGAATCATCATTAACCGAGTCAGTCGTTAAGTGAGGTTAGCATATTGTGATAAAGTTCATTATTTTCTGTAATGTACTGATAAAATTTAAACTTTAAGGTAGTCTAAACGAGCTATTAACCTAATCATCTGAATCAACCAATTAACGCTAAACACCTGCAAAAGATTCCTGAGGCTTTTAAAAACTCCCAGCCTGGTTCATTACTCAAAACCGTAATCATGGGTAAGACTGCCGACCTGACTGCTGTCCAGAAGGCCATCATTGACACCCTCAAGCAAGAGGGTAAGACACAAAGAAATCTCTGAGCGAATAGGCTGTTCCCAGAGTGCTGTATCAAGCCACCTCAGTGGGACGTCTGTGGGAAGGAAAAAGTGAAAGAAGGGCCGATTCCAGACCTTGGGGGGCCTGTGGAAGCAGTGGACTGAGTCTGAAGTAGAAACATCCAGAGCCACCGTGCACAGGCGTGTGCAGGAAATGGGCTACAGGTGCCGTATTCCCAAGGTCAAGCCACTTTTGAACCAGAAACAGCGGCAGAAGCGGCTGACCTGGGCTACAGAGAAGCAGCACTGGACTGTTGCTCAGTGTTCTAAAGTACTTTTTTTGGATGAAAACAAATTTTGCATGTCATTCGGAAATCAAGGTGCCAGAGTCTGGAGGAAGACTGGGGAGAAGGAAATGCCAAAATGCCTGAAGTCCAGTGTCAAGTATCCACAGTCAGTGATGGTCTGGGGTGCCATGTCAGCTGCTGGTGTTGGTCCTCTGTGTTTTATCAAGGGCAGGGTCGATGCAGCTAGCTATCAGGAGATTTTGGAGCACTTCATGCTTCCATCTGCTGAAAAGCTTTATGGAGATGAAGATTTTCATTTTTCAGCACGACCTGGCACCTGCTCACAGTGCCAAAACCACTGCTAAATGGTTTACTGACCATGGTATTACTGTGCTCAATTGGCCTGCCAACTCTCCTGACCTGAAGCCCATACAGAATCTGTGGGATATTGTGAAGAGAAAGTTGAGAGACACCAGACCCAACACTGTGGATGAGCTTAAGGCCGCTATCGAAGCATCCTGGGCCTCCGTAACACCTCAGCAGTGCCACAGGCTGATTGCCTCCATGCCACGCCACATTGAAGCAATCATTTCTGCAAAATGATTCCCAACCAAGTATTGAGTGCAGAACTGAACATAAATATTTGAAGGTTGACTTTTTTTGTATTAAAAGCACTTTTTTTTATTGGTCGGGTGAAATATGCTAATTTTTTGAGATAGGAATTTTGGGTTTTCATGAGCTGTATGCCAAAATCATCAGTATTAAAACAAAAGACCTGAAATATTTCAATTGTTGTGCAATGAATCTAAAATATATGAAAGTTTAATTTTTATCACTACAATCCATAAAAAAATGAACTTTATCACGATATGCTAATTTTTTGAGGTCTCGTATACACAAACACTGTAACTGTGATGGAGATTCCTCTCAGCAGAACTTAGGTTCTTAGAGTTTCTCTATCATGACCGTTTAATTTTCATAGGGATTATTTCCAACATTCTGCTCGGCCGTCCGGAGACTTGAGTCAAAGAGCCCAGGTCGACCTGAGTGGGTAACTGTTGATTTCTTTGCTGGTGAATTCTACAATAACACTGACGACAGTAGAAGAGGAATCTAAAGGTTTTATTCAATTTGATCCTGGTTAGTTCCATACCGAGTCCAACCCACAATATGCCCTCTCTAAGTATCAGGCAACTTTTGCTCCTGATATTCACGTCACAGCAAGTTAATATGAACTATTTATATACTGAAATTTAATATACAGACGCTCCCCGACTTACGTTCATTCATTTTACTTTTTTCGATTTTACTCCCCCCCCAAAAAAAAAGTCAAATTTTGAGTTTAGACGTACCTACGTAGTACGCTGACATAATGGTAATGACGCTGCGTCCATTGTTTACAAAAGACAGACTGAGTGCCCCTCCTCCCAGTTCAGTTTATATATATATATATATATATATATATATATATATATATATATATAGTAGTATGAAAAAGTATCTGAACCTTTTGGAATTTCTCACATTTCTGCATAAAATCACCATCAAATATGATCTGATCTTTGTCAAAATCACACAGATGAAAAAACAGTGTCTGCTTTAACTAAAACTGTCAAAACATTTATAGGTTTTCATATTTTAATGAGGGTAGCATGCAAACAATGACAGAAGGGGGAGGAATAAGTAACTGAACCATCACATTTAATATTTTGTGGCCCCCCCTTTGGCAGCAAAAACTTGAACCAGACGCTTCCTGTAGCTGCAGATCAGTCTGGCACGTCGATCAGGACTAATCTTGGCCCATTCTTCTTTACAAAACTGCTGTAATTCAGTCAGATTCCTGGGATGTCTGGCATGAATCGCTGTCTTGAGGTCATGCCACAGCATATCAATGGGGTTCAAGTCTGGACTTTGACTTGGCCACTCCAGAACGTGTATTTTGTTGTTCTGAAACCATTCTGAAGTTGATTTACTTCTGTGTTTTGGATCATTGTCTTGTTGCAGCATCCATCCTCTTTTTAGCTTCAACTGTCTGACAGATGGCCTCAGGTTTTCCTGCAAAACATCCTGATAAACTTGAATTCTTTTTTCCATTAATGATTGCAAGTTGTCCAGGTCCCGAGGCATCAAAACAGCCCCAAACCATGATGCACCCTCCACCATGCTTCACGGTGGGGATGAGGTGTTGATGTTGGTGAGCTGTTTCATTTTTCCTCCACACATGACGTTGTGTGTTCCTCCCAAACAATTCAACTTTGGTTTCATCAGTCCACAAAATATTTTGCCAAAACTTCTGTGGAGTGTCCAAGTGCCTTTTTGCAAACATTAAACGAGCAACAATGTTTTTTTAGACAGTAGTTGCTGCCTCCTTGGAGTCCTCCCATGAACACCATTATTGGCCATTGTTTTACATATAGTTGATGTGTGCACAGAGATATTGGACTGTGCCAGAGATTTCTGTAAGTCTTTAGCAGACACTCTCGGGTTTTTTTTAACTGAGTATTCTGCGCTGATCTCTTGGTGTCATCTTTGGTGGACGGCCACTCCTTGGGAGAGAAGCAACAGCGCCAAACTCTCTCCATTTGTAGACAACTTCTCTGACTGTCGATTGATGAACATCCAGACTTTTAGAGATGGTTTTGTATCCTTTCCCAGCTATATACAAATCAACAATTCTTGATCGCAGGTCTTCAGACAGCTCTTTTGAGCGAGCCATGGTGCACATCAGACAATGCTTCTCAGCAAGACAATTCTTACCAGGTGTGTGTTTTATAGTGGGCAGGGCAGCTTTAAGCCACTCATCAGTGATTGGGCACACACCTGACTTAAATTGTTTGGTAAAAATTGGTTTCAATTGCTCTTTAAGTCTCCTTAAGCAGAGGGTTCAGTTACTTATTCCTCCCCCTTCTCTCATTGTTTGCATGCTATCCTCATTAAAATATGAAAACCTATAAATGTTTGGGTGGTTTTAGTTAAAGCAGACACTGTTTTTTTATCTGTGTGATTTTGACAAAGATCAGATCACATTTGATGGTGAATTTATGCAGAAATGTGAGAAATTCCAAAAGGTTCAGATACTTTTTCATACCACTGTGTATATATATATATTTATAATTTTATATAGCGTGTTACCCTTGTGTTAAGACGTCGTCTCTGTGATCTGTGTTTACACTGTTTTGTGGACTTTTGTAACCCTAAGCAAATATGGTTGGTCAGAAGTGTAAGCCTACTAGCATGAGTGCAAGTCTCATACACAGAGATGAATTAACTATCTGCTCGGATCAGCGCGATCTACCATGCATACTCAGTTTAAGCAAAGAGAGTTGTAAAATGAATGAAAATCCGAATCCAGGAAAGAGCTCTCTGCTCTGCTGGCTCCACATTAATGCAGGCTGTGTTCTAAACGAATTCAATGGCACCCTTGCACACTTGAAAGACCGGAAGTTCATATAACCCACAGCAAGTACACTACTTTCGCAAGTACACTACTTTCGGTATTCGGCGCTTCACATATTGGAAGCTTGATTGGCTGTTTTAAGCTTCATGTAAAGTGATTCGGTATAAATAAGTGACTTATTTGAAATTAATGTTGATATTATTTGATATATTTGATAGTATTTTAAATGTTATGTTTATAATAATTGATTTAGGGTTGTTTTATGAGATACAGTAATGGTATTTATGGATGTATAGTACAGTCTGAGCGTCATACGTCATACATCACTGTAACAATTTACGTTCACTTTCAACTTGTTCGATGGTCCGGAACCAATTAAAAACGTAAGTCAGGGAGCGTCTGTAATAGAATACATAAAAATTATAATAATAACAAACAGTTAGACCAGATCAGTTCCAGAAATAAAGCTCTCTAATGGTGGCCATATTTTAGTGAATTAAAAAAAAAAAAACCTAAAACCATGTTTTGTTTTATGGTGGGTTTTTTTTACATGTTGGATTGATTGACACATTCTCCTGAGTTTGTTGGTTGTTAATATCAACTGAACAAATCAGTACCATTCCTGGGCACGACAATATAACATACATGTATTTTATTATGCAGTTTTTTTTTAATTATTATTAAACTTGGTACATGTGTTAGCTGCATGCATGGTGCTGCGTGTTTTTTCTTTGATTGTTCCAGGCTAGAAATGTGTGAGGACACAACATTTTAATGCAAACACACTTCTTTTACTGCCTTAATGGGGTTTTTTTTCATACTGCTTAGATACTATATTATTTCTATTTATGTGATTCTTATTAATGGACATTTATATATATCTCAGGCCAAGGTCCACACCCACTCCGACTGGATCCCTAAGTGCCAATGGCGTGCCAATAGAGACCCTGGACTACGATCGATTGAAACAGGTCTTTACTGACAGTTTTCTGTTGGAATACAATTTTGTTTTTATGGTATAACTCCTTGTATTTAATGTCTGAAAATGCATTTTACCAACAAAAAAAAAACCTGGCAGTTGAAAATGCATTTTAATATTTTAGGATATTCTGGATGAAATGAGGAAGGAGCTGTCAAAGTTGAAAGAAGAACTTATTGATGGTATTGATATGTTCTGTGTCTGTGTGTGTGTGTGTGTGTGTGTGTGTGTGTGTGTGTGTGTGTGTGTGTGTGTACATGTACATGCATGCATTTATACATACACAGTGGTACCTTGACTTACAAAATTAATCTGTTCCGAGGACAAGCTCATAAGTCAAAATCTTTGTTAGATAAAACAAGAATTCCCATTGGAAAAATAGAAAACCAATTAATCCATCCCAAACTCATATAACCTGACACAAAGATGTATATTTGACCTAATATATTAAAGATAAACATGTAAAAACAATAAACATTTAATAAGAATAATAATACATGTACATTAACATTAATAATAAATAATAGTAATACAAGAATAAACAATCCGTCAACTAACCCTTCCAATCATCGACTGTGGCAAAGATGTCACGTGGGTAGGCATGGGGTGGTGCGTAGCAGGAGGAGGAGAATTTTGTGCATGCGCACGCTACAAATGCCAGCAAGGAAAGGATCGTGGTGAGCTCCCACAAGGTCAGTGCTTCTTAAATAACGATGCCGAGTCGCAGGTATGACCCTGGGGAACGTGCTTTTTTGCCATACTGTACTAGAGTTAAGTGTCATTGTGCATCCTCTACAGTAGATGGCAGTGGCGCTCTCACTCTGTTCCATATGGTGTAGGGGGAAAGTACGGAGCAAACGATATAAGGTGCAGTAAACACTATTTATAGTTGCGTGGGGATGTGAAATGTTTCTTTTCTTCCTATAGGGGGCTTCACAGAAAATAATTGAGAAGCACTGCACAAGGCATTCTCAGAGCACAGAGAAATAGACGTGGAAGAATATGAGGCTAATCAGCCCAAAAAAGTCATTTCCCCAGCAGAGCTCGGAAATAAAAACGTTTTGCTCATTGGATGTGGCAGATTTTTGGTAGAATCGAAGCTCGTGTCATGGAAACTTTGTTACAAAAGACTTGAAAATCAAGGTACCACTGTATCTGAGTGTGTGTGTGTGTGTGTGTGTGTGTGTGTGTGTGTGTGTGTGTGTGTGTATGTGTGTATGTGTGTGTGTGTATATATATATATATATGTATATATATATATATATATGTGTGTATATATATGTGTGTATATATATGTATGTATATATATATATATATGTATATATATATATATATATATATATATATATATATATATATATATATATATATATGTATGTGTGTATATATATATATGTATGTGTGTATATGTATGTATACACACACAGACACTCCCCACTTACAAACATTCACTTTACGAGCATCCGGAGATACGAACGTCCAGTACAAAGTCGGAAGTGAAATGAAATTGAAGAATTGAAGAACAAGTAGTAATAGAAATGGAATAAAATCTATAGAAAGATACCATAAATATAAGTATGAAATATGATTAAACATTATCCTGAGGTACACTTAATACTAGACACCGACAGAGGGCGTGGCTGACGTGCTTTACACTGGAGGTCCGGGAAGAGAAGCAGAAAGGATACATTTCTGAACTCTTGCCAAAAGTTTCAAAGAAGAAACTAATTGACTCCAATATTATAATGAACTGGATAAAAGTGAAACTCTCTGTAAATTAGATCAGTTCCTTGTGCTGTGCTTGAGAGGGACCAGGAGTTTAAATACGGGACATAATGATTTTGATAATGTGGTGATTATGGAGAGAGAGAGAGAGAGGTTAAAAGTTTTCTAAGTGTTTAATTTCATGTTCCCCACTAGTAGTCCTCAAAAAATTAGCATATTGTGATAAAGTTCATTATTTTCTGTCATGTACTGATAAAAATTAAACTTTCATATATTTTAGATTCATTGCACACCAACTGAAATATTTCAGGTCTTTTATTGTTTTAATACTGATGATTTTGGCATACAGCTCATGAAAACCCAAAATTCCTATCTCAAAAAATTAGCATGAAAAGGTACTCTAAACGAGCTATTAACCTAATCATCTGAATCAACCAATTAACTCTAAACACCTGCAAAAGATTCCTGAGGCTTTTAAAAACTCCCAGCCTGGTTCATTACTCAAAACCACAATCATGGGTAAGACTGCCGACCTGACTGCTGTCCAGAAGACCATCATTGACACCCTCAAGCAAGAGGGTAAGACACAAAGAAATCTGAGCGAATAGGCTGTTCCCAGAGTGCTGTATCAAGGCACCTCAGTGGGACGTCTGTGGGAAGGAAAAAGTGTGGCAGAAAACGCTGCACAACCAGAAGAGGTGACCGGACCTTGAGGAAGATTGTGGAGAAGGGCCGATTCCAGACTTTGGGAGACCCGTGGAAGCAGTGGACTGGGCTACAGGTGCCGCATTCCCGAGGTCAAGCCAATGTATTAAAAACAGTTTTTTTTTTGTTTTGTTTTTGTTTTTTTGGGTTGAATGAAACATGCTAATTTTTTGAGATAGGGATTTTTGGTTTTTCTTTATTTTGCCAAAATTATCAATATTAAAACAATAAAAGGCTTGAACTACTTCAGTTGTGTGTAATTAATCTAAAATATATGAAAGTCTAATGTTTATCAGTACATTACAGGAAATAATGAACTTTATCACAATATGCTAATTTTTTTAGAAGGACTAGTAGTATGAACTTTCCACCTGTGAGCCGGTAATGTGCGCGCGCTGCTCTCAGAGGTCAGCACGTCTTGAACCGTTCCAGCGACCCGCAGCCTGAAGCACACACGCGGCCACCGCGCACCTCCAGATGAAACACAGATATCTTCATTGTCTGGGAATGGGACTGGGAACAGTGGGTTAAATGATGTACCTTGGCGATGCTGAGTCGTTTTGATGTGCAGGATGATGTTTACTGCGGTGTCACGGGAGGAATTCACAATGATTTTTGATGGTCATGATTTAACACCATAAAGACTTTAAAGCTTCAGGCACGTGGGCAGCACGTTGAGTCGAGTCGGGTCAACGTGGGACTGAGTAAGACACAAACCATATTGGGAAATGATTCACAAATAATCCACCAATCAAACAGAATTATCTAGGAAGCATTACACACACTTCTGGTAAATAAATAAATCAGATTATCTTCATATCATAGTTCGATTATAGTTCTCTGGTGCTACTTCCAAGGGCAACCGGAAGCTGATCAGTTCAATTGTCCAGTTGTAGTGTCGCCTGTGTGTGTTTGTGTGAGAGAGAGAGGATGTGCTTTCAATTCGACTGAGCTCAAGAGCGTCATTATACCGACCGGTCAGTTATGTAATAACTCGGAGAGAGAGAGAGACAGAGATTGTATACAGTACAAAGGTTACTTATACAAGGTTTAAACATACATTTCGCTTTAAAGAATGCCCTGTAACAACTTATGGACAAATTCATCTAACGAACGGCCATCTGGAACGTAACTCGTTCGTAAGCTGGGGAGCGTCTATATATATATTATGAGAGATGAGAAATTTACTTTTACTGAATTCTAAACTGTGTTTCTGTCTGTGTTCCAGCGATCAGGGAGGAGTTGGGCAGGTCCAACTCTGCATAGGAGACCATGACTCCTTAACTTTTTCCCAGCCATGGTCCATCACTCAAGGCCAGCTTCTGTTCTGACACTTTCTAAAAATGCAGTGGTAATGGACATTTTACAAAAGCATTTGAGACTCGTGGTGATGATGACAATAACCATGTTAATTCTGAAGAAGCATTAGATGGCGATGCCATTTTAGGGCTACAAAGTACCAAGAAGAAATGCCATAGGGGTGATTTCAGGTGGTGGAGTTTCCCTCAGTGTTCAATCTTGGGCATGAGGATGCAGCCTTTATAAAGAAACGACTGTCAATATGCAAAGATTTCTCAACCATAGAAAGATGAGCAATCGTTCTGAGAAGGGAAAAACATCACTACTGAACTCTATACTGTATTAACCATCGAAGAGTGACCATACTTTCCAGCAGATTATGCTCATTATTTGGCACATTTGCTTAACAAGTCCTGTTTGATCAGATAAGTGTGAAGTTTAGCTTAGCTTAGGTTAGCTTAGCTTGCTTTGACCCATTGAAGAAAACTTGAGTCACATGAAACAAGCAGCTAAGGGACTGGGTATGGTGGTTTTCTTGTTGCAGGACTTTGTAAAGCTTGTCTTCCTGATATCATTATACCCCAAGTATGTACTTTGAAAACAGAATAGATATTCTTCATCTCGTTTCATGATGTCTGTTGTAATATATTCCATGGCCATATGAAGTAGCTTAGCCCTTCAATCTTGGAATAATCAGCATCTGTGTAGGTGACCACCCAGGTACCTTCAGAGACGGCTGCTCAGAACTCCGTCTCATAAACCTCTGTATGTCTTTAATGCCCTCCGTCTTGTGTGTGTGTGTGTGTGTGTGTGTGTGTGTGTGTGTGTGTTGGGGGGTGATTGGGTGAGATGATGCCACTCTACTGTAATTCACTGTAGCTTTTTACCAAATCCTCTAAATCAGAATGATGGGTAAATATCAACAAGACTGCATCTGTAGATAGTGCTTATAACAGTTAGACTCCTTTTTTTAATGTTACTTGATCCAATACAGGCTTTTCTTTCATTTTCTTTCCAGGCACAGGTTTTAGTGCATGTCTTGTTCTGGACGCTATGGGAAATCTTGCTGCCACGAAAAATTGTTTGTTGTTTTCAATTTATAAGCAATAAGTGTAGCACTGACACTCAGATTTCCACTCCATGTACATTTTCTTCTTTTCTGTAATCATCTGTTACCCCCAGCTGGTGAGCAAGTGAGTGGTTTTAAACATATTTGTGTAATAAACCACAGACAGGCTTTTTGTAGCTATGATGAGTTTACACAGGTACCCTGCTCTCCTCAAGAGCCCACGGAGTAGTGACATTTATAAATTCTGGTTTTGTTGGGCTTTCATCCCGAGTATGAATTTGTTTAGAATCTCAAGTCTATTGTAAATTTAAAAGCTCTACGTACGGTTACAGGTGTCAAAAAAAAAAAAAAAAAAAAAACTGATCGTGTGAGATGAGTGTGGCACAAAACCATCACACCTAATTTTTCTTTTCTTTTCCTTTCTTTTCTTTTTTTGGGTTGATTATTATATTATTTCTCCCTGTCAGAGCAGCATCATGTCATGGTTTTGGTATAGTCTGTTTTTAAACCCCTGATCAATGACTTTTTTTTTTTTTTTCCATTCCTGATCATCCAACATAATCTATCAAGGAATAAGAAGGTTCTCTAGAGATATCGTTAATTGCACTTTAATAACCTGTAAGATCAAATAACGATACTGCTGATATCACTGGCAGGTGTGGCAGTTCCACCAAAGTTCAACAGTAACAATCTCTACACCACACGATCCTGGGCCGCCTTTTGATTAACGGAAGGCTTCGGACGAGAAACGTTGCATTCGAGATTGGGCTCATATGTGGATAAATCTGTTTGTGATCTTCATGGTTTGTGCCTTGTTCTTTAATGTCATTTTTTTTTTTTTTTTATGTCAAGTAATAATTAAACAGCTAATCATACCTTCATTCAGATTTTATACCCTGCTTTGTTGAAGTATAAAAGGGAGATTTTAATTTGTTTGCTTAAAATGTGCTTCTATTCTCCATGCCATTTTGGTTATGATAGGGTTTGTGTTAGAAATGGTTTGTTCTGAATGTTTTTGAGATCAGAAAGTTAAAGTTTGCTGGAGTCACAGTCGTTTGATTACTGATGACTGGTCAAGTGTGTTGTCTAAAACTAGCTGACTCGTTCTTTATTGGTATTGGAGGAGGCCGAGACTTTTCAGCAGTGTGTTGAAGATATAACTGAATGTCCACAAAATGCATTTTATTGGTTTCTTTGTTTCTTTTTTTTTCTTTTTTTTTTTTTCTTTTTTTTAAATCATTCAAACTGTACCATACTGTTCTCATATTAATTAGACATTTCTTACATGCTAACACTGATTTCTTTGTTTAAACAAATGAAATAAAGATTGCAATACAGATGTTTTGTGTTCAGTTCCTGTTTAAACAACTACTGGACACTCTTGTTATATATTTTTAAAAAAAGCACGGGAAAATTAACTTAAAGTATACCAATATGTTAAGCTTTTGAGTAGTGAAATGAAGAGGCTGCTAATGTTGTCGTTCAAGAATGACATTCAGGAAAATTAAACAGCTAAGAGATCCATGTCATGAATGATGGTGATGGGAAATGCAAATAAAGGTAGAGTTGCTGCACATCAATCCTGGGTTCTTCACTCTGGTGTCAGGTCTCAACCAGCTAAACATTACTGGGAGATATTGTGGCTCTGGATCTTCACCTGAGAGCATGTTTAGAGAGAATCGTGTGGAAATGCAGGTATGTCGATAATCTTTAAGCATTTTTATGACTACATAATCCAACATGGCTCTGACATGCCACACTTCCACTCAAGCTCTTCTCAACACGTTCACAAATCTGCTGGTGCATGACATCATGCTGTTCGCAGCTCATTTGCTGCTGCTTTTCTTGTGAGGCCCTGGTTTAATCGCAGTAAACAGGAAAGAGAAGGAACTGAGCTGCAGAGTTTTTGTTAGAGCTCGCAGGCAGAAGCAAAGCCGAAATCAACAACCTCATTCTTACAGCTCCACCAAGCCAGAAAGTAGAAAGTCATCCAGTGCTAATCTGAGAGGATATGCTTAAGGACAGAAGACTGGGATAGGATATGGATATGGTCTGGATTCATTTTGACATGTATGAAGTTAATTTCATTTTATAAAAGGTGAAATTCATCTGAGAGCAGGGTCATGGTGTAGTGCGGGTGCTGTTCATGTGAATAAACATTAGATGTATTAAATTTTAAATAAAATAAATTTTAAACACTTACACTATATCCAATCTCATATATTACAATGCTTCATTCGCGTAAACGTGTGTGCGTGTGCAAGCCCTGCGTTTTGGCACCTGGGCCTTCAGTGAGAATCAACAGACTTAAAGATTTTTTGTCACCTATTGCATGAACAATGAAAATCAGTTTAGCAGTAATTTTAAAAAGAAAAAAATGCAATAAAAACATTAAGGAACTACAATAACTGTAGTGTGTACTTGCATGTATACTTGCGTATATATGCACATATAAATACATGCACATACGCACATACACACATGCATATATTCTACATACTCATGAATACACACACACACACACACACACACACAGTCATACCTCACCTTACGAAATTAATCCGTTCCAGAAGTGGTTTCGTAACCTGATTTTTTCGTAAGTTGAGCCGCATTTTACATGTAAAAGGCCTGATTCGTTCCAAGGCCCCCAATAAGACCCCCTAAACCCTTTAAAAATTATAAAAGTATACATTTTAAGGCCTCCTTCTGCTTCAATATTATACCGATGGTAGACTGGGCTGGCCATATTCCTGTGTGTGTGTGTGTGTGTGCGTGTGCATATGGGACCATGTCTTCTTAGCAGAGTTATAATCTTACAAATGTTTATGCAAGGTTAAAAGCCTGAGCCAAAAAATAAACTTGCAATGAGCACATTCGAAAAAAATCACAAAACAACAGTAACTCTGTCCTTTACGCGTGTTAGAACTCCGTGACGAACAATGGGTCAAAGGCATACAAAAAGCATCATGGGTATTATGGAGATGCAGCTCCATAATAGCCAATGGGAGGCCAGCAGGGTGGGTTGTTGGGAGATAGATTTTTGATTTGGCAGAGGTTTTTACGTCAGATGCCCTTCCTGTCACAACCCTTTTTTAACAAGGGACAGAAACACGCTGACGACTTTGCAGCCTACTCTTTACGAAAGTCAGCAATGGTTCTTTTACATGCCTCTCACCATAGACAGTGAGGGACATGGCCCGCCTTTGATAACCCAGTTAGCTGCACTGGGGGGGGAGTGACAACCTTGTGGAGAGTGGGACTCGAACCCCCAACCTTTGGATCAGCGATCCATCGCCCTATATCACTAGACCACCACTGCCCCTCCATTATATATTCTTCTATAATCACCTGAAGAGAGAGGATGGTTTCACCACCCCTCGAAACAGATCTGTAGTGATAAATGGAGTTTCAATAGAAAGTCTTTGTCCTGTCCTTTTATTTTTATTGTTATTTGCTCTACCAAAAAGTATTGAGCACTCTCCTACGGAAGGATCTACTCAGAAAATCATATATATATATATAGATATATGTATATATATATATATATATATATATATGTATGCATATATATATGTATATATATATATATATATGTATATGTGTATATATATATGTATATAGGTATATGTATATATATATATATATATATATATATATATAAAGAAAAATCAAAGGACAGGACAAAGACTTTCTATTGAAACTCCATTTATCACTACAGATCTGTTTCGAGGGGTGGTGAAACCATCCTCTCTCTTCAGGTGATTATAGAAGAATGATTACAAAGGATCTACTCAGAAAATCCTCTATATATATATATATATATATATATAGAGGTAGAGCTTTTATTATAAAAATGGTATGATGTTCAAGGCCTGCTCTAAACAGTATAGTAAGGTACTCTGTGATACAGAGTAATACACTTAAAACTTAAACATGAGTACTGTATGTATTCACCTCTTAATATCACCATTACCACACCACAATTATACAAACCATCAATAATAAACAAAAATAAAATATAGCAAGGCAGTGCACAGAGGCATTTTGCGCACTGAGGAGGACCATTATTACTAAAGCAAGAAACCCAGTTAACCCTGTATCAGCAAATACATGGTTACAGACCGCTTGTAAGCACTGGTCTGGAAGTGGCACACAAACCCTTCGCTAGCAAGCTAGCATCATAGAAGCTGAAATCTGATTGAACAACAACGACAAAAAAATCTAACGTCCACATACTGGAAGCAGTGCAGCCAAGAGACACTACGAAATGAAGAGAATAGACTGCTGGGAGTAAATTAATACAATTTATTTATTACATACTGTGTTAATCCAATAGGGGAAAGTATTTTCGCTACACATAACCCATCCAAAGTGAGTCTACATGCATACTTGAGCACCTGGGGGTTCAGTGTCTGCTCAAGGACACAGCAGCCACTGATGTGGTGGAAGGGAAGGTGCAGCTCACCCCCCACGTGGTTTTCTTGCTGGTTTGGGAATTGAACCATCAGCCTTTCGGTCCCAAAGCTGCTCTTCTAACCTTTAGGCTACAGCTGCCCCAGTTGAACAAATACAAGAATTTAAGTTGTAAATGTAGGACAGTACTTTTGATGGCATGTTAAATAACCATTGCTGACTTTGGTAAAGAGGAGCGACATAGCTATCAGCATGTTTCTGCTCTGTGATGGCCTGGTGAGCCGTCCAGGGTGTACTCCGCCATTGTCCAAAGTCGGCTGAGATGAGCGCCAGCCTCCACACGACCCAAAATAGGATTAACTGCTTCAGAAACTCAATGTATTTGTATCGATGTATTAAAATAATGTATTCAACCCCCTCCCGCGTCGTAGCTATATTATATAATGAATTCATCTGTCATTCTTAATAAATTCTTTAGAAATTTTTAAAAGTTTTATAAAGTTTAAGAAAGACTTATTTATATTCCATGTGAAGGTTGAGGCTGTGTATCATCTGCGTTTTATAAACAGAACGCCAGCAAACTCTAAAGCCGGTTGCTGGTTGGACGTCACTGCTTACCAACGCTTTAAAAATCAACCAATCAGAAAACAAGCCCAGATTTAAAACTGAATTACGGCAGCCAATCAGAGAGCTTCGCGCCTTCGTCAGGGTTGGCAGGTCAGAGAGGACAGAAGGAGTGAAAGCAAGACCGTGTTTCTGCTTCTCGGTGGAAGACGAGTTTTTCCGAAGTTCAATCGGGAGTATCCCGTCGGACGCGTTGTGCAGCATTTTGTACGGACCGAGGTAAGTCGGGTTTATTTACCTCAGTGCTTTGAGAATGTTTGGGGGAAAGTAGAGTGAGGACTTCGTTGGAAAGAGAAAGCAGTTGAGCTCGCGCTTAAAGCTCGCTCTGTTTCCCGCCGTCCCGTTATCGAATTGAATTTCGAATATATATATATATATATATATATATATATATATATATATATATATATATATATATATATATATCGTAATCACTGGAGCTAGTTGTGTAATATGAGGTAGTAGGGAGGAACTAGGAGAGTTGTAGATTTATAAATTCTCCCACAACGCTCAGTGTCTGTTACACATTTAACCCTTTTTATATAACCCTAATCTTAACCTTTTATTACTTTATAATACCGTTACATTATCCTTATATTACCCTTATATTACTCTAAACTTTCCCTTATATTACCCTAACCATCACCTGAACCTACCCTTATATTACCCCTATATTACTCTAAACTTTCCCTTATACAGTAATACCTCACTTTACAAAATTAATCCGTTCCAGAAGTGGTTTCATAACCTGATTTTTTTTTTTTCCGTAAGTTGTTGAGCCACATTTTACATGTAAAACGTCTGATCCGTTCCAAGGCCCCCAATACCACCCCCTAAGCCCTTTAAAAATGATAAAAGTATACCTTTTAAGGCCTCCTTCTGCTTCAATGTCGTTTGGCCATATTCATTTGCGATATCACTCAACCACTTGCCAGGAGCCCGTTTCTTCTTTTCACTCACACCCGGAATCACTTTCACCAGGAATCACACAATGCGAGTGTGAGTGTGTGTGTGTGTGTGTGTGTGTGGACCATGTCTTCTTAGCAGAGTTATATTCTTACAAATGTTTATGGAAGGTTAAAAGCCTGAGCCAAAAAATAAAGTTGCAGTGAGCACACTCGAAAAACTCACAAAACAACAGTAACTCTGTCCTTTACCCGTGTTAGAACTCCGTGACGAACAATGGGTCAAAGGCACACGAAAAGCATCATGGGTATTATGGAGATGCAGCTCCCTCCTAGCCAATGGGAGGCCAGCAGGGTGGAATGTTGGGAGATAGCCAATGGGAGAGCAACTTGCGTATTGTTTGAATTTTTGAGATGGTGCATTATCTATTTTTTTTTTTTTTTTTCGTACCCATTGATGGGAATTTTAGGTAAATGCGTTTCGTAACTTGTTTGTTGTGTCTTTCGTAAGGTGAGGTACCATTGTATTACTTTAATCATCACCTAAGCTTACCCTTATATTACCCCTGTATTACTCTAAACTTTCCCTTATATGACCCTTATATCACCTAAACTTATCCGTATACAGTCGGCCCTCTTCCAACGAAATTAATTTGTTCCAGTGCCTTTTTCGGAATTTGGATTTTTCGTAAATAGAGCTGCATTTTACATGTAAAACGCGTGATTCGGTCCTGGGCTCCCAAGACTACCCTTTAAAAATTATAAAATCATACCTTTTAAGGTACAGACAGTCGTCGACTTACAACCTATGCGAGTTATGTCTGATCGACTTTATGACTGCAACCGTCGTGAAGCATCATTCAGGGCAGTGCAGTGCGAGTGTTTCGTACGACAGTTGTTTGCGCTGTCGGCAGCGCCAACATCTTAAAAGACTAAGCAGGAGATGATGCAGCTTCATTTTCTAACTGCTCAGAGCAAATCTATTCATCTACTTTCAATGCCACGTCACTGTGGCGCGAAACGGAGAGCCAATTCATTCTGTGTGCGTGTGGGTCTGATACCTTGAAACTCTAATTTTATTGGACTCACACACTGCAGTGTTTATGTGACAGGAAGTGCATCCCAAGTTTTGGCAATCAGCTGCTCAGCAGGTTGAAGGTTTTCTATGTCTGTCCACTTGTGTTTGCTTGCCAGCTGTGCTTGGCGTCGTGGAAATGAGCTGATCAAAACGTGGGAAATTTACCTCTTTACTCGAAACAACACGCGCAGTCTGTGGCTGTTGTTATAATCCAATAAAATTAGACTTTGAAGGTATCGGACCCGCCCACACAATGGAGTACAGAAAGGATTGGCTCTCCGCAATAACTTCAACCAGACGCTTCCTGTAGCTGCAGATCAGTCTGGCACATCGATCAGGACTAATCTTGGTCCATTCTTCTTTACAAAACTGCTGTAGTTCAGTCAGATTCCTGGGATGTCTGGCATGAATCGCTGTCTTGAGGTCATGCCACAGCATCTCAATGGGGTTCAAGTCTGGACTTTGACTTGGCCACTCCAGAACGTGTATTTTGTTGTTCTGAAACCATTCTGAAGTTGATTTACTTCTGTGTTTTGGATCATTGTCTTGTTGCAGCATCCATCCTCTTTTTAGCTTCAACTGTCTGACAGATGGCCTCAGGTTTTCCTGCAAAACATCCTGATGAACTTTTGAATTTTTTTTCCCATTAATGATTGCAAGTTGTCCAGGTCCCGAGGCATCAAAACAGCCCCAAACCATGATGCACCCTCCACAATGCTTCACGGTGGGGATGAGGTGTTGATGTTGGTGAGCGAGCTGTTCCATTTTTCTTCCACACATGACGTTGTGTGTTCCTCCCAAACAATTCAACTTTGGTTTCTTCAGTCCACAAAATATTTTGCCAAAACTTCTGTGGCGTGTTTAAGTACATTTTTGCGAACATTAAACGAACAACAATGTCTTTTTTTAGACAGTAGTGGCTTCCTCCTTGGAGTCCTCTCATGAACACCATTCTTGGCCATTGTTTTACATATAGTTGATGTGTGCACAGAGATATTGGACTGTGCCAGTGATTTCTGTAAGTCTTTAGCAGACACTCTAGGTTTTTTTTTACCTCTCTGAGTATTCTGCGCTGATCTCTTGGTGTCATCTTTGGTGGATGACCACTCCTTGGGAGAGAAGCAACAGTGCCAAACTCTCTCCAGTTGTAGACAACTTCTCTGACTGTCGATTGATGAACATCCAGACTTTCAGAGATGGTTTTGTATCCTTTCCCAGCTTTATACAAATCAACAATTCTTGATCGCAGGTCTTCAGACAGCTCTTTTGAGCGAGCCATGGTGCACATCAGACAATGCTTCTCATCAAGACAATTCTTACCAGGTGTGTTTTTTATAGTAGGCAGGGCAGCTTTAAGCCACTCATCAGTGATTGGGCACACATCTCACTTAAATTGTTTGGTAAAAATTGGTTTCAATTGCTCTTTAAGTCTCCTTAGGCAGAGGGTTCAGTTACTTATTCCTCCCCCTTCTGTCATTGTTTGCATGTTATCCTCATTAAAATATGAAAACCTATAAATGTTTGGGTGGTTTTAGTTAAAGCAGACACTGCTTTTTTATCTGTGTGATTTTGACAAAGATCACATCACATTTGATGGTGATTTTATGCAGAAATGTGAGAAATTTCAAAAAGTTCAGATACTTTTTCATACCACTGTAGTAAAATACAACAGTAACATCTTGTAAGATTATCGCTTATCACGAGACTTGGCTGGGCAGGAAGGTAAACATGTAAATATGGATTGAATTTGATGCAATTCATCAGAATTATTGATAAAATGTTGTCAAATAAAATTGAAAGGAGCATATTTTCCTGAAGGTTTGAAATTTGTATTAATGTCTGAATGAATCGTATTGACCAAAGAAGAGATTTATGGATGTGGTGAAGGAAGACATGAAGGTCGTTGGAGTCAGAAAAGAAGATGCGGAGGACAGGGTGAGGTGGAGGTGGATGATTTGCTGTGGCGACCCCTGAAGGGAGCAGCCGAAAGTAAAAAAAGAAGAAGTCTGAATGAATCGTATTGCCGTATTTTATGTTATTTTTCGTATGAATACAGATAAATTCGTATGAGTTGGCAGCCCTGCTATACCCTTACTTTATCCTTATACAGCCGGGCCTCTACTTACGAAATGAATCCGTTCCAGTGCCTTTTTCGTAACCTGGAGTTTTCGTAAGTAGAGGTGCATTTTGTAAAGCGCGTGATTCGTTCGAAGACTACCCCATAAACCCTTTAAAAATGATAAAAGTACACCAGTTTTGTATGAAATATGTGTTAAAAGTAAAAGAAAATTATTTACCTTTTTTTTAAATCTCTCAAACCACCCATGCGACGCTTTAAAGTCTGGGGATTGCTGGTCTAAAGAACCCTCACCCCCACCTTCCTTCACAAGGTCCTTTCTATGGTGTTGCTTTTTCCGAAATAATCGCCTCCATCACTGTATCTCTGCTCTTAATGCCGCCTTCTGCTTCAATATCGTTCCGAAATAATCGCCTTCGATTTCACTCAACCACATCCCACTTTCGGAATTTTTTATGATCGAAGTGAAGCAGAGTCTTCTTCTTTTCCATGTCACTGGGAATCACTTTCTTGGGGTCCATGATGGATAACGAAATATAACGCTGCAATGATCACTCTCAAAAAAACTCACGAGCCAACAGTCCTGTTCAACTCTCCTTTATACGTGTGACAAACAGGAAGTATGGGTACAGTTCAGCTTCCTCCTGGCCAATGGGAAGCCAGCGGGGCAGGATGTTGGGAGACAGCCAATGAGAGAGCAACTCGCGCATTGTTTGAATTTTTGAATGGTGCGTTTGGCGCTTTTCGTGAGAAGAGGTTGTTTCGTATACAGAGGGCAAAAATTTATGAAAATGTTTTTTCGTAACCTGGATTTTTCGTATTCAGAGGTTTTCGTAAGTAGAGGGCCAACTGTAGTTGTTTTTCTGTATGAATGTATGCAACCTTTTTGTGTGTGATCGAATTCAATTCAATTAATTTTTATTCGTACAGACGCTCCCTGACTTGCGTTTATCCGTTTTACGTTTTTTCGATTTTACGTTGCTTTTTTTTTTTTTTTTTTTAGCCAAATTTTGAGTTTAGACATACCTACGTAGTACACTGACGTAATGACGCAGGGACATTGCATCTATCGTTTACAAACTACAGACTGAACGTGTCCCTCCTTCCCAGTTCAGTTATATGTATATCGTTTTATAATGTGTGTGTGTGTGTGTGTGTGTGTGTGTGTGTGTGTGTATATATATATATATATATATATATATATATATATATATATATATATATATATATATATATATATATATATATATATATGTGATACCTCAGCTCACGAACAAGCCATCAACTACCATCACAAAGGTAAATAAAACGACTTTATTATACAGTACAGTTTATTTCTTTAATTACAATACGATAGCACATTTATTATACATAAAATAAGGTATATTTTTGTGTAGTTTTACGGCTTATTTAGTAGAAAATTATGTTTTATGGGGACCTGGGAACGGATTATTCTCATTTTAATGGTTTCTTATGGGAAATAAATGTTCGGAAGACGAACTTTTCGCCTCACACACACTTTCTGGGAACCAATTATGTTCGTGAGCAGAGGTATCACTGTATTTGATTTGTGACTGTGACACTTTGATTAAGGGTCGGTCACACAGCGTTTTACGGCTTAATCACGGCCAAAACCCATCCAAAAATGGTTTTCCGTGAAGCAGACAGTGTTGTTCGTGTAGAACTTTTTATACGTGATTTAGACGTGGAATGCTGTGTGACCGGGGCTTCAGTGTTGGAATCCCACATGATAAACCCACAAGTCGATGTACAGTATGTATATTGAGATTAGAAATTAAACTTTCTAAAGCTCTTTCAGTGTCATGAAATAGCCTTTTCCCCCTTCTGAAATGCTTAAAACCCAGGAGGTTCGGGGGGCTTTGCCCCCCACCACCACCAAAACCCTGGACCCAACTGGGGACACCCCCCCCCCCCCCCCCAAGATCCTTGGCTGATTTTCAGATATTTTGGTGATGGTCAAATCATATGCCTGTTCCCAACAATTTAACCGTGGTACTTTTTCTTAAATTTTTAGGCTTTTGCATTTCCTACCTGTGAAAAAGTACCAAAGATGTTTTACCTTGAATACCCGCTTCAAAATATGAGAATTGAAGCGGTCCGTCCTAAAAAAAAAAAAGAGTTGGCATTAGGTGTCTGTAACTCGAGAGTTGAGTAGAATACTGTTGTAATATTACACATTATGCAAGTGTCTCAATGAAAATGAAAAAATTATTCTGTCTCACCGTTCCATAAAACTCTACAATACACAACAAAGGGGATATTCTGACTTTTTTGGGATATGTAACTCCCTGTTTTACACCTGATGGCAGCGTTTACATGAAGGCTGCCTTTGGGGGATTTTTGGCTGAGATCACAACTGGGGCAGGAAGTGATCAGCTCTCTTGCCCTGTGGAATGTCTGGCTTGTCCACACTTAGAAGCTGACCACACACTCCAGACCTGCATAAACTCACATGTGTCAAATCTCCAAACTCGATAGATATTGCTCTTTCTGTTGCCCCCGAAAACTTCCACAACTTTCCCCCTCTTCTGAAGCAAGTGTGTGTGTGATTGATTGGTTGATTGTTTGATTGACTGGATGATGCTAGAAGGGGGTATGTCATGGCTTGTATGCCCCCCTCACCTTTCAATTTCTGTGCTACTTTGCTTAGCATAACCTGGTTTTACCACATCAAAAATGATATTGAGAAAATTCAGGGAAAAGCATGCTGTAAACTGCATATCATAACTCTGATTTTTGTTCGCTTCTCAACACCATTTAAAACTGATGTATAGAAAGTCTTAACTTGTGATACAAGTTAAAACTGAGACACGGCAGGACTTTTTCCCTGTTACATCACCTCAAATCGGTCCTCTGGTTTGGACATGCCAGGATCAGAAATGTGGATAGAGTGTGAACCCCAGTCTACAGCAGCGTTTTCTTCATACTTACCCACTTGGCTAGCAGCACACAGCATTTCGTCATTTCATTGAAACTTCTATGAAAACTCACATTTACAATCAATATTTCTCATCTTGAATGACGCATATGTTACTTGATGTGATTGTTATATCAGTGGACAGAGCTATTTGTGAGTTTTTTGAAATACACTTTGAAATTCAATCACCTATAAGCGTTCAGTTGCCAGAAGCCGACTTTGCGCATGTGTTGGTGAGTGTAATTTCCTCTGCCGAGTTGGTGAGCGTGATTCCTCTGCAGTGCCCCGAAATAACTTTACTGCAGCATTATTTACCGACGAGGTTTCAATAAGAGCAGCCTTCCTGACGTCTCATGTACACGTCATTGAAGGGGACACCAGTTTCTCAATAAGGCCGTCACTAAAGTTATGTTAATGGACAGACAGACGTGTAACGTTTGTGACTGATACTGCAGGTTTCTCTGAAATTAATTGTTTTTCTTTCCACTTTTGGACTGTTTACTGAAATGAATCAATTCTGATCCACGAAAAAAAGGTCTAATAATGCTGCGATTGCTTGTGCGTACAGTATGCCCATGACTATTCGCGGTTTTGCACCCACGGTTTGAGTATTCGCTGACTGCCGAGCAACCGGCACATGATTTAAATTCAGCCAATGGCTGTCCTCCTTTCTCCTGATTGGTTGAGCTGATGTCCCGCCCCGTTTTCCTCATTCACGCACAAGTTGTCAATGAGCCTCGTTTTTTGTGTGTGTTTTAATTACCAGTTAAGCTCTATACCACTCAAACGCTATGCGTCTTCTCTGGCCAAGTGATAGAAAACGCCGAATGTCTGTACTGAAGAAATAAGACTTTCTCCTGCGAAACGGCAGTTTTCCCTGAACTGTTGTATTAAAATCTTTTTCAATTATTATTCCAGTACAGTACCTAAGTTAATTCTGAAAACGTTTATGCGTGAGATTTTATGTTCTGTGGCATGTTCAACAAACGATACCAAAAGGATAAACTTTATTACAGTATTCTTCATGTCCTTTTACATTGAAGTTGGAGTGACATCTCCAAGTTGGCGCTGCCCAGAGGGCGACGTCGTGGAGTTCTCAGAGTCAAATTGTTTCTTTGTCCGTTTTAATTTGTTTTACTTGTTGTTTTGTTTGTTCATGTTTTGCACTATGCTCGTCTACCGCTGGTCGACTCTACTACAGCTATAAGATCGGAGTATCTTCAGCCGTATATAACTAAAAAGAGCTAACAGGCTATTAGCAGAGCTAACATGCTATGGTAGGCAGCTCAATGCGAGCCGCATCCCAGCTAGCAATAAGCCCAGGCGGGAAGGGGCCGAACGACGACACTGGTGCTTGGGATTGCAGGGGATGAAAGCCATATAGCTGGCTGGTATATTCGCCTTATCGGGTGTACTCTCCTCGAACCATGTTTCACAGAAACACAGTCCTATAGATCCCTCTGCCCTGCAATTTGAGCATGAAGCTCGTCCATCTTGTTTCGCAGGGACTGAAGATTTTCAAGCAGTATGGCCGGAAGTGCTAACCAGGCCTCTGAGAACTCCGCCTGGGCACTTAGCATGGAGTTCACATAGCATAGCAGCTCACAATAGTAGTTCTCAGTCAAATTGTTTCTTTGTTCGTTTTAATTTGTTTTATTTGTTGTTTTGTTTGTTCATGTTTTGCTCTATGCTCGTCTACAATCGGTCGACTCTACTACAGCTATAAGATCGGAGTATCTTCGGGTGTGTATAACTAAGCACACTCAACTGGGCTTGTTCGCCGGGATGCGGCTAGCAGAGCCAATATGCTATTAGCAGAGCTAATATGCTACAAGAAGCCCAGGTGGGAAGGGGCCGAACAACGACTCCGGCGCTTGGGATTGCAGGGGATGAAGGCCGTGTAGCCGGCTGAAGCAATCGCCTCATCGGGTGTACTTTCCTCGAGCCATGTTTCACAGAAACACAGTCCTGTAGATCCCTCTGCGCTGCAATCTGAGCATGAAGCTCGTCCATTTTGTTTCGCAGGGACTGAACATTTTCAAGTAGTATGGCCGGAAGTGCTAACCAAGCCTCTGAGAACTCCGCCTGGGCTTAGCCGGTAACCGCTAGCTAACCGCTCGAAGTTGTTGTTGAAGCTGAAGCTGCCCATAGCTGTAGTAGGGTTGACCGATCATAGATGAGCATAGTGCAAAACATGAACAAACAAATAAAACAAATAAAAACAAACAAAGAAACAATTTGACTCTGAGAACTCCGCAACGTTGCCCTCTAGGCAGCGCTATCTTGAAGATGTCACTCCAAGTTCAGTGTAAAAGAACATGAAGAGTACTGTAATAAAGTTTATCCTTTTGGTATCGTTTGTTAAACATGCTACAGAACATAAAATCTCACACACAAACATTGTCAGAATTAACTGAGGTACTGTACTGGAATAATAATTGAAAAAGACTTTAAAACGAGTGCTTTACAACAGTATATGCTGTATAATGTTTATATTTTATCATCAATAAAAATGAGTAAAAATTAAAAAGTTTTTCTTAATCATGACTACATTTTACTACATTAATACTGTATTAATGAGTAAGACTGTCTATAGAATGTGTTTAAGAAGCACATTTTAACGCATGTAATAGATACATAGTATTTTACTTCCGGCTGCTCATTTGCGCGTGTAACAACATGGGGTTTTACTTTTGGGTACAGAACTTGCAGATTATCTCGATTCGCGGGAGGGCTCAGAACCGAACCCCCGCAAATGTCGAGGGCCTACTGTATACTTTATTCAGTGTTAATCTTATGTGTATACTTTTTTTCCCTGATAAATCATAATACCATTTGGGTAATTAGATTTTAAGACTATATGTTGAAATAGACACTTTCTGTAGAATCTGCTAAATCTATACAGATACATTTTTTAAGGTTTAACTCTCTGTTCTGCAGTATGCATATTTGCTAAAATTTAAAATAGACCATTATATACCACATGTGGGAACTCACTGATAAAGAGCCCAATGATGGCTGAAGCATTTTCTCCAGAGAATAAAGCTCATGTTCATACTTTTTGTTCATGGATGCTGGGTTTAACACTCTCATTATCACGACTCATGTTATTCTCCAACTTTTTTTTTTTGAAGTAATAGAATGAAATAAATATCTTATATTTGAAATCAACATACTGAATACCAAAATTTATTCTTTTAATATTGTAATCAACAGAGTATCAAGGTTTCGTCAACGTATCAACTTTTAATATTGTAGTCAACAACTAACAAATACCTTTGTCACGCTCTGTGCTGTTGCAGACAGTTTATAATTAACTTTTGAATGTGTTGTTCAATTTGAAACGCATTAATGTATTTATTATTTTCATGTTGGGACCTTTAATAGTGAAAGAGAACAGTTTTTTTTTTTTTGTTTTTTTTTTGCACCTCATCATTGTTCCCTGTCTGCCATCATGCTTTCTGCCTTTGTTGTTAAGACAGTACTGGCCAATGAGAATCGCTGTTTCACCGAACTGGTGAAATTAACCAATCACAAGACGCGGTTGATACTGATGTCACTTTTTAGTACGGAGACGAAAGGGGACATATGTGTTTTTTCAACATAACAGGCCGGTATATTTTTATTTTTTGCATTTGTGAATGCTCAGGTGGGGTTTTTATGTACAATTTCAGCCCAACCGGCAGTGTTACCACCAAAAAAGATATCTTTAAGGCTGGCTTAAATGAACTTTAAGTCATTTGCCCTTCTTCTTCTAGTCCTTTTGGCTGTTTCCTTCATGGGCCACCTCAGCAAATCATCTGCCCCCATCTCACACTATCCTCTGCATCTTCTCTTACACCAACTACCTTCATGTCTTCCTTCACCACGTCCATAAATCTTCTCTTTGGTCTTCCTCTAGGCCTTCTACCTGGTAATTCCAACCTTAGCATCCTACTGCTAATATATTCATTATCCCTCCTCTGTACATGTTCAAACCATCTCAATCTAGCCTCTCTTACTTTGTCTCCAAAACCTCTTACATGTGCTGTCCCTCTGATGTACTCATTCCTGATCCTTTCCATTCTCGTTACTCCCAAAGAGAACCTGAACATTTTCATCTCTGCTACTTCCAGCTTCTTTTCCCCAGGGCCACTGTTTCTAAACCATATAACATCGCTGGCCTCAAATACTGTCTTGTACACTTTTCCTTTCATTTCATTCATTTCATTTATTTATTAATGACCACACAACCAAGTTGGTGGAATTTGCTGTCGGTACAGCACTCAGCTATGACAAAAGTTACAAAGGACATTAACAACACACATCATACAACAAAGACAGCACACATGAAAACAAATGATTACAAACATATCTATAACAACTACAGTAATAACAGACAACAAAAAGACAGACAAGGCTGTAATGTACATTCAGTGCAAAGAGTTCAGAGTCCTTATGACTGTAGGGAAAAAACTGTTCTTGAAACGGGATGTTCTGGTGGGTAGAGATCGATATCGCCTCCTAGAGGGCAGCGGTTGAAACAAATGATGGGCAGGGTGAGAGGGATCAGAGGTGATTTTTTGTGCTCTTAAGATTGAGCGTTGATGATAAATTAATTGGACTGATGGAAGGGGAGTGCCAATGATCCTGGATGATTTATTGACAATGCGCTGTAGTTTTTTCTGTGAGTTGCTGTCTAGGCTGCCATACCAAACCGTTATGGATGAAGTGAGAGTGCTCTCAATGATGGCGGAGTAGAAACAGAGGAGGAGATTTGTTTTCACTCTGAATTTCTTGAGCTGTCTCAGGAAAAACAGTCTTTGGTGAACTTTTTTGTGAATGTAGTCTGTGTTAGTGTTCCATTTTAGTGTATTGTTAATGTGAGTGCCGAGAAATTTGAAAGAGTCAGTTATGGCTATGGGTTCATTAGAGATGTGAATGGGAGTTTTGAGTGAGGCTGTGTGCCTGAAGTCAATTATTAGTTCTTGTGTTTTGGATGGGTTGAGCTGGAGATTGTTTTCTTGGCACCAGGAGACAGCTTGGGCTACTTGTTGGCGGTACTGGTGTTCATTATCCATAGTTATGAGTCCAATGATAGTAGTGTCGTCTGCATACTTAAAAATGGAAACTGAACTGTGATGGGATGTCATATGGTTTGTGTACAGAGAAAAAAGCCATGGTGAGAGGACGCAACCCTGGGGGACACCTGTGCTGAGGGTCAGAGGTCGAGATGAGAGGTTACCCATCTTAACCCTTTGTTGCCTTTTCCATAGGAAGCTCCATAACCAATGGCGTAGACAGGGATCAATGTTCATGTCCGTCAGTTTATTGAAGAGGTTGACCAGGTTTATTGTCTTAAAAGCAGAACTGAAGTCAATGAAAAGGATACGGGCATAGCTGTTAGGAGACTCAAGGTGCTGTAAGATGTGGTAGAGGGCCAGGTTGACGGCATCCTCAACAGACCTGTTGTCACGGTAAGCAAATTGATGAGGGTCGAGCAGGGGGGTAGTGGATGCCTTCAGATGATTGAGGATGATGCGTTCAAACGACTTCATGACCACGGATGTTAGGGCGATTGGTCTGTAGTCGTTGAGACATGAGATCTTTGATGATTTTTGGACAGGGATTATGGATGAAACCTTGAAACATAGTGGAACTGTACAGTGGCGGAGGGACGTATTAAAGATGGAGGTGAATATTGGGGCCAGTTGAGCTGCGCAGTACTTAAGAACAGCAGGGGTGATCCCGTCTGGGACAGCTGCTTTCCTCTTGTTATTTTTCTTAAAGATGTTCCTGACCTCTTCCTCCTGGATGTGAAATGAGGGGTGTGGGAGGGGGTTGAGGGAGGGGATAGGGGGGGACTGGGGACTGTTCAAACCTCCCATAGAACTCATTGAGTGTGTTTGGAAGGTCCATATCAATGTCAGATGAAATGGAGGGTTTTTTTTTTTGTAATCAGTCATGTCCTTTAGTTTTTTCCATACATATCGGGTATTGTTTGAAGTGATCTGATGTTCCAGCTTTATTGCATAGTTTGATTTAGCTTTCCTGATTGCAGACCTCAATTAATATTTGGCAGTTGTGTATGACTCCTTGAGGAAAGCAGAGTTCTTTTTCTTGCGAATGAGTAAGATATCTTTTGTAAACCAAGGTTTGTTATTACTGTATGCCTCCACAGTTTTTGTTGGGAGACACAGATCCACGCAGAAGTTGATGTATGACGTCACCACGTCCGTGAGCACGTCGAGGCAGTTCTCACCTGCACTGAATACATCCCAATCAGTGCATTCAAAGCAGCCTCTCAAAGTCTCAACGGCTGCCTTGGACCAGGACTTAACTGTTTTGGATGTTTAGTTTGTGGATTTAAGTTTTTGTTTGTACTTCGGGATGAGGAGCAGCATGGCGTGGTCGGACGTTCCGAGCGGAGCCCTTGGGAAAGCTCGGTAAGCATCGCTGACGGTGACATAGCAATGGTCCAGTGTGTTCGTGCCTCTGCTAGGACATGTGACCTGTTGAATATAGTTGGGGAGTTCGGTGGACAAGTTGGTTTGATTAAAGTCACCGAGCACAGTGACTACTGCGTCGGGATGAGAGTTTTCAACGGTTGATATGTAGGTTGCAAGCTCCGTGATGGCGAAGTTGGCGTTAGCAGATGGCGGGATGTAAACGCCAATCAGTATAACGGAGGCAAATTCTCTCGGGAGGTAGGCGGGTCTGCATTTCACGCTGATGTATTCCAATTGTGGTGAACAAGTAGTGTTTAATACAGTCGTGTTGCTACACCAGCGTTGGTTAATCAAAAAACATATTCCACCACCTTTAGTTTTTGTAGATAGCTTGACTGACCTGTCGGCACGGTAGAGTGAGAAGCCGGGCGGGGTTACCGCCTGGTCTGGCACGGTGTGGTCGAGCCAGGTCTCGGTCAGGCAGATGGCAGAACAGTCTTTGTAATCCTTCTTATTTTGAAGAAGAAGGAAGAGTTCGTCAATTTTATTTCTGATAGATCTCACGTTTGTCAGCAGCAGAGCCGGTAAAGGTGGCCGGTACGGCCGCTTCCTGAACCTGGAAAGGACGCCGGCTCGTCGCTTCCGCCTGTCTCGCTTGCGTCTCCAGGAGGTCGGATATCCAGATGATTTGTTCGTTTCTAGAATTTCCGCAGGTAGCGATGAGATCATTTGCATTTTTTTTTTTTTTTTAATGTGGCAGAAGTTTTACGCCGGATGCCCTTCCTGTCGCAACCCTCTGCATTTATCCGGGCTTGGGACCGGCATAAGGGGTAGAGACACTGGTTAGTGCCCCCCCGCCTCATGGCTGCATTGTACCCATTTTTAAGAACAAGGGCGATGTACAGAGTTGTGGCAACTACAGAGGGATAAAGTTGATGAGCCATACAATGAAGCTATGGGAAAGAATAGTGGAAGCAAGACTAAGGGCAGAGGTCAGCATTTGTGAACAACAGTTTGGTTTCATGCCAAGAAAGAGCACCACAGATGCAGTGTTTGCTTTGAGGATGTTAATAGAGAAGTACAGAGAAGGTCAGAAGGAGCTGCATTGTGCCTTTGTGGATCTGGAGAAAGCATATGACAGGGTGCCGAGAGAAGAACTGTGGTATTGTATGAGGAAGTCTGGAGTGACAGAGAAGTATGTTAGAGTGGTGCAGGACATGTATGATAGATGTAAGACAGTGGTGAGGTGTGCTGTCGGTGTGACAGAAGAGTTCAAGGTGGAGGTGGGACTGCATCAAGGGTCAGCTCTGAGCCCCTTCTTGTTTGCTATGGTGATGGACAGGCTAACAGATGAGGTTAGACAAGAATCTCCATGGACTATGATGTTTGCAGATGACATAGTGATCTGTAGTGAGAGCAGAGACCAAGTGGAGGAAAATCTAGAGAGGTGGAGGTATGCCCTGGAAAGGAGGGGATTGAAGGTTAGTCTTAGTAAGACAGAATACATGTGTGTGAACGACAAGGACCCAAGAGGAACTTTGAGGTTACAGGGGGCAGAGATAAAGAAGGTGGAGGATTTTAAGTACTTAGGCTCAACAATCCAAAGCAATGGAGAGTGTGTAAAAGAGGTGAAGAAGCGCGTGCAGGCAGGTTGGAATGGATGGAGAAAAGTGTCCGGTGTGATGTGTGATAGGAGAGTATCGGCAAGAATGAAGGGAAAAGTGTACAAGACGGTGATGAGGCCAGCAATGTTGTATGGTTTAGAGACAGTGGCCCTGGGGAAAAGACAGGAGTCAGAGTTGGAGGTAGCAGAGATGAAAATGTTGAGGTTCTCTTTGGGAGTAACGAGGATGGATAGGATCAGAATCGAGTACATCAGAGGGACAGCACATGTTAGATGTTTTGGAGACAAAGTCAGAGAGGCTAGATTGAGATGGTTTGGACATGTACAGAGGAGGGATAGTGAGTATATTGGTCGTAGGATGCTGAGGTTGGAACTACCAGGCAAAAGGCCCAGAGGAAGACCAAAGAGAAGATTTATGGATGCGGTGAAGGCGGACATGAAGGTCGTTGGAGTAAGAGTAGAAGATGCAGAGGATAGGGAGAGATGGAGGCAGATCATTTGCTGTGGCGACCCCTGAAGGGAACAGCCGAAAGGAAAAGAAGAAGAAGATGCGATGAGATAATGGATGTCGCTGCTGAGTTTCCTCTGAGGGATAGTAACTCCCAACAAGTGTATGTGAGAAGACTTTCCGACTTTTTAACATAAAACATTGACAAAAGTGCAAGACATAGAAGCAGAGCTTGTGCCGGGGCGAGCCTCACGGCCGCCATCTTGTTGATCTCTCTTTCTGATTGCCTATACTTTCCTATCACACATCACACCGGACACTTTTCTCCAACCATTCCAACCTGCCTGCACACGCTTCTTCACCTCTTTTCCACACTCTCCATTGCTCTGGATTGTTGAGCCTAAGTACTTAAAATCCTCCACCTTCTTTATCTCTGTTCCCTGTAACCTCACCATTCCTCTTGGGTCCTTCTTTATTTGCTGCACGGGTCAATCCCACTAGGGTTGTGGGAGGCCTTGTCAGCTGACTTCTGGTGAAGGTGGGATACACCCTGAACAGTTCGCCATGCCTCCGCAGAGCAGCACATACCCCACAACCATTCTTATACCCAGGGGCAATTTGGAACAGCTTGGTTTATGCATGTCTTTGGACTGTGAAGGAAACTGAAGTATTTGGAGGAAACCCACGCAAGCACAAGGAGAACATGCAGAGTCCACACAGAAACATCCCTGCCATGTCCGCGACCCGAACCCAGTACCTTCTTGATGTGAGGATGATGTCCTGACCCCTACAGTGCTGCACCACCCAGTCATTATTTAATTAATCATAAATAATCATCCTTGTAAGGAATGGCAACATCTCTAGAAATGTTCTTCTGCATCAGGTTGAACTGCCAATAATGCTTGTTAGCCTGAAACAAATCATACAAATATCAGTAAACCTCTCTCATTTCATTATTATTTGGTATGAAAACACACGGAAGGAGCAATCACCCCTTTTTTATCGACTTAAACCCACTGAGTGAATAATCTGTGTGTTTAGAGAAAAAGTTTTTTTTTTTTTATGAATCTGTGAACACCAAGTTGTACAAGTAATATAAATTCTATGATTATATATAAAACTATAAATTAAAATCAAATGAAACAGTGTTCTGTGGTGTACAAGACTGTGTGTGCGTTTGTGTGTGATTATTTAAGAATGTATGGATGCTATAATCCCATAGTACAGCCATCGTTCCCTGTGTACAGACTATTTGACCAGAGTAACAGAGGTACGGGTGGGACGGGCGTGTCAGCACTTCTGATATGGACACTGCTGACACCAGAACTCCATTGTCTGCACTTCGTGCAGTGTGTTTGTGTGTGTCATTTGTTATACTTTTTCATGTAGAGGTGACCAGGGGGAGAAGGACTGAAGTATTTTAAGAGAAAAGGGTGTACATGTGTTGTAGTGAGAGCACACACATCAAAATAAAAGTGTATGACTTCTGGAAGTCTTGGTTAGTAGTTGTTTAAGTCTCTTGTAATAAACTGCACTGTAGGTAAAGATGCCAGGAGTGCGGTTTCAGGCTGGAGACACCGTGATGGGCCGCTGGCCCGGCAGTAACCTCTTCTATGAAGTCAAAGTGCTCAGCCACTCTCACAAATCTGAGCTGTATACTGTAATCTACAAAGATGGAACAGAACTGAAACTGAAGGATGCAGACATCAAGGTAGGACATGTACAGTGTTGTACCAGTTTTGTGTGTGTCTGCGTGCGTGTGTGTGTGTGTGTGTGTGTGTGTGTGTGTGTGTGTGTGGTCATTTAAAGGCTCTAGGTATAATGTAGTGTTAAAATAAGGGGTTTAATGTAAAAAGTGATATAATTTGTAACTTTGAGAAATTGTAACTTCGCATCATGTATTTGTAGAGCATTGCTGGATTTAGGCAAGGTTCTGGCCGGTCTCGCTCCCGGTCTCGCTCCCGCTCTCCAGCACGCACTCGTCGAAGTCGCTCAGGCTCTCCGGCAAGAATATCTTGTCGCTCTTCAACCCGCACCACTGAGACACGCAGAGACAAACCTAAAAATGTGATGGAGGTGCGCCTCACTCCTGTGGTAGGAACATCCACTCCACCTCTCTCATCACATGCTCTGTTTTTATTTTCTTCTGTTGTTCTTTGAAAAGCAGTGGGCTGTGAGTATGTTGTGCATTTTTGAGCCTGTTTAAAAAAGAGGAAAGATGCTGTCCAGTCTCCATGCCCTATTAACAGGCACCTGTTTCTTTCTCTATTATTATTATTATTATTATTATTATTATTATTATTAGCTAAGATGGCTGTACATCATTTTTACATCATTTCTTAAAAGTTGATGAACAGGTGAGCGAGTTATTATCATGAAATAAATTGCAGCAGGGGATCCGGACCCATGGAGCAACAGGGTGATGCATAATCCTGAATAATTAGCTCTCTATATCGCGGAAAACAGACAGAAACCGGAAAGAGCATTTTTCAATGTTGCAATTAATATAAAAAGGCCGGCCATGTCTTTCACTGTCTATGGTGTGGGGTTCATTTAAAGGACCATTGTTGACTTTAGTTAAGCCGTCATCGTGTTTCTGCCCTGCGATGGCCTGAAGAGCTGTCCAGGGTTGGCTGAGATGAGCACCAGATTCCTTGTGACCCTAATTAGGATTAAGTGGTTTGGAAAATGAATGAATGATTGAATGAAAACAGGAGTGAACTAAGGCATGTTTTCTATTTTGTCTCTTTGCTGCACTTTTCCAGAAACTGTAACATCAAGAGCGTTGAAAAATCGCTTTAGTTATTTTCTTGTTTTATGCTTGTGAAGTGTTGTCGGTGCAGAATTTCTGACAAGGAAGCACTTACTTGGATTTACGACTGGATTCCGTAGGAAAGAGAAACATGATTTTCAATATCTTTCGCTGTGCACGTTTCCTTACGATTTCTATAAGATTAAATCATACAGTTGACAAAGAGGAAAAAACTCTTACTGCTTTTGCAGCGCAAATCAAAGCAATGTAACATCAGAAGCATATTTTTGTTGTTGAAATTAAAGTGTAAACACCACAGGGATCCCAGATCTCCACTATTTAGCAGATTTCCGCTATTTTCACTGTCCTATTTAGCGGAATTCCACTATTTTTTTCTGCTTGAGGTGCCCTAGGGCCCCTTTAACCCCTAGCTGAAATATTTAATTTCCTCTATTTTCTGAACCTGTTTCCTCTATTTTTTTTTTCTAAACCTCTCGCGGATCCCTGACACCAACACATGCTTCATCAACACAGTAAAATAAATGTTAAACAGCTGCTCAAAACATTTCTATTTATTTTATCTATTTATCGCCATAACTTCAGCACCACAACTTATTCTTAGCACTTTTCTCCCAACAAGGTAAGCCTCTGTACTGGAAGTGACCTGTATCTCAGAGCTGGATTAGATCGTAATTTATGGTGCTTTACTATTAGTGTCATGATTCGATAGTGGGTTTCCCGATTTCCAGCACTTTACTCTCAGCGTTTTATGTTTCCCGATTTCCAGCACTTTACTCTCAGCGTTTTATGGTTGTACTGAAATCACATCACACACTCACTTTTTTCTACTCTCCTATTATTCCATTTATTTGGATTCATATACATATACAGGGATGCCTCACTTTCCGCAGTTAATTGGGACCAAGATCCTCCCGTGACCACTGGATTCCGCAAAGTAGGATCAAAAGACGTACATGAATACGTACATGTATGTGTCACTGTTAGAGATGCTGAGAAACAAGGAAATCAAACTAAAGTGGAACCTGGTGGAGCATGGAGCTGAGAGCCAGAGAGATCATGGGGAAGAGGGACAATCTTCTAGCACCGGGAGGAGCACGCTATTAGTCTTTATAGCTCGTGATTAAGTGGAATTGTGTGTGTTTAGTGCTCCACCCGTGTGTGACAGCCACGTCCCTCTCCAACACGCAGAGAGAGAAAGTGTATGTGTGTGGGTGTGAGAGAGAGAGAGAGAGAGAGAGAGCGCAAGTGTGTGGGTGAGAGAGAGAGAGAGATGCCAAAACCAGAGCCTCACAACACAGACCATAACATAGTGTACTGTATTCAATAATTTTTTCACTTAATTTGAGGACCTATGGTTTGAGTTACGGTATCGTTAACTTCTGTTCAAAAGACAATGGAACGGATTAAGACCATTTACATTAGTTGTAATGTGAAAAGCAGCTTCGGAATTTGATCAAATCGGAATTTGACCAGCCGTCGGGAACATATTATGGTCGAGTACCAAGGCATATATATACTAGTCCTGCTAAAAAAATTAGCATATTTTGATAAAGTTCATTATTTTCTGTAATGTACTGATAAAAATTAAACTTTCATATATTTTAGATTCATTGCACACCAATTGAAATAGTTCAGGTCTTTTATTGTTTTAATACTGATGATTTTGGCATACAGCTCATGAAAACCCAAAATTCCTATATCAAAAAATTAGCATATCATGCTCAGGTACTCTAAACGAGCTATTAACCTAATCATCTGAATCAACCAATTAACTCTAAACACCTGCAAAAGATTCCTGAGGCTTTTAAAAACTCCCAGCCTGGTTCATTACTCAAAACCGCAATCATGGGTAAGATTGCTGACCTGACTGCTGTCCAGAAGGCCATCATTGACACCCTCAAGCAAGAGGGTAAGACAGAAAGAAATCTTTGAGCGAATAGGCTGTTCCCAGAGTGCTGTATCAAGGCACCTCAGTGGGACGTCTGTGGGAAGGAAAAAGTGTGGCAGAAAATGCTGCACAACCAGAAGAGGTGACTGGGCCCTGAGGAAGATTGTGGAGAAGGGCCGATTTCAGACTTTGGGGGACCTGTGGAAGCAGTGGACTGGGCAACAGGTGCCACATTCCCCAGGTCAAGCCACTTTTGAACCAGAAACAGCGGCAGAAGCGCCTGACCTGGGCTACAGAGAAGCAGCACTGGACTGTTGCTCAGTGGTCCAAAGTACTTTTTTCGGATGTTCAACTCGGATTTCGAACATGATCTCTCTACCGATATAATATGTGATTTAGTCTTAATTGAGTTTTAAATTTGATCTAGTCTTTTATACACTTGCAAAACTGATCATAAATCCCCTGGTTTAATTATAATAAACTTCTTCCAGATAGTTATGGTCTGATCTGATATGAAAAGAGCACATACCTGAGGAAAACAACCTGGAAGCCACATATTATTATTATTATTATTATTATTATTATTATTGTTATTATTATTATTCGTGCATCATTTTCTGAACCACTTAGTTCTCATTAGGATTGCTGGGAGACTGGCACCCATCTTAGCCAACTCTGGGACTGGGCAGTATACAGCTTGGACAGCTCACCAAGCCATTGCAGAGCCAACACTCACAAAACTATTCACACTCGCACCTGGGGATAATTTGAAACAGCCAGTTAACCTGTGCATGGGGCAGTGGTGGTCTAGTGGTATAGGGCACTGGATCGCTGATCCAAAGGTTGGGGGTTCGAGTCCCACTCTCCACAAGGTTGTCACTGTCCCCCCCAGCGCGGCTAACTGGGTTATCAAAGGTGGGTCATGTCTCTCACTGTCTATGGTGTGAGGCATGTAAAAGAACCATTGCTGACTTTCGTAAAGAGTAGGCTGCAAAGTCGTCAGCGTGTTTCTGTCCCTTGCTAAAAAGGGTTGTGACAGGAAGGGCATCCGACGTAAAAACCTCTGCCAAATCAAACGTGCGAATTAGATGATTCGCTGTGGCGACTCCCGAGTAAAAAGGAAAAAGCCGAAAGGAAGACAGACAGTTAACCTTCTGTGCATGTTTTTGACTTTGGGACTATAGAGTGCCCAGAGGAAACCCAATCAAGCACAGCGCGAACATGCAAACTCCACACAGAAACACCCAAGCTAGGAATTGAACGAAGGACCTGCTGTGAAGCGGACGTGCTGGCCAGTACGCCACTGTGCCACCCATAATTATTATTAATAACATTATTAATAACAATAATAAGAAGAATGTTGTTATTAATATTAATAATAATATATAATTGTGAATTATAGAATGATTATATTACTATATAATGTGTTTTTAGGCATAACCTTTTCAGATTATCTGTTCTAATGAATAAATCTGGTTATTTTTTGTAATATATTCCCGTATTTTGTTGTTTATTATGTGTTGCTTATAAAATGTTTTCAGTGAATTTTATTGTATTAATCATGGAAATCTCTGCATCTGCATCATTACTTTGAAAATGTATTTAATGTGTACATGACCTTGACCTACGTTTTTTCTTCTTATAACAAAGCTCGTGCTATAAAATGTTTATGACTGTGTGTAGGTTAGACTCTAAGCTAAAAAATTATATAATTTACCCGAATTGAATGTCTGTCTTCCTTTCGGCTTTTTCCTTTTTACTCAGGACGAAAATCAGCAATGGTTCTTTTACATGCCTCTCACCATAGACAGTGAGAGACATGGCCCACCTTTGATAACCCAGTTAGCCGCGCTGGGGGGGACAGTGACAACCTTGTGGAGAGTGGGACTCGAACCCCCAACCTTTGGATCAGTGATCCAGCGCCCTATACCACTAGACCACCACTGCTCTACTTTAAAAATCACCAAAATTGGCCTCAACGAGTTAAAACCTCTTTTGCTTTTATTTTCTGCCATATGTGATCTTGCTTATTACATGAATACCTGAATATTGATTTTAAAATGGTTTGACTTGTTTCTGCTCATGTAGTGTTCAGTAGTGTGTATTATAAAGAAATGGGAGGCTGCTGAATACCATTATCAACGAATCAGAGTTGAATGTTTGGATGAGCGGTATAATCAGCAGCCTTGTAAACCAAACGTGTTTTGTTTTTGTTTTGTTTTTTGTGTGTGTGTGTGAGCACATGCATTTTCACATTTTTTTTCCTTTTCTTAAGTTTTACTTTTCTTGTGTTCCCCATGTATTCCAACCGTTCTAGTCCGTGTCTTTGATGAACAGTAGCAGCAATGAGCAAAGAAAGAAGAATGACTCGACCAGCAGAGTTATTGAGGTGAGGACACGGGCAGAAGTTTCGTTTTTTCACCAGAAAAACGAGTTAACATGATAGCTTTTAGCTAGCAACAGCATTTCCTAAAAATGCGAGTGCCCGGCAGCAGCTTGGGTGCTGGTTGGCTGTGAGTATGAACGCAAAAACAATATGGAGCACATGCATGGGTGTTAGCACCTGGACGGAAATACGGATTTCTGTGAAAAATAAAAATGCCACTGTGGTAACCCCCATGTTTATTCCAATGTCAGTATGTAGACCATTATATAAAGGTTCAAATGCCTTCAAATGATACTGATTGAAAAAAACACTGTCATGTTCAAACAATCACACTGAAATTAAGAAAGCTATATACGTAGGCCCTCGACATTCACGGGGGTTGGGTTCCGAGCCCTCCCGCGAATCCAGATAATCCGCGAGTTCTGTAAAACCCCATCTGTCACGTCACGTGCATGAATGAGCAGCCGGAAGTAAAATACTATGTATCTATTACATGCGCTAAAATATGCTTCTTAAACACATTCTATAGACAGTCTTACTCATTAATACAGTATTAAGCTTCATGCTCAGATTGCAGCACAGAGGGATCTACAGGACTGTGTTTCTGTGAAACATGGCTCAAGGAGAGTACACCCGATGAGGCGATTGCTCCAGCCAGCTACACGGACTTCGTCCCCTGCAATCCCAAGCGCCGGAGTCGTCGTTCGGCCCCTTCCCACCTGGGCTTCTTGTCCGCTGGGGTGCGGCTCGCATTGAGCTGCCTACCATAGCATATTAGCTCTGCTAGCCGCATTCCGGCTAACAAACCCAGTTGAGCGTGCTTAGTTAAACACGCCCGAAGATACTCCGATCTTATAGCTGTCGTAGAGTTGACTGGCCGTAGACGAACATAGGGAAAAACATGAACAAACAAAATAACGAATAAAACAAATTAAAACAAAGAAAGAAACAATTTGACTCTGAGAACTCCGTGACGTCACCTTCTGGGCAGCGCCATCTTGGAGATGTCACTCCAAGTTCAATGTAAAAGGACATGAAGAGTACTATAATAAAGTTTACCCTTTTGGTATCGTTTGTTTAACATGCTATAGAACATAAAATCTCACGCATAAACATGAACTTAGGTACTGTACTGGAATAATAATTGAAAAAGATTTTAATACAACAGTTCAGAGAAAACCGTCGTTTCTCAGGAGAAAGTCTTATTTATTCAGAAGAGTCATCCAGCGTTTTCTGTCGCTTGGCCGGAGAAGACACATAGCGTTTCAGTGGTATCATAGAGCTTAACTGGTAATTAAAACACACACAAAAAAGAGGCTCATTGACAACTTGTGCGCGAATGAGGGAAAAGGGGCGGGACATCAGCTCAACCAATCAGGAGAAAGGAGGGCAGCCATTGGCTGAATTTGAATCACGTTCCAGTTGCTCGGCAGTCAGAGAATACTCAAACTGGGTGCAAAACCGTGAATAGTCAAGGGCCTACTGTATAAGATAACTATATAACAAAACTCTCTGATCTCTATACAAGTAAGCTTCATCAACTCTGCCCTCACCATTATAATCTTCATCTATGTCCGGCTCAGCAGAAAGGATCACATCTCATCCCAAACACAACAAAACTGACTTATGCACACATTTCTTAACAGATGCCTCTTCTTCATCAACATCAAAAACTTAATCAACACAGCTGGCATCATCAACTCTGCTCAACAGTTGGCTTCATCAACTCTGCCCTCAATATTTATCATCTTACTCTATATATATATATTTATCATCTTCACCACCAACACAACTCATGAACACTTTTATTAGCAGTTTCCTCTTCTTTCAAATATTCACTGGCGAAATAATCTTCAAGAACGCCAAGCATTCCAGCATCTTCAAAGCCGAATTCTTGCGTCGAATTTAACATCTATACCAATGCTGCTAGACATCACAGATGACATTTCACTCTTCTTTTCCAGAAATTATGTGAATTCAGAATCTTAGTAAACTTAATGACTGTTATTGAAGAGAAAGTCGTAGATAAGTTCCGCATACAGTAAAACCAGAAGCAGGAAGTAAACCGAAAGTTAACGTGTGACGGGCACTGTGCATGTGCAAGCCCGAGCCTTCATAACCTTTATTTTATTCACTGAAATGGCATTTTAATATCAAAGCAGTATCCAAAATGGAGAGACGACTTCACGGCTGTTCTTCTGGTGTATGGATTATAGTGTGTTTTGTACCGAACTCGGTGAATAATTGCAACAAATACCAGTAAGTTTGCTACAGTAGGCCCTCGATATTTGCGAGGGTTTAGTTCCGCACCCTCCCGTGAATGAAGATAATCCACTAGTTCTGGACCCGGAAATAAAACGGCATGTATTACATGCGCGAATGATCAACCGGAAGTAAAATACCATGTATCTATTACATGCGCTAAAATATGCTTCTTAAACACATTCTGTAAACAGTCTTACTCATTAATACAGTATTGATGTTAAACCTGGGGTGTATGCGTTGGACCCAGAGATGCAGGAGACCATAAGAAGGTTCAACGATTTATTAAGCACTAGGAACTGTAAATCACGGGAAAACTAAGTCAATGGAACTGGTTGAGCACGAAGCAAGATACCAGGGGTCAAAGAGAAAGCCGAAGACCAGAATCACGGGGAAAACAATCTTCTGACAGTGGAGGGAAGCGCACCACTCCCATTTATAAGCTGGCTGCTTGTGGTTGCAAATTGGGACCAGATGCACTCTGCTGGAACTCGCCTGCCGGCAATTGCCACACCCCTCGCCAGCGCCTGCAACGACTCGAGAAGAGAATTAATGCCGCCAGCCGGCACAGACCATAACAGTACCCCCACCCCCCCACACCCCTTAAGGGGCGCCACATGGCGCCCAACCAGGCTTGTCCGGGAAATGTCGATAGAATTCTTCTAAGTCCGGGTCTAGGATTAGGGAGCGGGGACTCCATGAACACTCTTCGGGACCAAACCCCTCCCAGTCCACGAAGTACTGAAACCCTCGACCCCGCCTGCGTACATCAAGGATACGGTTGACTGTGTATGCAGGATGTCCATCAATCAGTCAGGGAGGAGGGGACTTTCTCCCATGGGCTTAATTAGGGAAACATGAAATACTGGATGTGCCTTGAGTGAGGGTGGGAGTCTCAGTCGGACGGCGCTGGGGTTTATAATTTTTTCTATTACATAGGGTCCAATGTATCTGGGAGACAGTTTTTTGGAGTCAACTTGCAGGGGCAGGTCCCGGGAAGAGAGCCACACTTGTTGCCCGACTGTGTAGGGAGGTGCCGGGGTTCGGTGGCGATCGGCAATCCTCCGGTTTCGGGCCGCTGTTCATTCCAGGGCAGCCCGTGCTTTTTTCCAGACCCGGCATGCTCTGTGAAACTGTGCCTGGACCGATGGGACAGCCACTTCGACCTCCTGGCTGGGAAACAGGGGGAGCTGGAACCCATTAATCACCATGAAGGGGGACATGCCGGTGGCATTGCAGATCAGAGAATTGTGTGCGTATTCGACCCAGAGGAGGTGTGTGGCTCAGGAGGCTGGGAGGCGACAGCGCAGGAAGGATCCGAGGCTTTGATTCGCGTGTTCCGCCTGCCCATTCGACTGAGGATGGTAGCCAGATTGACTGCTGCAGGAGACTCCCAAGGTGTGGAAGAACGCCTTCCAAACGCTGGATGCAAACTGGGGGCCCCGGTCTGAAACGACGTCCTGGGGGATGCCATGGAGGTGAAAGACGTGTTGGACTAGGAGACCAGCTGTTTCCATTGCCAATGGGAGTTTGGGTAGGGCAACGAAATGGACCGCCTTGGAGAACCGGTCCACTACTGTCAGAATAACAGTGTTGCCCTCAGATGGGGGTAAACTTGTGACAAAATCCACCGCAATGTGCGACCAGAGGTGATGGGGAATGTGTAAGGGTTGGAGGAGACCCATGGGTGCACGATGGGAGGACATGCTCCGGGCACAGGTGGCACAAGCTCCCACAAACTCCTTGGTGTCAGCTGCGTCGTTGGCCACCAGAAGCATTGGAGGAGGAAGAGAGTTCAGTGGGCTCTGGGGTGGCAGGCTAATTTTGAGGAGTGAGCCCACTAGAGTGCTGGGGTTCTGGCCAGCGGGGAAACATATAGTCAGCCTTGGGGGCACCCGACGGGCTCCGGTTCCCCCTGATGGGCGTCCCGAACTAGCCATTCTACTTCCCATTGGGCTGCTCCAAGTATACAGGAGGAGGGCAGGATGGTCTCCATGGTAGTGTCTTCACCCAAGGAGAACTGCCTGGAGAGAGCGTCTGGCTTTGTATTCCGGGAGCAGGGTCGGTATGCCAGTGTGAAGTTGAACCTCCCCAAGTAGAGTGACCATCGTGCCTGACGGGAGTTCAACCTCTTGGCTGTACGGAGGTAGGATAGGTTTTTATGGTCGGTCCAGACCACGAAGGCCGGCGATAGAAGTTTGCGAACCCCAGGAACCTCTGCAGCTGTTTCCGCATCCCTGGAGTTAGCCACTCCGCCACTGCCTTCACCTTCGCCGGATCGGGTCCTATCTGTTCCTTTTCCACGATGAACCCCAGGAACGAGACTGAGGGAAACTTGCATTTTTCTGCCTTAATGAACAATCTGTTCTCCGGGAGCCTCTTCAGTACCATTCTCACGTGGCGGAGATGTTTGTCTTGGTCTCTTTGTGGAGAGAGGTGAAGGCTGAGTTGATTAGGGGGAGAGGGTACTTGTTTTTTATGGTGATCTGGTTCAGGCCCGTGTAAACAATGCAAGGTCTCAGGGTCTTGTCTTTCTTTTTGACGAAGAAGAATCTCGCACCTATCAGGAAAGATGAGGGCCGAATGAGACCTGCAGCCAGCGACTCGTTAATGTATGCCTCCATAGCGTCTTTCTCCGGCTTCGAGAGGTTGTATAGTCACTGGGAAGGGAGTGTGGAACCTGGAAGTAGGTCAATGGCATAGTCGTACGGTCGATGAGGAGGTAAGGAGCGAGCACGGTCCTTGCTGAAAACCTCTTGCAGGTCGTGATATTCTCTGGGTACGCCGGCTAAGTCCAGATCCTCCAGGTCGACCGGGTTTCGTGAAGCTTGGGAGGGTACGGCCGCCATTAGGCAGTGTTGCAGACAGTCCTTGGTCACTCCAGCTGCGTATGGTGAGGGTGCGCCAGTCAATGTGGGGATTGTAGGTCTGCAACCATGGCCACCCCAACACTAGGGGAGAGATAGGCAGGGAGAACAAACAGTTCCAAATATTCCTGGTGGTTACCAGACAAAGTGAGCTTCACTGGCTTGGTCTTGTGCGTGACGCAAGCTATAAGTCGGCCATCTATGACCACTACCTCCTTGGGGGTCTCGAGTTCATACATGGGCAGGTCGTGGAGCTCAACCATCCCCGGATCGATAAAGTGAGTGTCAGCGCCTGAGTCAATAATTACGTATACAGGATGAGAGTGTTGCACGGAGTGTAGCATACCTTGAATTTGCAGGCACTTTCCAGGTGTTGTGGAGGATTCTCTCGTAGCTGTAGGGCCCTGCCCGCAGGGCACTGGGCGAGGTAATGACCCTTCTTGGGCGCAGTAGATGCAGACACGATTGGCCAGCCGCTGGTGCCTCTCTTCAGTCGTCAGTCTGGTGCGGTTCACCTGCATGGGTTCTTGACCGTCATCCTTCCTCCGAGGGGGGGGGAAACGCGAGTGAGTTCGAGGTGGGGCCCCCTTCCGGGATCTATCCCTCTCTCTCAGCCGGTTGTCCAGTCTGGTGGACAAGGCGATTAACTCCTCAAGAGTTGTCGTCATGTCCCGGGCCGCAAGCTCGTCTTTCAGCAGTTCATTAAGCCCCTGCAGGAAAGCCCCCTGATGCGCGGGGTCGTTCCAGACGCTTTTGATGATGAGAATCCGGAAATGGATGCCGTACTCTGCCACCGAATGTGAGCCTTGCTGAATTCGTAGGAGCTGGGAGCTCGCCTCCTCCCCTTTCGCCGGATGATCGAAAACCTTCTTCATTTCTCGCATGAACTGGTCTAACTGGGAGCATATTTCCGGGGTACGGGTGGCGACCGCTAGCGCCCAGGACAAGGCTTGCTCCGTGAGTAGGCTAATGATGAAGGTGGTTTTTGCTTGATCAGTGGCATATGTGAGCAGCTGCTGACTGAAGACGAGCGAACACTGGTGAAGGAATTGTGCGCAGGAACCGATCGCGCTTGAATACCTGGCTGGCGTGGGGATGAGTGGTTTTCTGTGCGCGGGGAGTATAGCTGGTGCGGATGCCGCAGTGGAACGTGAAGGGTGAGGGGGTGGTGTTGCAGTCGCGAGGTGAGTGGCAACAGCGTCCATCCTTCTGCCGAGCTGCGCCAAGCTGGTGGCGATGTGCTGAAGATTGTCCATCATCTGATGCAAGGTTTTGTCGTGTCGTCCCAGCAGGGCGCTCTGGTCGGATAGTGCCTGCCGAAGCTGCGTGGTCTCTGCTGGGTCCATGTTACAGGTCAGAAGATTCTGTTAAACCTGGGGTGTATGCGTTGGACCCAGAGATGCAGGAGACCATAACGATTCATAACGGTTCAACTATTTATTAAGCCCGAGGAACTGTAAATCACGGGAATACTAAGTCAATGGAACTGGTCGAGCACAAAGCAAGAACCAGGGGTCAAAGAGAAAGCCGAGGAGCGGAATCACGGGAAAAACTATCTTCTGAAAGTGGAGGTAAGCGCGCCGCTCACATTTATAGATGGCTGCTTGCTGATTGCAGATCAGGTGCGCTCTGCTGGAACTCGCCTGCCGGCAACCGCCATGCCCTTCGCCAGCGCCTGCAATGACTCGAGAAGAGAATTAATGCTGCGACACAGACCATAACAATTGATTAAGTAAAATACAGTAATCATTAAGAAAAATGCAGCCATGAGGCGGGGGGCACTAACCAGTGTCTCTTCCCCCTATGCCGACCCCAAGCCCGGAGAAATGCAGAGGGTTGTGTCAGGAAGGGCATCCGACGTAAAACCAATGCCAACTTTTATGATGCAAATCAGAAGTATTACCCCCATACCGGATCGGTCGAGGCCCGGGTTAACAACGACCGCCATCAGTGCTATCAATCAACAGGGTGCTGATGGAAATTGGACTACTGTTGGTCGAAGATGTCGCAGAAGGAGAGGCGGGAGGCGTGTCCGTAGGCAGAGAGAGAAGAGGAAAGGCATGAGTCTTGGACTGAGAGTAGGGACTTTGAATGTTGGAACTACGCAAAGAAAAGGCAGAGAGCTGGCTGACATGATGCAAAGGAGGAAGGTGGACATACTGTGTGTTCAGGAGACCAGGTGGAAAGGTAGCAAAGATAAAAGCTTAGGAGCAGGGTTAAAGCTGTTTTATCATGGTGTGGATGGGAAGAGAAATGGAGTAGGAGTCATCTTGAAGGAGGGGTTTGTCAGGAATGTTCTAGAAGTGAAAAGAGTGTCAGACAGAGTGATGAGTCTCAAGTTAGAAATTGAAGGTGTGATGTTCAATGTTGTTCGTGCTTATGCCCCACAGACAGGATGTGAGCTAAAAGACAAGGAGATATTCTGGAGTGAGTTAGATTAAGTGATGCAGAGTACCCCCAGAGGTGAAAGAGTTGTCATTGGTGCAGACTTCAATGGACTTGTTGGTGCAGGCAACAGAGGGGACGAGGAAGTGATGGGCAGGTTTGGTATCCAGGACAGGAACACAGAAGGAATCAATTTTACAAAAAGGATGGAAATGGCTGTGGTAAATATTTTCTTCAAGAAGAAACATGAGCATAGGGTGACTTATAAAAGCGGACGTAGGAGCACACAGGTAGACTACATCTTGTGCAGGCGATGTAATTTGAAGGAAGTCAGTGACTGAAAAGTAGTAGCGGGTGAGAGTGTTGCCAAACAGCATAGGATGGTGGTATGCAGGATGATGCTGATGGTGAGGAAGGTGAAGAAGGCAAAGGCAGAGCAGAAGACAAAGTGGTGGAAGTTGAAAAAGGAAGAGTGTCGGGTTGTCTTCAAGGAGGAGTTGAAACAGGCTTTAGGTGGCCAGGAAGTGCTTCTAAATGACTGGACAACCACAGCAAATGTGATCAGGGACACAGGTAGGAGAGTACTTGGTGTGTCCTCTGGAAGGAAAGTAGATAAGGAGACTTGGTGGTGGAATGAGGAAGTGCATGAGTGTGTACAAAGTAAGAGGTTAGCTAAGAAGAAGTGGGACATTGAGAGGACTGAAGAGAGTAAACAGGAGTACAGGGAGACACAGCATAAGGCGAAAGTAGCAGTGGCTAAGGCCTAACAGAGGGTGTATGATGACTTGTTTGATAGGTTGGACAGGAAAGAGGGAGAAAATGATCTATACAGGTTGGCACAGCAGAGAAATAGAGATGGGAAGGACGTGCAGCAAGTTAGATTGGACAGAGAGGGAAATGTATTGACTGATAACAGAAGTGTGTTGGCAAGGCACCTCAGTGGGACGTCTGTGGGAAGGAAAAAGTGTGGCAGAAAACGCTGCACAACCAGAAGAGGTGACCGGACCCTGAGGAAGATTGTGGCCAATTCCAGACCTTGGGGGACCTGTGGAAGCAATGGACTGGGCTACAGGTGCCGCATTCCCCAGGTCAAACCACTTTTGAACCAGAAACAGCGGCAGAAGCGCCTGACCTGGGCTACAGAGAAGCAGCACTGGACTGTTGCTCAGTGGTCCAACGTACTTTTTTCAGATGAAAGCAAATTTTGCATGTCGTTCGGAAATCAAGTTGTCAGAGTCTGGAGGAAGACTGGGGAGAAGGATATGCCAAAATCCCTGAAGTCCAGTGTCAAGTACCCTCAGTCAGTGATGGTCTGTGGTGCCATGTCAGCTGCTGGTGTTGGTCCACTGTGCTTTATCAAGGGCAGGGTAAATGCAGCTAGCTATCAGGAGATTTTGGAGCACTTCATGCTTCCATCTGCTGAAAAGCTTTATGGAGATGAAGATTTTCATTTTTCAGCACGACCTGGCACCTGCTCACAGTGCCAAAACCACTGCTAAATGGTTTACTGACCATGGTATTACTGTGCTCAATTGGCCTGCCAACTCTCCTGACCTGAAGCCCATAGAGAATCTGTGGGATATTGTGAAGAGAAAGTTGAGAGACACCAGACCCAACACTGAATGAGCTTAAGGCCGCTATCGAAGCATCCTGGGCCTCCGTAACACCTCAGCAGTGCCACAGGCTGATTGCCTCCATGCCACGCCGCATTGAAGCAGTCATTTCTGCAAAAGGATTCCCGACCAAGTATTGAATGCATAACTGAACATAATTATTTGAAGGTTGACCTTTTTTGTATTAAAAACACTTTTTTTTTATTGGTCGGATGAAATATGCTAATTTTTTTGAGATAGGAATTTTGGGTTTTCATGAGCTGTATGCCAAAATCATCAGTATTAAAACAATAAAAGACCTGAAATATTTCAGTTGGTGTGCAATGAATCTAAAATATCTGAAAGTTTAATTTTTATCAGTACATTCCAGAAAATAATGAACTTTAATACAATATGCCCCCCTACTTATGAAATTAATCCTTCCCAGTGTCTTTTTCGTAACGCTTAAATGCTCTGGCGTCCCGCGTGTGGGCTGAACCCACATTCAGCGGAGCGCATGTGTATTGAGTGTGTGTTAATAAAAAATGTTTAAAAAAAGTGAGGGCCGGTGGCGTAATGGTTAGGGTGCTGCACTCATTATCGGGAGGTTGTGATTTCGAATCCCACTGCACCCCCTGGGTGGCCTCCGCCCTTGATCAGCTGGCTTCGGATGTTTCAGCAGCTGATACTGGGCTGGGTAGTATTCTTTGCAGATATGCAACACCGCAGGTGGTTAGGGAATCGCGCATTGAGAGTTTCAAACGTACACACTCAAAACATACGTTTTGTACGCTTAGGAAAATGTTGAGTGACCCCTTAATAATTATGTTAATAAAATGGTTTAATATGTTAATAAAATGTTTAAATGGTTTAATAAATAATTTTCTTTTACTTTTAACACATATTTCATACGTTTCATACAAAATTGGTGTACTTTTTTTTTTTTTTTAAAGGGGTTATGGGGTAGTCATGGGAGCCTTGGAACGAATCACGCGTTTTACATGTAAAATGCGCCTCTACTTTTGAAAACCCTAGGTTACGAAAAAGGCTCTGGAACGGATTAATTTCGTAAGAAGGGGGCCGACTGTATGTGTTGAATACTTGAATACTCACTGTTGTTTCATTTATAATCTTGTAAAACGGGCTCAGAAAGCACTTCAAACCACTAAATTTTCAAATATTTTCTGGGGGTGATACCCCTTGCTGGAGAGGATACCCCTCCCACACCATCCCCACACTTCTCACACTTGGACTACAAGCCCAAGGCGCTGCTACACGCCTCGCCGGCTCGCTCGGCTGCTTCTCAGCCTCCAACTTCAGTAAATTTTTTCAATGAAAATGACTTCTGCCTGCTAACACCCATGAGCTCTGCGGCTCTGCTATAAAAGGAAATATTACCCATTCATATCTACCTGATTGAATGTATTGACTCATGACAGAAGTGTGCTGGGAAGATGGAAAGATGGAAAGAGTACTTTGATGGAAGATGGAAAGAGTACTTTGACAAGGTGATGAATGAGGAAAATGAGAGAGAAAAAAAGAGTAGAAGAGGTGACCATCGAGGAGCAGGATGTAGCAAAGATCAGTAAGGGTGAAGTGAGAAGGGCATTGAAGAGGATGAAGAATGGAAAGGCAGTTGGTCCTGATGATATACCTGTGGAGGTATGGAAGTGTCTAGGAGAGGTAGCAGTAGATTTTCTGACAAGAACATTCAACAAGGTACTAGAGAGTGAGCAGATGCCGGAGGAGTGGAGGAGAAGTGTGCTGGTGCCCATTTTTAAGAACAAGGGAGACGTGCAGAGTTGCGGCAACTACAGAGGGATAAAGTTGATGAGCCATACGATGAAGTTATGGGAAAGAATAGTGGAAGCTCTACTAAGGTCAGCATTTGTGAACAACAGTTTGGTTTCATGCCAAGAAAGAGCACCACAGATGCAATGTTTGCCTTGAGGATGTTAATGGAGAAGTACAGAGAAGGTCAGAGGGAGCTGCATTGTGCCTTTGTGGATCTGGAAAAAGCATATGACAGGGTGCCAAGAGAAGAACTGTGGTATTGCATGAAGAAGTCTGGAGTTGCAGAGAAGTATGTTAGAGTGGTGCAGGACATGTATGAGAGATGTAAGACAGTGGTGAGGTGTGCTGTCGGTGTGACCGACGAATTCAAGGTGGAGGTGGGACTGCATCAAGGGTCAGCTCTGAGCCCCTTCTTGTTTGCTATGGTGATGGACAGGCTGACAGACGAGGTGAGACAAGAATCTCCATGGACTATGATGTTTGCAGATGACAATGTGATCTGTAGTGAGAGCAGAGAACAAGTGCAGGAAAATCTAGAGAGGTGGAGGTATGCCCTGGAAAGGAGAGGAATGAAGTTTCGCCTCAGAAAATCAGAATACATGTGTGTGAATGAGAAGGACCCAGGAGGAACGGTGATGTTACAGGGAGCAGAGATAAGGAAGGTGGAGGATTTTAAGTACTTAGGCTCAACAATCCAGAGCAATGGAGAGTGTGGAAAAGAGATGAAGAAGCGTGTGCAGGCAGGCTGGAATGGTTGGAGAAAAGTGTCCGGTGTCTTGTGCGATAGGAGAGTGTCAGCAAGAATGAAGGGAAAAGTGTACAAGACGGTGGTGAGGCCAGCGATGTTGTATGGCTTAGAAACAGTGGCGCTGAAGAAAAGGCAGGAGGCAGAGCTGGAGGTAGCGGAGATGAAAATGTTGAGGTTCTCTGGGAGTAACGAGGATGGATAGGATCAGAAATGAGTATATCAGAGGGACAGCCCATGTAAGATGTTTTGGAGACAAAGTCAGAGAGGCTAGATTGAGATGGTTTGGACATGTGCAGAGGAGGGATAGTGAGTATATTGGCAGTAGGATGCTGAGGTTGGAACTACCAGGCAGAAGGCCTCGAGGAAGTGTCAACCCCTGAAGGGAGCAGCTGAAAGTAAAAGAAGAAGAATCTACCTGATTGAAATCCAGACTCCATTCCAAACTAACTTACTGTACAGATATTCCATAACCACATGCAGTGTCCCCATTAAGGATAATTGAGCTTGTGCCAATACTGTGCTTAGATAATTCAGACGCTGGAGGCATTGGCTGCAAAGCAGCCAATCTTGATAGCAAGAAGTGCAGGAGAGGGTTGATGGTGATCCCTCCCTGATGGTACCTCAAGAGCCTGTAACAGTGAATTTCTCCATTGTGAGATTAATAAAGCTGTATCTTATCTTATCAGAGTTGTTGTATTTATTTAAAGTTGTACAGAATGAAATGATGAAAGTGTTCAGTGATGTTTTATTGACTCTGTGTGCACCTTTACACATCTTACAGAAGGTGAAGGAGGAACCAGAGAACCAGGTGAGTAGCCGCTACAATCTTCGTCACAGGAAGGACCAGGGTGAGACGCGACTAATAGAGCAGAAGAGCACGGTGGCCAGCATGTCGGGGGACGCACCTCAGCTGAGCACCAGGAACGAAGAGCTGGAGTTCGGGGGGAGGATTGGTAAGAGGTGCAGGCTGAGCTGGTATTTTAATTTAAACATGTACACTGACTGCCTGACAAGTCCAGGAATACACTTCTGAGGTACATGTAAACCACTAAATAGGAACGGAATAAAGTGTGTGAGTTCCTGGACCACAATTAGCTGTTGACCACAGGTAAGAATGAAGGCAGTTACGGATCCCGGTGCTTTCTGAGCTCAGAGATTTCCCCAAAATTCAGCACACTGTGAGCTTCATTGCATCCCCGCATATCATTTCATTGAGACTTTATCGGCACGATCATCGGTGTCTGCCCTCGTGTTCACCGGCTCAGTGTACCATGTTGTCCAACCGTTCGTAACGAACACCGCACACTTCTGATAACATCATTCCATCCTGTGTTCTGCTTCAGGGGTGCTGGTGTTGTTGTTGCTGCTTCCTGTGATGGTACTCTCTCTGCTTCTTCTCTGTGGTCAGAAGGATTCTAGTCTCCTCAGCTTTCCTCGCACTCTCCCTCCACTGCACTCTCTCTGGGACTGGCATGTTTTTGGCATGATGCTCCTTTGGCTGCTCTTCCAGGCCGCTCTCTCCCTGCTCCCTATCGGCAAGGTATTTTCACACATCACACAAACCGTGTGACCTGGGCCCTTGTCACATGACACACCTATACCAAACCAAAACCTTGAATTTAGCATTTCAGTACCGTATTAGCAGGTATGAGATTAAATGAAGAGGGTGTTAATATCATCCTGTTTGCTGGGTACAATTTATCAAGTAGTGGACTGTTCGGCTCTTTGATGTTTATGGTGATGTACACATCGGACTGTTTTTCTCTCAGGTTGTTCCTGGGATGCCTCTAAAGAATGGGAAAACTCTGAAATACAGGATTAATGGTGAGACTCTTTTGATTTTGTTGCCACTTTCCTTTTTTTTTGTTTGAATTTGTTTTATATTGCACTGTAGGACTTATTGATGGGGGTAAATATTTTTGTGGAGCCCAGCCATTACTTGCTGTACAGTCTCTGGCCTTGTGCTCTGTTAGGGTTTTATGCGCTACTCATCAGTGGTGCAGCAGTAGGTGCTGGTGTGTATAGTGGCATGGATCTTGGCTACATCCACACACATTTCCTCCAGTTCTACACATCAGCACTGCTCATCTCCATTCTGCTCAGTATCTACCTGTTCATTCGTTCCCGTGGGGCCCCAGACGATATGCGTGCTCCAACAGGCAGTTCAGGTAATTCTGGTGTTCTGTGTAATGGTTTAATTCTTGTAAATTGATTGGTAAGCAATTTAAATTGTATTAAAAATCTTATTTATGTCTTGCTGATTAGGTCATATAATCTATGATTTCTTCATGGGACGTGAGCTGAATCCACGAATCAGAAGTTTTGATATCAAATTCTTCTGTGAAATGCGCCCGGGACTTATTGGTTGGGTATGCCCTGAAGTCTAACCGGTCTTTCTTTAAAGTCCATGCCATTTTCATTTACACCTGAGAAAATCCTTGTTATTATTGTACTTTTCTACTGTTATGGAAGTCTATGTTTTCTCCACTTTAGCTTGTCTGTAACTTTGCGATGTTGTGTGCTGAGATGAAACTTCATAATCTTGATGCTCCTTCGTCAGCCATGCTGCTGGTGAATGCCTTCCAGCTTATTTGGGTTGTTGATGGCCTTTGGCATGAGGTACAGTTACTCTGATACAATTTACATCATTGTTTTATTACCAAGTCCCACTCTCCACAAGGTTGTCACTGTCCCCCCAGTGCAGCTAACTGGGTTATCAAAGGCGGGCCATGTCTCTCACTGTCTATGGTGAGAGGCATGTAAAAGAACCATTGCTGACTTTCGTAAAGAGTAGCTGCAAAGTCGTCAGCGTGTTTCTGTCCCTTGCAAAAAAAGGGTTGTGACAGGAAGGGCATCCGACGTAAAAACCTCTGCCAAATCAAATGTGCGAATCAGATGATTCGCTGTGGTGACTCCCGAGTAAAAGGGAAAGAGCTGAAACAGACAGACGGTTTTATTACCAAGTACCCTGAAAAACTTTCACCTAGAAATGCATTGTTAACTTTTAGCCACCCTGCATAATGTGTTACACAAACACACACACACACACACACGCACACTCAAACACTCTCTCACACACTCTGAGCATGTGGTGATATATTTCAATACATAAAGTGCAGTTGTCCGATTTGCAGAGTGATTGAGCCACAGCGATACCAGCCAGTTATGAGTTGATGTATGACGAAGAGGGTAGATCACATTTTAAGTGTCAGTTGCCGCATGGTAGGGCTTCACTCTCTGAGATGAACCCTCTGGTTTGGAAATTGCCACGTGGCAGAGGAGAAATTTTTCGATTGAATTGGCCGAGGCTAAATCAGGAGATACTGCGATGGAAGGGGCTATTACTCACTGCTCAGACATGAACCGATGGACTGATGTATTTTGGTTTCAGGAGAAACTTCTAGCCATGATGGACATTGTACATGATGGCTTTGGGTTCATGTTGGCTTTTGGTGATCTGGTCTGGGTTCCTTTTACTTTCACCTGTCAGTCGTTCTACCTGTCCCGCCATCCCAGTGACCTCTCTGTGATTTGGATTGTCGCCATTATCTTACTGAACGGTAAACTATTTTCGGTTTATCACAAATAAAATTTGTCTTGATGTTGTTGTTGTTGTTAATACACATTCCTGGTTGATTCTCACAGTAATTGGATACCACATATTCCGAAAGGCCAATTCGCAGAAATTTGCTTTTCGGAGAAACCCATGTGATCCGACCTTGTCTTGTACGTATTCCCTTCACTATTTATTTGCCATATTTCTTTTGCCATAAACAATACGATGTATGTAAACACCACCCCTCTTGCTAATCAGATCTGAAAACGATTCCCACGGCCACCGGGACGAGCCTCATCGCGTCTGGGCTGTGGGGGTTTGTCCGTCATCCAAATTACCTCGGTGACCTCCTCATGGCTTTGGCTTGGTCCCTGCCGTGTGGTAAGCTGATGGAGCTAATCTCGACAGTATTTTGCAGTTTGACAGGTTTCTAGCTCTTTGGTCTCCCCCCCCCCCCCCCCCTCTGCTCTTACAGGTTTTAATCACATAGTTCCTTATTTTTATCCAATTTATTTATTTATCCTGCTGGTGCATCGGGCAGCGCGAGACCAACATCGCTGTAGGAAAAAGTATGGCTTGGCCTGGGATCAGTACTGCAAGGCGGTGCCTTACCGCATATTCCCCGGGGTGTATTGAGAGCTTCCGTACTTCAGACCATCAATATCACGCTACCCGTGGACACTTGGGGCATTCAGATTCCTGCACAGCATCTTAGTGGAAGTTTTAATTTTGCGAATACAGAAGAAAACGACAGAGGGCATCACTGGCAGCTATTTGGATATGAGAAGAAAACTTTGTTTTAATTCGAATAATTAGTATAATCTATGGATTGTGCTCCAGTTCCAGTGTATAATGATGTACATATATGTTTTTCTATAACTTTTCTGCCACAGCCCTGTTTAACCTGCTCCAGGGCTTGAGATATTCAAACTTGTTTTGTTTGCTTTTGAGAGGCAGTTGATAATATGTAGAGTTTAATGCTTTTGTATATGCGGTTTGATGGGATTTTAATGGATTAAATGTATTACTTCAGGATCTGTTTTTTTTTTGTATAGTAAGAACAGTTATACTTTCTCAGGATCACTTCTTTTTTATTTGAAGAAAAAAGAAAGGAAATACATTTTTATTTTTGTATCGAATCAGACCGGTTTGGTTTAGCTTTACATGCTCTGTGGTAAAAATTCATTCATTTTTTTTAAACAGCATAATCCTAATCAGGGTCGTGCGGAAGCTGACGCCCATCTCAGCTGGTGATAGTGGTACTTGAACCTCCGACCTTCATCAGTAAGCCAGAACCATACCGCCACTGCTCCCTGTGGTAAACACTTTAAACTTTATCAATATATATATATATATATATATATATATATATATATATATATATATATATATATATATATAGTAATCACACCAAACATTGCATTATTTCATAATTAAATCTACTGTTGTATTTATCCTTACAATAAGAAAGAAAGAAAAGAAAAACAGGGTTTTTTTTTTGTTTGTTTGTTTTGTTTTTTGGGGTGTTCGGGTAACACTGACCAATTTGACTGATGCAGTGTAAATAAATTGCTGATATTTTTTCATGTCAATTTTAACATATCGGTGCAAATCTTGAATGAAGTTTATGAAATAATTTGCACAGAATGAATTTACGAGGAAGCTTTTATTAAAAAGTTGACCGAGAGACTGAATATGTCTGTGTCTTCTTCTTTTCCTTTCAGCTTTTTCCTTCAGGGGTCGCCACAGCGAATCATCTGCCTCCATCTCACCCTATCCTTTGCATCTTCTTCTCTTACACCAACGACCTTCATGTCCTTCTTCACCACATCCATGAATCGTCTCTTTGGTCTTCCTCTAGGCCTTCTGCCTGGTTGTTCCAGCCTCAGCATCCTGTTACCAATATACTCACTATCCCTCCTCTGTACATGTCCAAACCATCTCAATTTAGCCTCTCTGACTTTGTCTCCAAAACATGTGCTGTCCCTCTGATCTGCTCATTCCTAATCCTATCCATCCTCGTTACTCCCAGAGAGAACCTCAACATTTTCATCTCTGCTACCTCCAGCTCTGCCACCTGTCTTTTCCCCAGGGCCACTGTTTCTAAACCATGCAACATCGCTGGCCTCAACACCGTCTTGTACACTTTTCCTTTCATTCTTGCCGATACTCTCCTATCACACATCACACCGGACACTTTTCTCCAACCATTCCAACCTGCCTGCACACGCTTCTTCACCTCTTTTCCCACACTCTCCATTGCTCTGGATTGTTGAGCCTAAGTATTTAAAATCCTGCACCTTCCTTATCTCTGCTCCCTGTAACCTCACCGTTCCTCTTGGGTCCTTGTCATTCATGCACATGTATTCTGTCTTACTGAGGCTAATCTTCATTCCCCTCCTTTCCAGGGCATACCTCCACCTCTCTAGATTTTCCTGCACTTGTTCTCTGCTCTCACTACAGATCACAATGTCATCTGCAAACATCATAGTCCATGGGGAATCTTGTCTAACCTCGTCTGTCAACCTGTCCATCACCATAGCAAACAAGAAGAGGCTCAGTGCTGACCCTTGATGCAGTCCCACCTCCACCTTGAACTCTTGTGTCACACCGACAGCACACCTCACCACTGTCTTACATCTCTCATACATGTCCTGCACCACTCTAACATACTTATCTGCCACTCCAGACTTCCTCATGCAATACCACAGTTCTTCTCTTGGCACCCTGTCATATGATTTCTCCAGATCCACAAAGGCACAATGCAGCTCCGTCTGACCTTCTCTGTACTTCTCCATTAACATCCTCAAGGTAAACACTGCATCTGTGGTGCTCTTTCTTGGCATGAAACCAAACTGTTGTTCACAAATGCTGACCTTAGTCGAGCTTCCACTATTCTTTCCCATAACTTCATTATATGGCTCATCAACTTTATCCCTCTGTAGTTGCCACAACTCTGCACGTCTCCCTTGTTCTTAAAAATGGGCACCAGCACACTTCTCCTCCATTCCTCTGGCATCCTCTCACTCTCTAAGACTGAATATGTCTGTGTAGCCGATCAATATTGAAATGAAATCATGAAATGTAGAGTTTACCCAAAATGTGCACTGCAAAATTGATAATTTATATACATGTAACCTTTCGTGTTTTATATTCTATGTTCTGTTCTTGAATTGGTTTATTTTTAACCTGTTGTTGACCATTTTATTTTTGTTATTTTATTTTTGTAACAAAGCAGGGATTTTATACAGGCTGTAAGAAATCCCTTTACAGGATTTATGAAATTATAGGATTTCTGTTTGCCTTTCATTGGAGAAACCACGATGTTCACTATAATGTTCATGCTTACATTGTATGTTTAACCAAAAATAAAGTATTTTGTTAGCCTCGTTGTTTTGGGGTGTTTTTACAAAATGCAAGCCAAGTATCAGTAATGTTCAAGTTGAAATTCATGTACTGTACAGACGCTCCCCAACGTATGTTTATCCGTTTTATGTTTTTTTTTTTGCTTTTACGTTTTTTTTTGTTTTTTTTTGTTCCAAAAAAAAAAAAGTCAAATTTGAGTTTAGACGTACTTTCGTGGTACAATTACGTAATGATGCTGCGTCCATTGTTTACAAACGACAGACTGAACGTGCCCCTCCTTCCCAGTTAAGTTTTATATATATATATATATATATATATATATCGTTTTATTTATATAATGCAGCTGTGGGGTGGGAGCACAAACCCATGTCTCTCCCTCACGCCGGTCCCAAGTCCGGATAAATGCAGAGGGTTGTGTCAGGAAGGGCATCTGGCGTAAAACAAATACCAAATAAAATATGCGAATCACAAGAAAGAATGACATACCGGATCAGTCGAGGCCCGGGTTAACAACGACCGCCATCAGTGCTATTAACCAACAGGGTGCTGGTGGAAATTGGACTACTGTTGGTCAAAGACGTTGAAGAAGGAGAGACTGGAGGTGTGTCCGTAGGCAGAGAGAGAAGGGGAAAGGCACGAGTCTAGGACTGAAAGTAGGGACTTTGAATGTTGGAACTATGCAAAGAAAAGGTAAAGAGCTGGCTGACATGATGCAGAGGAGGAAGGTGGACATACTCTGTGTTCAGGACACCAGGTGGAAAGGTAGCAAGGCTAGAAGCTTAGGAGCAGGGTTAAAGCTGTTTTTTCATGGTGTGGATGGGAAGAGAAATGGAGTAGGAGTCATCTTGAAGGAGGAGTTTGTCAGGAATGTTCTAGAAGTGAAAAGAGTGTCAGACAGAGTGATGAGTCTCAAGTTAGAAATTGAAGGTGTGATGTTCAATATTATTAGTGCTTATGCCCCACAGGCAGGATGTGAGTGAGAAGAGGAGAGATTCTGGAGTGACTTAGATGAAGTGATACAGAGTACCCCCAGAGGTGAAAGAGTGGTCATTGGGGCAGACTTCAATGGACATGTTGGTGCAGGAAACAGGGGACGAGGAAGTGATGGGCAGGTTTGGTATCCAGGACAGGAACGCAGAAGGACAGATGTTGGTAGATTTTGCAAAAAGGATGGAAATGGCTGTGGTAAATACTTTCGTCAAGAAGAAACAGTAGCATAGGGTGACTTATAAAAGTGGAGGCAGGAGCACACAGGTAGACTACATCTTGTGCAGGCGATTTAATTTGAAGGAAGTCAGTGACTGCAAAGTAGTAGCGGGTGAGAGTGTTGCCAAACAGCATAGGATGGTGGTGTGGAGGATGATACTGATGGTGAGGAAGGCAAGGGGAGAGCAGAAGACAAAGTGGTGGAAGCTGAAAAAGGAGGAGTGTTGTGTTGTCTTCAAGGAGGAGTTGAAACAGGCTTTTGGGTGGTCAGGAAGTGCTTCCAGATGACTGGACAACTACAGCTAATGTGATCAGGAAGACAGGAGAATACTTTGTGTGTCATCTGGAAGGAGAGGAGATAAGGAGACTTGGTGGTGGAATGAGGAAGTGCATGAGTGTCCAAAGGAAGATTGAAAAACAGACACTCTGCGACTTACATTTTTAATTGGTTCCGGACAGCCGAACGTAAGTTGAAAGTGAACATAATTTGTGACAGTGACGTGTGACGTATGACACTCCTACTGTACTATACATCCATAAATACCATTACTGTATCTCATAAAACACCCCTAAATTATTCTAAACATAACATTGTCAAATAATATCAACATTCATGTCAAATAAATTAAATTCAAGCAAAATAATTTCAAATTGATCAATTTTAATTAAGTTCACTCATCAAATATCAAATACAGTATCAAATATAACCTTTAACACTCTCTATGATAATGCAGTCATGGGGGAGGGGCGATTGGGCTAAATGCAGAGGGTTGCGTCAGGAAGGGCATCCGGCGTAAAAAAACAAATGCCAAATAAAATATGCGAATCACAAGAAAGAATTAAACACCGGATCAGTCAAAGCCCAGGTTAACAATGATCGCCATCAGTGCTGTTAACCAACAGGGTGCTGGTGGAAATTGGACTACTGTGGGTCAAAGAAGGAGAGGCGGGAGGCGTGTCCGTAGGCAGAGAGAGAGAAGAAAAGCATGAGTCTCGGACTGAAAGTAGGGACTTTGAATGTTGGAACTATGCAAAGAAAAGGTAGAGAGCTGGCTGACATGATGCAGAGGAGGAAGCTGAACATACTGTGTGTTCAGGAGACCAGGTGGAAAGGTAGCAAGGCTAGAAGCTTAGGCGCAGGGTTTAAGCTGTTTTTTCATGGTGTGGATGGGAAGAGAAATGGAGTAGGAGTCATCTTGAAGGAGGAGTTTGTCAGGAATGTTCTAGAAGTGAAAAGAGTGTAAGACAGAGTAATGAGTCTCAAGTTAGAAATTGAAGGCGTGATGTTCAATGATGTTAGTTCTTATGCCCCACAGGCAGGATGTACGCTAGAAGAGAAGGAGAGATTCTGGAGTGAGTTAGATGAAGTGATGCAGTGTACCCCCAGAGGTGAAAGAGTGGTCATTGGGGCAGACTTCAACTGACATGTCAGTGTAGGAAACAGAGGGGACGAGGAAGTGATGGGCAGGTTTGGTATCCAGGACAGGAACACAGAAGGACAGATGTTGGTAGATTTTGCAAAAAGGATGGAGATGGCTGTGGTAAATACTTTCTTCCAGAGACAGGAGCATAGGGTGACTTATAAAAGCGGAGATAGGAGCACACAGGTAGACTACATCTTGTGCAGGCCATGTGATTTGAAGGAAGTCAGTGACTGCAAAGTAGTAGTGGGTGAGAGTGTTGCCAAACAGCATAGGATGGTGGTGTGTGATGCTGATGGTGAGGAAGGTGAAGAAGGCAAAGGCAGAGCAGAAGACAAAGTGGTGGAAGCTGAGAAAGGAAGGGTGTGGCGTTGTCTTCAAGGAGGAGTTGAAACAGGCTTTGGGCGCCCAGGAAGTGCTTCCAGATGACTGGACAACTACAGCTAATGTGATCAGGGAGACAGGTCGGAGAACACTTCGTGTGTCTTCTGGAAGGAGAGTAGATAAGGAGACTTGGTGGTGGAATGAGGAAGTGCAGGAGTGTGTACAAAGGAAGAGGTTAGCTAAGAGCAAGTGAGACATTGAGAGGGCCGAAGAGAGTAAACAGTAGTACAGGGAGACACAGCGTAAGGCGAAGGTAGCGGTGTCAAAGGCCAAACAGAGGGCGTATGATGACTTGTATGCTCGGTTGGAAAGTAAAAAGGGAGAAAATGAGGTACAGGTTGGCACAGCAGAGAAATAGAGATGGGAAGGACGTGCAGCAAGCTTGAGTGATTAAAGACAGAGAGGGAAATGTATTGACTGATGACAGAAGTGTGCTGGGAAGATGGAAAGAGTACTTTGAAGAGCTGATGAATGAGGAAAATCAGAGAGAAAAAAGAGGAGAAGAGGTGACTGTTGAGGACCAGGAAGTAGCAAAGATTAGTAAGGGTGAAGTGAGGAGGGCATTGAAGAGGATGAAGAATGGAAAGGCAGTTGGTCCTGATGACATACTGGTAGAGGTATGGAAGTGTCTAGGAGAGGTAGCAGTAGATTTTCTGACAAGAACGTTTAACATGGTCTTAGCGAGTGAGAGGATGCCAGAGGAATGGAGGAGAAGTGTGCTACTGCCCATTTTTAAGAACAAGGGAGACGTGCAGAGTTGTGGCAACTAAAGAGGGATAAAGTTGATGAGCCATACGATGAAGTTATGGGAAATAATAGTGGACGCTAGACCAAGGGCTGAGGTCAGCATTTGTGAACAACAGTTTGGTTTCATGCCAAGAAAGAGCACCACAGATGCAGTGTTTGCCTTGAGGATGTTAATGGAGAAGTACAGAGAAGGTCAGACGGAGCTGCATTGTGCTTTAGTGGATCTGGAGAAAGCATATGACGGTGCCGAGAGAGGAACTGTGGTATTGCATTATTCCTCATGATTCCTCGGTCTGGAGCGGCAGAGAAGTCTTTTAGAGTGGTGCAGGACATGTATGAGAGATGTAAGACAGTGGTGAGGTGTGCTGTGGGTGTGACAGAAGAGTTCAAGGTGGAGGTAGGACTGCATCATGGGTCAGCTCTGAGGATAGACAAGATTCCCCATGGACTATGATGTTTTCAGATGACATTGTGATCTGTAGTGAGAGCAGAGAACAAGTGGAGGAAAATCTAGAGAGGTGGAAGTATGCCCTGGAAAGGAGGGGAATTCAAGTTAGCCTCTGTAAGACAGAATACATGTGTATGAATGACAAGGACCCAAGAGGAACGGTGAGGTTACAGGGAGCAGAGATAAGGAAGGTGGAGGATACTTAGGCTCAACAATCCAGAGCAGTGGAGAGTGTGGAGAAGGGGTGAAGAAGCGTGTGTAGGCAGGTTGGAATGGGTTGAACAAAGTGTCCAGTGTGATATGTGATAAAAAGGTACCGGGAAGCATGAAAGGAAAAGTGTACAGGACGGTGTTGAGGCCAGTGATGTTGTATTGTTTACAAACAATGGCCCTGGGGAAAAGACAGGAGGCAGAGCTGGAGGTAGCAAAGATGAAAATGTTGAGGTTCTCTTTGGGAGTAACAAGGATGGATAGGATCAGGAATGAGCACTTCAGAGGGACAGCACATGTAAGACGTTTTGGAGACAAAGTCATAAAGGCTAGATTGAGATGGTTTGGACAGGTGAAGGAAGACATGAAGGTAGTTGGTGTAAGAGAAGAAGATGCAGAGGATATTGTGAGATAGAGGCAGAAGATTCGCTGTGGCGACCCCTGAAGGGAAAAGCTGAAAGGAGAAGAACATTTTCTATGATGCATTCTTTCTGCTTGGAAATGGTTCCAATGGTCGACGGATGGTCACATGACATGAAGCTGAGCTGAATCACATTACATGAAGCTGAACCGACGCACTTTACATGAAGCTTAAAACAGCCAATCAACGCTTACAATATGTGAGGCGTTCAATACTGAAAGTCATGCACTTTCTGAAAGTAGTTTACTTGCTTGAAACAAAGCACGGGTTATAAGATAAGATAAGATAAGATAAGATAAGATAAGATACAGCTTTATTAATCTCATAATGGAGAAATTCACTGTTACAGGCTCTTGAGGTACCATTAGTAGGGGGTGCAAAAATAGCTACATATACATACATACACACATACATATATATTATATAAGTAAATAAATAAATAGATACATAAATAGTATAAATTAATAAACAATAAAAGAAAAGAAGGGAACGACTTTATAGACTGGCCTATATTAAAGTGTAATGTATCTGAGTGCAGAGTAGATGGGTTGATATGGTTCACAGTCAGTGGGGTAGATGTGGTTGATTAAAGTGCACGGGGTTTTTATTGCACATAACTGGTATTTTCACAGACAGTTACAAAGTGGCGTTGTACAGTCTGACAGTGGTGGGAATGAACGACCTGCGGTAGCGCTCCTTCCTGCACTGAGGATGTCTCAGTCGTCCACTGGCTACTCAGCTTCTCTACAGTCTGGTGAAGTGGGTGAGAGCTGTTGTCCATGATGGATGTGAGCTTTGCTACCATCCTCCTCTCACTCACCTCCTCCACAGAGTCCAGTGGGCAGCCGAGGACAGAGCTGGCCCTCCTGACCAGCTTGTTCAGTCGCTTTCTGTCCCGCTCTGTGCTGCCCGGGGCCCAGCAGATGGCAGCGTAGAGGATTGCAGAGGCTACCACAGAGTCATAAAATGTCCTGAGCCGAGGTCTGCATACTCCAAAAGACCTGAGTCTCCTCAGAAGGTGGAGGCGACTCTGGCCCTTCTTGTACAGGGCGTTGGTGTTGTGGGACCAGTCCAGTTTATTGTTAAGGTGAACGCCCAGATATTTGAAACTGTTCACTATCTCAATGTTCTGTCCCTGGACGTTCACTAGTGATTGTGTGTGTGTGTGTGTGTGTGTGTGTGTGTGTGTGTGTGTGTTAGTATGCTTCTTCTGAAGTCAACCACCATCTCCTTCGTCTTCCTGGTGTTCAAGCACAAGTGGTTGCGCTCACACCAGTCCACGAAGTCAACGATGACCGATCGGTACTCCAGCTCGTTCCCCTCTGACATACGGCCCACGATGGCGGAGTCGTCCGAGAACTTCTGGAGGTGGCAGCTGTCTGTGCTATAGCTAAAGTCCGAGGTATAAATGCTGAAAAGGAAGGGTGAGAGGACGGTGCCCCCGTGCTGCAGACTGCCACCTTTGACTTACAGCCGCGTAGCCGCACGTACTGTGGACGGTTAGTAAGGTAGTCAGTGATCCAGGCAGCAAGATGCCCGTCCACTTCCATGTCCTCCAGCTTCCCCCGCAGAAGCGCTGGCCTGATGGTGTTGAAGGCGCTGGAGAAGTCAAAGAACATGGCGCATCCAGCGATTTCCAGGTGGGTGAGTGCCCGCTGCAGAAAGTAGATGACGGCGTCTTCTACTCCGATGTTGGGCCTGTAGGCAAACTGCAGCGGATCTAGGGTGGGGCTCACCATAGAGCGGAGGTGTATGAGGAGGAGCCTTTCCATGGTCTTCATAAGGTGGGAGGTCAGGGCGACAGGTCTGTAGTGGGCTGGTTCCTTCGCTTGAGCTGTTTTGGGAACCGGAACCACACAGGAGGTCTTCCACAGGACGGGAACCTTCTCCAGGCTGAGGCTCAGGTTGTACAGGTAGCATAGTACCTCACAGAGCTGGTCTGCGCAGGTCCTCAGCAGCCTGGGACTGATGCCATCTGGTCCTTCAGATTTCCTCTGATTTAGTCACCTCAGCTGTCTCCTCACCTGGTCTGATGTGAGGGAGAGGGGGGGCTGGGGTGGGCTGCAGAGGGAGGGGGATGTGTCTGTCGGGCTGTAGCAGTCAAGTGAAGTTAGCCTGGGGAGGGGGGAGGTGTCTGCTGGTCTGGAGACGTGTGAAGGGGGGGGCAGAGGGGGAGGGGGGAGAATCAAACCTGTTGAAGTAACAGTTTAGTTCATCCGCCCAACGCTGGTCACCATCAGCTGTCCCTCTGACACCCTGCCCAAATCCAGACATGGTTTTTAGTCCTCTCCAGACGTCCCGCACGTTGTTCTGAGCCAGCTTCTCCTCCAGCTTCTTCCCATAGTCCTTCTTTGCCCTCCTGATCCTCCACTGGAGCTCACGCTGGACCTTCTTCTGCTCCTCTCTATCCCCCGAGATGAAAGCCCTCTTTTTCTGGTTCAGGAGGACTTTAAGCTCAGGGGTGACCCACGGGTGATTGTTGGAGAAGCACCGTACCCTCCGTGTTGGCACAGTGCTGTCCACGCAGAAGTTCATGTAATCAGTGATACAGTGTGTGAGGCCGTCGATGTCATCACCAAAGGAGTCACAGAGCATGCTCCAGTCTGTGGTCTGGAAACAGTCCCTAAGCCTCTCATTGGTCTCCTCGGTCCACACTTTCACAGACCTCTTCTGCACAGGTTCCTTTCGCACCCTGGGTGTGTATTGGGGGAGCAGGTAGACCAGGTTGTGGTCTGATCGTACCAGTGGGGGGAGGGGGTGGAGCTGTAAGCGTCCTTCACATTTGCATACAGCAAGTCCAGTGTTTTATTGTCTCTTGTGGCGCACATCACGTATTGCGTGAACGTCGGGAGAGAGGCGGAGATAGGGGCGTGGTTAAAGTCCCCGCTGATCAGAATCATGGCGCGTGGGTGACGAGTCTGTGTCTGATTAACGGCGCTGTGGAGACGCTCACACGCGGCAGCCGCATCAGCCGAGGGCGGAATGTACACGCAAAACACAATCACGTGTGCAAACTCCCTCGGTAGATAATATGGCCGCGCGCTCACCGCGAGCAGTTCCAGGTCCCGCGTGCATAGCTGCTCCTTCACGTGCACGTTGGCCGGGTGGCACCATCGTTCATTCACATAGACCGCCACACCCCCCTCCTTTCTTCTTACCGCTCTCCGTTACACTCCGGTCTGCACGCGCGAGTGTAAATCCATTCAGAGAAACCACAGAGTCCGGTGTGAGTTCATTCAGCCACGTCTCTGAGAAACACATGAGGCTGCAGTCCCGGTACTGCCTCTGCTGCCGGGTCAGCGCCACCAGCTCCTCGGTCTTGTTGGCGATCGCTCGGACATTTCCCATGATGACATAGGGAACACATGTCCTCCGCGTCTTTCGTCCCCCTCTGCAGCCTCTCCTTTTCCTCCGTATTTCCACAGGAACAACAGGCTTTTCCGCGTAACGGAGGGCGGGGGCGCGCAGGCCGAGGAGGGTCTCACGTGTGTAAGACCTGCGTTGCTCAGAGCCATCGGTGAATGAGTTTCCTGACGCCGATCCAAAAAGTGAAAGTAAAAGTGCACAGAAAAACAAAAGCATCATAAAAGTGGGTTTCCCAGATGCAGTATTGAAGAAAGAAAAAGAAAATTTGAAAAAAGATAAAGAAACACGCCTATATACAATATAAAAGAGAAAAAAAGGAAAATAAACTGAAGAGCTCCTGTAACTGGCTGCAGGTCACCCGGCGCCATCTTGGAATCCACTAAATATGCAGACTTCCGGCTTTTAAGTGAGTAAGGGCTTCGTTGAACTCGTTTAGTACTCAGCCTGCACTGATGTGAATAAAAAAAGAATGTATGGTGCTTGTGAGACAAAGTGCGGCTTATCCGGACTTCTGATCTTTCAAGTGAACAAGTATATTAAAATACTTATAAATACTCAACAAGGATTTAACACGCACTTGCTCACTTGAATGATTGGAAGTCCGGATAAGCTGCGCTTTGTCTCACAAGCACCATACGTCCCTTGCAACAAGCACCTACTTTCGGTGGAGCACCTCACATATAGTTAATGATGATATTTTATTGTTAATGTTCAGACATGTTGTGATGTGTTTGTGTGTAATATGAAAATGTGTAATCTGTACGACGTGGTTTTTATTAGTTGTGGATATTTAATTAATTTTCTGTCGCTGACTTTTTGGGGAAATGTGCAGTGACTCCTGCAGGAAATCGGTTTGAGTGTAAAGAATTTTCATTTTTCAGTCAATACCGGAGAAAATTTCTTGTTGGCCCTGAAAACTTTAACAAGTATGATAATAATAATAATAATAATAATAATAATAATAATAATAATATAAATCAGAGATGATAAAATCATAGATGAAAATATTGAGGTTCTCTTTGGGAGTAACAAGGATGGATAGGATCAGGAATGAGTACATCAGAGGGACAGCACATGTAAGATATTTTGGAAACAAAGTCAGAGAGGCTAGATTGAGATGGTTTGGACATGTACAGACGAGGGATAGTGAATATATTGGTAGTAGGATGGAACTGCCAGGCAAAAGGCCTAGAGCAGTGGTTCTTAACCTTGTTGGCGGTACTGAACCCCACCAGTTTGATACGCTTATTCACCTAACCCTTCTTTAGTGAAAAATAAAATGTGATTTTTTTTTTTTCAAATTCAAGACACAGGTATATGTTTTGATTGGGGCACCAAAATGAATCATGCATTAACATCACTGTGTTCAAAGAACAAAACCAATTCAATGCATGAACTCCCCCATCACAACTACTTACATTTTTATGTGAGGTGCGCATCTGAGTGCGTGCACGCGCATCTGTGTGTGAACGCACGCGTGCGTCTGTATGTGTGTGTATTTGTATTATTTACATCTTTTGCATAATTTTTGAATGTTTAATCATTATTATAAGCATTTATAGTATTGAATATGTATTTATTGATATTATATGTACATATACATGTACGTATACGTCAGTCAGCACAGGGTTGATCTTCTTCTTTTCCTTTCGGCTTTTCCCTTCAGGAGTCGCCACAGCGAATCATCTGCCTCCATGTCCTCCTTCACCACATCCATGAATAGTCTCTTTGGTCTTCCTCTAGGCCTTCGGCCTGGTAGTTCCAGCCTCAGCATCCTATTACCAATATACTCACTATCCCTCCTCTGTACATGTCCAAACCATCTCAATCTAGCCTTTCTGACTTTGTCTCCAAAACATCTTATATGTGCTGTCCCTCTGATGTGCTCATTCTTAATCCTATCCATCCTCATTACTCCCAAAGAGAACCTCAACATTTTCATCTCTGCTACCTCCAGCTCTGCCTCCTGTCTTTTCTCCAGGGCCACCGTTTCTAAACCATACAACATCGTTGGCCTCAACACCGTCTTGTACACTTTTCCTTTCATTCTTGCCGATACCCTCCTATCACACATCACGCCGGACACTTTTCTCCAACCATTCCAACCTGCCTGCACACGCTTCTTCACCTCTTTTCCACACTCTCCATTGCTCTGGATTGTTGAGCCTAAGTACTTAAAATCCTCCACCTTTCTTATCTCTTGTCCCTGTAATCTCACCGTTCCTCTTGGGTCCTTGTCATTCATGCACATCTATTCTGTCTTACTGAGGCTAATCTTTATTCCCCTCCTTTCCAGGGCATACTTCCACCTCTCTAAATTTTCCTGCACTTGTTCTCTGCTCTCACTACAGATCACAATGTCATCTGCAAACATCATAGTCCATGAGGAATCTTGTCTAACCTCGTCTGTCAGCCTGTCCATCACCATAGCAAACAAGAAGGGGCTCAGAGCTGACCCTTGATGCAGTCCCACCTCCACCTTGAACTTTTCTGTCACACCGACAGCACACCTCACCACTGTCTTACATCTCTCATACATGTCCTGCACCACTCTAACATACTTCTCTGCCACTCCAGACTTCCTCATGCAATACCACAGTTCTTCTCTCGGCACCCTGTCATATGCTTTCTCCAGATCCACAAAGGCACAATGCAGCTCCGTTTGACCTTCTCTGTACTTCTCCATTAACATCCTCAAAGCAAACACTGCACCTGTGGTGCTCTTTCTTGGCAAGAAACCAAACTGTTGTTCACAAATGCTGACCTCTGCCCTTAGTCTAGCTTCCACTATTCTTTCCCATAACTTCATCGTATGGCTCATCAACTTTATCCCTCTGTAGTTGCCACAACTCTGCACGTCTCCCTTGTTCTTAAAAATGGGCACCAGCACACTTCTCCTCCATTCCTCTGGCATCCTCTCACTCTCTAAGACCTTGTTGAATGTTCTTGTCAGAAAATCTACTGCTTCCTCTCCTAGACACTTCCATACCTCCACCGGTATGTCATCAGGACCAACTGCCTTTCCATTCTTCATCCTCTTCAATGCCCTCCTCACTTCACCCTTACTAATCTTTGCTACTTCCTCATCCTCAACGGTCACCTCTTCTACTCTTTTTTTCTCTCATTTTCCTCATTTATCAGCTCGTCAAAGTACTCTTTCCATCTTCCCAGCACACTTCTGTCATCAGTCAATACATTTCCCTCTCTGTCCTTAATCACTCAAGCTTGCTGCACGTCCTTCCCATCTCTATTTCTCTGCTGTGCCAACATGTATAAATCATTTTCTCCCTCTTTACTTTCCAACCGAGCATACAAGTCATCATATGCCCTCTGTTTGGCCTTTGACACCGCTACCTTCGCCTTACGCTGTGTCTCCCTGTACTCCTGTTTACTCTCTTTGGTTCTCTCAATGTCCCACTTCTTCTTAGCAAACCTCTTACTTTGTACACACTGCTGCACTTCCTCATTCCACCACCAAGTCTCCTTATCTACTTTCCTTCCAGATGACACACCAAGTATTCTCCTACCTGTCTCCCTGATCACATTAGCTGTAGTTGTCCAGTCATCTGAAAGCACTTCCTGACCACCCAAAGGATGTTTCAACTCCTCCTTGAAGACAACCCGACACTCTTCATTTTTCAGCTTCCACCACTTTGTCTTCTGTATCACCACCATCCTATGCTGTTTGGCAACACTCTCACCCACTACTACTTTACAGTCACTGACTTCCTTCAAATTACATCGCCTGCAGAAGATGTAGTGTGCTCCTACCTCCACTTTTATAAGTCACCCTATGCTCCTGTCTCTTCTGGAAGAAAGTATTTACCACAGCCATTTCCATCCTTTTTGCAACAAAATCTTCCAACAGCTGTCCTTCTGCGTTCCTGTCCTGGATCCCAAACCTACCCATCACTTCCTCGTCCCCTCTGTTTCCTGCACCAACATGTCCATTGAAGTCTGCCCCAGTGACCACTCTTTCACCTCTAGGGTACTCTGCATCACTTCATCTAACTCCAGAATCTCTCCTTCTCGTCTCGCTCACATCCTGCCTGTGGGGCATAAGCACTAACAACATTGAACATCACACCTTCAATTTCTAACTTCAGACTCATCACTCTGTCTCACACTCTTTTCACTTCTAGAACATTCCTGACAAACTCCTCCTTCAAGATGACTCTGACTCCATTTCTCTTCCCATCCACACCATGATAAAACAGCTTAAACCCTGCTCCTAAGCTTTTAGCTTTGCTACCTTTCCACCTGGTCTCCTGAACACACAGTATGTCCACCTTCCTCCTCTGCATCATGTCAGCCAGCTCTCTACCTTTTCCTGTCATAGTTCCAACATTCAAAGTCCCTACTTTCAGTCCTAGACTCATGCCTTTCCTCTTCTCTCTCTGGCAACGGACACACCTCCCGCCTTTCCTTCTTCGACCAACAGTAGTCCAATTTCCACCAGCACCCTGTTGGTTAACAGCACTGATGGCGGTCGTTGTCAACCCGGGCCTCGACCGATTCGGTATGACATTCTTTCTTGTGATTCGCATATTTTATTTGGTATTTTACGCCGGATGCCCTTCCTGACGCAACCCTCTGCATTTATCCGGGCTTTGGACCGGCGTAAGGGAGAGACACTGGTTTGTGCTCCCTCTCACGGCTGCATTAAACGTACAGCTCCTTTCAGTGTGTGAAATATGCACTGAAAGCCAAAGAAATGACAGCAAGGCAGTACTTCCAGGATGTAGTTCAGGGGTCACCAACATGGTGCCCGTGGGCAGGAGGTCACCCACAAGGACAACATGAGTCGCCTGCGTGAAGTCTTTTGATGACTGCATCTGGCTCTCAGATAAATCAGGTGGCCGTTCTTAACAGAATAACTCATACATAATTTCGCTGTCCTTTAAATAAAAATACAGAAAAAACCCATCAAATAAAACAAAAACATATATAAATCTCATGCATTTCAATCTATTCATCTATTTTCAATGCAGCTTGTCACTGTGGCGTGTAGCGGAAAGCCAATCCTATCTGTATTCCAGTGTGTGGGCGGGGCCGATACCTTGAAACTCTAATTATATTGGATTATATACAACAGCCTGCGCGAGGTGTTTTTGGGTAAAGAGGTAAATTTCCCTCGTTTTGATCAGCTCATGTGCAAGAAGCCAAGCAGAGCTGGCAAGCAAATCACAAATGGACAGAATGAAAAAACTTCAACATACTTGTCAACTCTCATGCATTGTTAGGATTAAATGAAGAATGAAAACGTATTCGACCTTGAGACTGTGTATGTGGCTCAACTATGTTATTTTGTCTGTTTCTTTGTACATTGACGCATGAGCTGTTTCATTCCCTGTTATCGGTGTAGGTGCAGTATGTTTTATGTTCTATCAACAACGGAAAGCAAGCCGAAACTAACTATGTGGCAGCTTCGGTGGAAGGGAACTCCATATTAGGACATAATGAAGACTGTGCCCTTGAAACTGTACTTATCTCCTTGCACATGCACAGAAACTGTATAAATACACTGTACAAAGAATGCATCTTTGAGCTGTGGATGAATAAACCAGACTGATTTCACTCGTGTGGTTTGTTGTCTTCTGTTCCCGGAGTACTCCAGACACTGAGATATAAGGATTTGGACAGTGTACAGGACGAGGTGTGAGGGCCCGATTAAGGCGATCCTTACACGCATCAAGCGTGAAACTCACGCATTTCATCTCCTCCTCAATCTCTCACGCAAGGTGTCTAAAATCTCACGCATTAATACAATTATTTCCCAATTTTATTTAATTTTTTTATTTTCTAAGAATGTAATTTCCGCGAGCAAATGCAGCCGTGAAAGGGGGCACAAACCAGTGTCTCTCCCTCACGCCCGTCCCAAGCCCGGATAAATGCAGAGGGTTGCGTCAGGAAGGGCATCCGGCATAAAACAAATGCCAAATAAACTATGCGAATCACAACAAAGAATGACATACCGGATCGGTCGAGGCCCGGGTTAACAACAACCGCCATCAGTGCCGTCAATCAACGGGGTGCTAATGGAAATTGGACTACTGTTGGTTGAAGACGTCGAAGAAGGAGAGGCGGGAGGTGTGTCCATTGCCAGAGAGAGAAGAGGAAAGGCATGAGTCTAGGACTGAAAGTAGGGACTTTGAATGTTGGAACTATGACAGGAAAAGGTAGAGAGCTGGCTGACATGATGCAGAGGAGGAAGGTGGACATACTGTGTGTTCAGGAGACCAGGTGGAAAGGTAACAAGGCTAGAAGCATAGGAGCAGGGTTTAAGCTGTTTTATCATGGTGTGGATGGGAAGAGAAATGGAGTCAGAGTCATCTTGAAGGAGGAGTTTGTCAGGAATTATCTAGAAGTGAAAAGAGTGTCAGACAGAGTGATGAGTTAGAAATTGAAGGTGTGATGGTCAATGTTGTTAGTGCTTATGCCCCACAGACAGGATGTGAGCGAGAAGAGAAGGAGAGATTCTGGAGGGAGTTAGATGAAGTGTTGCAGAGTACCCCCAGAGGTGAAAGAGTGGTCATTGGGGCAGACTTCAATGGACATGTTGGTGCAGGAAACAGAGGGGACGAGGAAGTGATGTGTAGGTTTGGGATCCAGGACAGGAACGCAGAAGGACAGATGTTGGTAGATTTTGCAAAAAGGATGGAAATGGCTGTGTTAAATACTTTCTTCCAGAAGAGAGAGGAGCATAGGGTGACTTATAAAAGTGGAGGTAGGAGCACACAGATAGACTACATCTTGTGCAGGCGATGTAATTTAAAGGAAGTCAGTGACTGCAAAGTAGTAGCGGGTGAGGGTGTTGCCAAACAGCATAGGATGGTGGTGTGCAGGATGATGCTGATGGTGAGGAAGGTGAAGAAGGCAAAGGCAGAGCAGAAGACAAAGTGGTGTACGCTGAAAAATGAAGAGTGTCGGGTTGTCTTCAAGGAGGACTTGAAACATCCTTTGGGTGGTCAGGAAGTGCTTTCAGATGACTGGACAACTACAGCTAATGTGATCAGGGAGACAGGTAGGAGAATACTTGGTGTGTCATCTGGAAGGAAAGTAGATAAGGAGACTTGGTGGTGGAATGAGGAAGTGCAGCAGTGTGTACAAAGTAAGAGGTTAGCTAAGAAGAAGTGGGACATTGAGAGAACCAAAGAGAGTAAACAGGAGTACAGGGAGACACAACGTAAGGCGAAGGTAGCGGTGTCAAAGGCCAAACAAAGGGCGTATGATGACTTGTATGCTCGGTTGGAAAGTAAAGAGGGAGAAAATGAGGTACAGGTTGGCACAGCAGAGAAATAGAGATGGGAAGGACGTGCAGCAAGCTAGAGTGATTAAGGACAGAGAGGGAAATGTATTGACTGATGACAGAAGTGTGCTGGGAAGATGGAAAGAGTACTTTGACGAGCTGATAAATGAGGAAAATGAGAGAAAAAAAGAGTAGAAGAGGTGACCGTCGAGGACGAGGAAGTAGCAAAGATTAGTAAGGGTGAAGTGAGGAGGGTATTGAAGAGGATGAAGAATGGAAAGGCAGTTGGTCCTGATGACATACCGGTGGAGGTATGGAAGTGTCTAGGAGAGGAAGCAGTAGATTTTCTGACAAGAACATTCAACAAGGTCTTAGAGAGTGAGAGGATGCCAGAGGAATGGAGGAGAAGTGTGCTGGTGCCCATTTTTAAGAACAAGGGAGACGTGCAGAGTTGTGGCAACTACAGAGGGATAAAGTTGATGAGCCATACGATGAAGTTATGGGAAAGAATAGTGGAAGCTCTACTAAGGTCAGCATTTGTGAACAACAGTTTGGTTTCATGCCAAGAAAGAGCACCACAGATGCAGTGTTTGCCTTGAGGATGTTAATGGAGAAGTACAGAGAAGGTCAGAGGGAGCTGCATTGTGCCTTTGTGGATCTGGAGAAAGCATATGACAGGGTGCCGAGAGAAGAACTGTGGTATTGCATGAGGAAGTCTGGAGTGGCAGAGAAGTATGTTAGAGTGGTGCAGGACATGTATGAGAGATGTAAGACAGTGCTGAGGTGTGCTGTCGGTGTGACACAAGAGTTCAAGGTGGAGGTGGGACTGCATCAAGGGTCAGCTCTCAGCCCCTTCTTGTTTGCCATGGTGATGGACAGGCTGACAGACGAGGTTAGACAAGAATCCCCATGGACTATGATGTTTGCAGATGACCTTGTGATCTGTGGTGAGAGCAGAGAACAAGTGCAGGAAAATCTAGAGAGGTGGAGGTATGCCCTGGAAAAGAGGGGAATGAAGATTAGCCTCAGTAAGACAGAATACATGTGCATGAATGACAAGGACCCAAGAGGAACGGTGAGATTACAGGGAGCAGAGATAAGAAAGGTGGAGGATTTTAAGTACTTAGGCTCAACAATCCAGAGCAATGGAGAGTGTGGAAAAGAGGTCAAGAAGCGTGTGCAGGCAGGTTGGAATGGTTGGAGAAAAGTGTCCGGTGTGATGTGTGATGGGAGGGTATTGGCAAGAATGAAAGGAAAAGTGTACAAGACGGTGTTGAGGCCAACGATGTTGTATGGGTTAGAAACAGTGGCCCTGGGGAAAAGACAGGAGGCAGAGCTGGAGGTAGCAGAGATGAAAATGTTGAGGTTCTCTTTGGGAGTAACGAGGATGGATAGGATTAGGAATGAGCACATCAGAGGGACAGCACATGTAAAACGTTTTGGAGACAAAGTCAGAGAGGCTAGATTGAGATGGTTTGGACATGTACAGCGGAGGGATAGTGAGTATATTGGTAACAGGATGCTGAGGCTGGAACTACCAGGTAAAAGGCCTAGAGGAAGACCAAAGAGACGATTCATGGATGTGGTAAAGGAGGACATGAAGGTCGTTGGTGTAAGAGAAGATGCAAAGGATAGGGTGAGATGGAGGCAGATGATTCGCTGTGGCGACCCCTGAAGGGAAAAGCCGAAAGGAAAAGAAGAAGAAGAAGAAGTAATTTCCGCGAGCAAATGCCATTGGCTGTGGCTTTTACGTAAACACCGCTTCTCTTTCTGCTTCTATAATTCATTGAATTATAATTATGTCACAGTTTCAAGCTGCTTGGAATTTCATTTAGGAGAAACAATCATCAGAAGGTTCAAATAGTTCCATCAGACTCTGATTGTAGCTAAGCATTCCGATGTTTAACTCATCATCTAAAAAATATTCCTTCCAGGAGACATCAATTAAGTTCCTTTTTGTAAGTATAACCCCAAACCTTTTGGGGGCTTCGCCCCCCTGAACCCCCCAGCAGAGGCGCTGCCCCCACACCCTCGCAGGGAGCCTAGGCAGCTCCCTTGACCCCTGCCAATTTTTCCTCCTTTTCCATAAAGGCCTGTTCTCATTCCTGAACTTGTGATCTCGAGATTAAGCCTTTTAACAAAATGCTCCACTAAACCGGTGAGTTTTCAGCCTCCTCTTAAAGACATTAACTGGAAGGTTATTCCATGACTGTGGGGCTTTATATGAGAAGCTCCGCCCCCTACGGTAGTCTTCATTATTCGACGTATCACTAAGCATCCTGCTTCTTTTGATCTAAGGGGGCGTGCCAGATTATAAATGACAAGAAGTTCACTGTCAATTGATTTATCGGTTAAAAGTAGTGCTGTATTTTATATTCGATGTGAAATGTAACTGGGAGCCAATGCAGTGTAAATAAGTTTGGGGTGACATGCTCATATCTTCTGGTTCTAGTAACGACTCTCACTGCTGCATTCTGGACTAACTGGAGCTTGTTTTAGAACATCCAGACATATATCACAATAATCTAATCTTGAGGGAACAAAGCATGAACAAGTTTTTCCGTATCATAAAGTGACATCATATTTCTTATTTTAATTACATTCCTGAGATGAAAGAAGCGTGTCTGGGTAATATGCATCACTATTATCAATCATATTTACGACTGATGTCAAAATCTTAAATCTGCACAAGATGTCAGTAGTGGGCTGTGAATGACATCAGTAGTAAATATGACTGATAACAGTGATGCACTCAGGGTTTAGGGAGAATTCTAACAAAAATATTGACTTTTTATTTTGTTCTTTAAAATTGAAAAGCAGGACTCTGCATCTATGTCAGAAATGAAGCTGATCATGCCACAGTTTACATTATGTACAATTTTGTATAAAAATACAGTTGTCAGAAATGTTCATTTTATTTTTGAGATATTTGAAGAATTAAACATTTCACCCTCTTTAATACAGAACCCACAGAAAAAAAAAATTTTGTTTTTTAATAATTTATTCAATAAAATATCATTAAATGTATAATAAATCTTCTGTGGAAAAACTAAGTTTATCTCTACCTCATTTTTTCTTTTTGAGACATTTCTTGGTTGATTGTGCATGTGTTTGGGATCATTATCCTGTCCAAAGATCCGCCTCCACTTTAACTTCAACTGTCAGACCGACAGTCTCATATTATCTTCAGGTGCCCTTGGATATTATGCAGAATTCAGAGTTCAATAAAGGACTGTAAGTTGCCTCATCCCAGAGGAACGAACAAGGCCAATTATAGCATTTTTCACCAACATGTTTCATGGTTGGTATGAAGATCTCCTGTTCACATGTGCATTGTGACTATGGATAAACAAATAAGTCCTTATCTCATGTTTCTGAAGCACATTATATCTAAACTGCTGGTCTGCCAGGATGTACTTTGGTAAATTGTAGTTTTTCCTTTACTGTTCTTTTATTTTGCAAAGTTGTTTTTCATCTCCTGTTGATCACTTGACACTTACACACCAACAGTTATAAAAGTTACAGTGGGGCCAATAAGTATTGGGCATTGTAAAAATGTGCAAATTCACCCATTTAAAAAGATAAGAGAGGTTTGTAATTTTTATCACAGGTACACATCAAGCTTGAGAGACAGCATGTAAAAAAATCCAGGAAAACACATTGTATGGCTTTTAAACAATTTATTTGTGAAAATGGGAGGCCAATAAGTATTGCCTTGGTTGGCAATGACAGAGGTCAAACAGTTCCTGTAGTTCTTGACCAGGTCTACACACACTTTAGTTGGTATTTTGTCCCACTCCTCTGCACAGATCTTCTCTAGAGCTGTGATGTTTGAGGGCTGTCGCTTGGCAACTCGAAGTTTTAACTCCCTCCACAGGTTTTCGATTGGGTTGAGGTCTGGAGACTGGCTAGGCCACTCCAGAACCTTGATATGCTTTTTACGTAGAGCCACTCCTTGGTTTTCTTGGCTGTGTGCTTTGGATCGTCATTATGCTGGAAGACCCAGCCATGTTTCATCTTTAATGCTCTGACCGAGGGAAGGAGGTTTTTACCCAAAATGTCACAATACATGGCCCCATTCATGTTGCCATTGATACGGTGCAATCTTCTTGTCCCTTTTGCAGAAAGACATCCCCAAAGCATGATGTGTCCACCCCCATGCTTCACAGTAGGTATGGTGTTCTTGGGATGCAATATATGGTCTCCGTCAGTCCCGAAGGACTATGGCTGCGCTCTGGCTGGTATCCCGGCTGGTGATACCCCCCAGTGCGCAGAGCCTGGGTAGGGAGTAATGAGGGACAGGCTGTTACCCAAGCAGCAAGTCCCCCCCCCCCCTCGTCTCGGCGCCACTGGAAGGATCCAATGGAAAGGCAAATGCCGATACGACTGGGTTCCAGTGCCGCTGCAGGAGAGAATCTACGGTCAATTTAGAACGGCCAATTAACCTACAGTGCACGTCTTTGGATTGCGGGAGGAAACCGGAGCACCCGGAGGAAACCCGCACAAGCACGGGGAGAACATGCAAACTCCACACAGAAACGCCCAGGCCGGGAATCGAACCCGGGCCTTCTTGCTGTGAGGCAGACGTGCTAACCACTACGCCACCGTGCCGCCCGATGCAATATATATATATATATATATACATGCATGTGTGTAAGTGTATATGTGTGGGTACCTATGTATATATATATATATATATATATATATATATATATATATATATATAAAAATAAAAGGACAGGACAAAGGCTTTCTATTGAAACTCCATTTATCACTACAGATCTGTTTCGAGGGGTGGTGAAACCATCCTCTCTCTTCAGGTGATTATAGAATATATATATACATATATATATATATGTGTGTGTGTACATTTATGAGTTCACGGGTATGTAAAAAATGTATGCACATATATGCATGTATCGATACCAATATTTAAGTGAACCCGCCCCCGAATACATAATGGACATCACCCTATCTAGAGGACGCCATGTTTATCGACATAGTACCGCCCCCAGCACTTTGTAATCATTCTTCTATAATCATCTGAAGAGAGAGGATGGTTTCACCACCCCTTGAAACAGATCTGTAGTGAGATCAATAGAAAGTCTTTGTCCTGTCCTTTTATTTTTATTGTTATTTGCTCTACCAAAAGGTATTGAGCACTCTCCTATGGAAGGATCTACTCAGAAAATCCTCTCTCTCTCTCTCTCTCTCTCTCTCTCTCTCTATATATATATATATATATATATATATATATATATATATATATATATATATATATATACACACACACACACACTCTTCTTTGTCTTTTCTATCTCACCCTATCCTCTGCATTTTCTAGTCTTACTCCAACTACCTTCATGTCCTCCTTCACCACATCTATAAATTTTCTCTTTCATCTATAAATTCTTTCCCTTCTGCCTGGTAGTTCTAGCCTCAGCATCCTACTACCAATATACTCACTATCCCTCCTCTGTACATGTCCAAACCATCTCAAGCTAGGCTCTCTGACTTTGTCTCCAAAAACTCTGACATGTGCTGTCCCTCTGATGTACTCATTCCTGATTTATATCCATCCTCGTTACTCCCAAAGAGAACCTCAACATTTTCATCTCTGCTACCTCCAGCTCTGCCTCCTGTCTTTTCCTCAGTGCCACTGTTTCTAAACCATACAACATCGCTGGCCTCAACACCGTCTTGTACACTTTCCCTTTCATTCTTGCTGATACCTTCCTATCACACATCACACCGGACACTTTTCTCTAACCATTCCAACCTGCCTGCACACGCTTCTTCACCTCTTTTCTACACTCTCCATTGCTCTGGACAGTTGAGCCTAAGTACTTAAAATCCTCCACCTTCATTATCTTTGTTCCCTGTAACCTCACCGTTCCTCTTGGGTCCTTGTCGTTCACACACATGTATTCTGTTTTACTGCGGCTAACCTTCATTCCCCTCCTTTCCAGGGCATACCTCCACCTCTCTAGATTTTCCTGCGCTTGTTCTCTGCTCTCACTACAGATCACAATGTCATCTGCAAAGATCATAGTGCATGGAGATTCTTGTCTAACCTCATCTGTCATCCTGTCCATCACCATAGCAAACAAGAAGGGGCTCAGAGCTGACCCTTGATGCAGTCCCACCTCCACCTCTTCTGTCACTCTTCTGTCACACCAGCAGCATACCTCAGCACTGTCTTACATCTCTCATACATGTCCTGCACCACTCTAACATATTTCTCTGCTACTGCAGACTTCCTCATGCAATACCACAGTTCCTCCCTTGGCACCCTGTCATATGCTTTCTCCAGATCCACAAAGGCACAATGCAGCTCCCTCTGGCCTTCTCTGTACTTCTCTATTTATATGCTCAAAGCAAACACTGCATCTGTGGTGCTCTTTCTTGGCATGAAACCAAACTGTTGTTCACAAATGCTGACCTCTGCCCTTAGTCTAGCTTGCACCATACCTCCACCGGTATGTCATCAGGATCAACTGCCTTTCCACTCTTCATCCTCTTTAATGCTCTCCTCACTTCACCCTTATTAATCTTTGCTCAACAGTCACCTCTTTCTACTCTTTTTTTCTCTCTCATTTTCCTCATTCATCAGCTCTTCAAAGTACTCTTTCCATCTTCCCAGCTCACTTCTGTCATCAGTCAATACATTTCCCACTCTGTCCTTAATCATTGTAACTTGCTGTACGTCCTTCCCATCTCCATTTCTCTGCTGTGCCAACCTGTATAAATCATTTTCTCTCTCCTTACTGTCCACCCTATCATAAAAGTCATCATATGCCTTCTGTATGGCCTTTCTATGTCCCACTTCTTCTTAGCTAACCTCTTCCTTTTTACACACCCCTGTACTTCCTCATTCCACCACCAAGTCTCCTTATCCTTCCAGAGGACATAGCAAGAACTCTCCTACCTGTCTCTCTGATCACATTAGCTGTAGTTGTCCGGTCATCTGGAAGCACTTCCTGACTACCCAAAGCCTGTTTCAAGCCTGTTTCAACTCCTCCTTGAAGACAACACGACACTGTTCCTTTTTCAGCTTCCACTACTTTGTCTTCTGCTCTGCCTTTGCCTTCTTCACCTTTCTCACCATCAGCATCATCCTGCACACCACCATCCTATGCTGTTTGGCAACACTCTCACCCAGGACTACTTTGCAGTCACTGACTTCCTTCAAATTACATCGCCTACACAAGATGTAGTCTCCCTGTGTGCTCCTACCTCTGCTTTTATAAGTCACCCTATGCGCCTGTCTCTTCTGGAAGAAAATATTCACCACAGCCATTTCCATCTTTTTTGCAAAATCTACCAACATCTGTCCTTCTGTGTTCCTGTCCTGGATACCAAACCTGCCCATCATTTCCTCGTCCCCTCTGTTGTCTGCACCGACATGTCCATTGAAATCTGAATCTGGGATTCATGTTTTTGACTTGCATGTTTTATGGGGCATTGGTTTTACGCCCGATGCCCTTCCTGCCGCAACCCTCTGCATTTATCCGGGCTTGGGACCGGCGTGAGGGTGGACACTGACTTGTTCCCCCCTCACGGCTGCATTAAATTTAAAACTTTAATATTTTATATAAATACTTGAGCAGTAATAAAATAAATTCATTGTTATTTGATTAAATGTAATTTATAAAAAGTCTTCTTCTTCTTCTTTTCCTTTTGGCTTTTTACCTTTCTCAGGAGTCACCACAGCGAATCGTCTGATTCGCACATTTGATTTGGCTTTTACGTCAGATGACCTTCCTGTCACAACACTTTTGCAAGGGACAGAAGCACCCTGACAGCTTTGCAGCCTACACTTTACGAAAGTCAGCAATGGTTCTTTTACATGAACCTCTCACCATAGACAGTGAGAGACATCGCCGGCCTTCGATAACCCAGTTAGCTGCACTGGAGGGACAGTGACAACCTTGTGGGGACTCGAACCCTCAACCTTAGGATCAGCAATCCTGCACCCTATCCACTGGACCAGTGTTTCCCAACCCCTGTTCCGCGGCACATTAGTGTGCCGTGAGAAATCATCAGGTGTGCCGCGGAAGATGAACCAATTTCACTTAGCATGTAGTAACAGTGCTGTTCTGCTAGAGGGCAATATCGCACTAAATACGAAAGTAGCCAGTGATGCTGTAAATGAGACAACGGTGATGGATAAATGTCTGAAAAGGAAAAGTGGTCAATCTGACATGGGTCCTGGAGGAAATTCTGACCCAGATGAAGGCCCTAGCATGAGTAGTGATCAGAAGAAAGCAAAAAAGGTGAGCTCAAGACAGTACAGTGAAAGTTATCTTACCTTTGGCTTCACTTATACTGGGGAACCAACCGAACCAAACATGCTCTGTCTGGTGTGCGGTGAAAAGCTGTCCAACAGTTCCATGGTTCCAAGCAAACTTAATCACCATCTCCAGATAAAACACCCATCAGTTCAAAACAAGAATGTGGACTACTTTCGTCAACTGCGCGTACAGACTGAGAAACAGGCAGCGTTAATGGTGAAAAGCACCAAGACGAGTGAGAAAGTGCTTAAAGCTAGCTACCAAGTTGCTGAACTCATCGCTAAATAAAAACAGCCACACACCATAGCAGAGACATTAATACTCCCTGCCTGCAAAATTATCTTAAAAGAGATGCTTGGTCCTGGCGCCGTTAAAGAAATAACCCAAGTCCCTCTGTCAAATAATACCATTTCCAGATGTATTGAAGACATGTCTGCCGACATTGAAAAGATAATTTTGGAAAAGTTGCACTGCAAATCGACGAATCTACGGATATCAGTGGACATGCACAACTTATGGCGAATGTACGCTTTGTAGATGGAGACAACATCAGAGAAAACTTTCTTTTTTGCAAGGAATTGCCAGAAAGAACAACAGAGGAGGATATTTTTCGAACTGTATCAGATTACCTTGAACAAGGAGGATTGAAGTGACAAAACTGCATAAGTGTTTGTACCGATAGAGCAGCTGCGATGCTCGGGCACAACAAAGGATTTGTAAACAGAGTGAAAGAGCAACACCCAGATGTCATTGTGATGCACTGTTTTCTGCACCGGGAAGCACTTGTTGCCAAGACACTGCCGACAGACCTCGCCGCTGTACTGAAGGATGTAGTGCGCATGATAAACTTTGTGAAGATGAGACCTGTAAAAAGTCGCATGTTCGCATCACTGTGTGAGGAAATGGGGGCGCAACATAAAGTGCTACTGCTCCACACGGAGGTCCGGTGGCTGTCCCATGGCAAAGTTTTAGCCCGTGTGTATGAACTGCGCGAGGAGCTTAAAGTGTTTTTGACCAATGAGAAGTATGATGCTGCCAAGTTGCTGTCAAGTGACGAGTGGTGTGCAAGACTGGCATATCTGGCAGATATATTTCAGCATCTGAATGACCTGAACACACGAATGCA